>SJXQ01002736.1:0-69335 GCA_006408695.1 Aepyceros melampus
TTGTTCACCTGAAACGGTCACTACATTGTTCATCAGCTATACTCAAATACAAAATTAAAAGTTTTTTTTTTCTTTCAATTTAGAAAGTTGCTTTCTTCATACTTCTTTCTTCAGTTTTCCTGATTTGATCACGGTGAGCATAGTAAACTTGTAAACAGTATAGAAAACACAGCTGCTGCTGCTGCTAAGTCGCTTAAGTCATGTCCGACTCTGTGCGACCCCATAGACGGCAGCCCACCAGGCTCCCCCGTCCCTGGGATTCTCCAGGCAAGAACAATGGAGTGGGTTGCCATTTCCTTCTCCAATGCATGAAAGTGAAAAGTGAAAGTGAAGTCGCTCAGTTACACAGCACAGCAGAGTCGCTAAAACAAAAATCAAACAGCCCTAGGCACTTCCCTGGTTGTCCAGTGGTTAAGAATCCACGTTCAACTGCAGCGGATGCAAGTTCCATCCCTGGTGTGGGAACTAAGAGCCCACAAGCCACGGGGCAACTAAGCCCGTGCTTCACATCTAGAGAAAGCCTGTGCACCATAACAAAGTCTCTCACAGTCAAAATAAAATAATAAAAATATCAAAAAGAAATAAAGGCATAAGATAGAATCCACCTTACCTGCCTCCTGGGAAATCTGTATGCAGGTCAAGAAGCAACAGTTAGAACTGGACGTTGAAAAACAGACTAGTTCCAAATCAGGAAAGGAATATGTCAAGGCTGTATATTGTCACCCTGCTTATTTAACTTGCATGCAGAGTACATCATGTGAAATGCTTGGCTGGTTGAAGCACAAACTGGAATCAGGATTGCTGGGAGAACTATCAACAACCTCAGATATGCAGGTGACACCATCCTTATGGCAGAAAGCAAGGAAGAAATAAAGAGCCTCTTGATGAAAGTTAAAGTGGAGAGTGAAAAAGTTGGCTGAAAACTCAACATTCAGATCATGGCTCTGGTCCCATCACTTCATGGCATATAGATAGGGAAACAATGGAAATAGTGATTTGGGGAAAGGGGGCTCCATAATGACTGCAGATGGTGACTGAAGCCATGAAATGACAAGATGCTTGCTCCTTGGAAGAAAAGCTATGACAAACCTAGATAGCATATTAAAAAGCAGAGACATCAGGGAGAACAAGATGGCAGAGGAATAGATGGATGTGTAGTACATCTCTCTCCACAGATACATCAGGAATACACCTTCAGACACAGAAGTGCATGCAGAACACCAGCTGAGAGCGGACAGGAGTACCCGACCAGCAGAAAAGAATATATAGAACCACGCAAAACTAGGTAGGACAAAGGAACTAGGGGGAAAAACAGAAGTGTTAGTAGGACTGGACTTGCCCTTGGTCGGGGGTGGGGTGGGAACTGAAGCAGGGGTCTGATCCCTACAGAGGGGCAATTGTCTGAGTCAGAGGAGAAGCATTAAGGCTGAGAGTGAAACAGCTGATCTGTGGCAGCCTAAATGGAATGAGAATCAGACAGTCCTTGTTGCAGCCATACATACCACGGACAGGAACACTGGTGTCCTGGAAGGCACAGCAGCTGGGAGCTGGAGTTTGCAGATTGTGGAGCAATTCCAGTTGAAGACTGCTGCTCACTGTGGAGAGACGGATCGAGGGGATGTGAGGGAGGAGACTGTGGTGGGAAATGCCAGTGGAGGAAAGTCAGGCAGCCACGGAAGCAAGGTCATACTGCTGAGTCACACATAAGGGGTGGAGCCATCCCCATAGCCTCTCTCTCCCCACAAGCCAGCATTGGCAGCTGAACAATAGACAGGCTGGCCCATCAAATGCCTGATGCACTGAACTACAGAGTAGGACCCTACTCAGGGTGATTCTTTAAGTGACTGATGCATCAAACTAGAGTAAGACCCCACCCAGGGTGCCCCTTTAAATGCCTGATGCGCTGATCTACAGAGTAGGATCCCAGCCAGCAGAGCCCCTCTATGTGCCTGACATGCTGAATAACAGAGAAGGGCCCCAAGAAGGGAGCTCTCTAAGTGCCTGAACAGGCAGAGCTACGGAGAAACACTGGCCAAAGAGGCCTTCTGATCACCAGGTACAAGAGGCTCATAAAAAGACTCTGACAGGGCCATACATAACTCCTGTGGCAGAGGCAGTCAGTGTCCCTGCACACTTGGCATTGCCAGGGTCCCCACAAGCCAAGTAGCTGCACCACCTTCATGCTCAACTCTTACTGGGGCAGAGGTGGCACAGGAAAAAGTCTTGCATCTATGCGTGCAGAGTCACTTTGGTCATGAACGATTCTCTTTGCAACCCTGTAGACTGTGGCCTGCTAGGCTTCTCTGTCAGGGAGGGGGGGTCTCCAGGCAAGAATATTGGAGTGTACTGGCCAATCCTGGTTGCCATACCCTTCTAGAGCACTATATTTCCTGCTGCCCTAGCTACCAACCCCCTGAATACCTAGAGCTGCCAGAATCCCTGTGACCCAAGCAGCTGCACCACCTCCACACCTGGCCCTCACAGGAGCAAACCCAAGTCCTCCAGGGCAGCCTCAGGAGAAAACCCCAGTGGATGACCCACATGCAGAGGTGGAAATAAAACCACAATTGAATGGCGGATTCATGTTGATGTATGGCAAAACCAATACAGTATTGTAAAGTAAAATCAAGTAAAAATAAGAATAATAATAAATACATAAATGAAAAAAGAAAAAAGAAAGAAAGAAACCTAGGAGCANAATGGCTTAGTTTCATTGAGTTAGACAAGGCTGTGGTCCTAATGTGATTAGATTGACTAGTGTTCTGTGATTATGGTTTCAGTGTATCTGCCCTCTGATGCCCTCTTGCAATACCTACCATCTGACTTGGGTTCTCTTACCTTGAATGTGGGGTATCTCTTCACGGCTGCTCCAGCAAAGCGCAGCCGCTGCTCCTTACCTTGGATGAGAAGTATCTCCTCACTGCTGTCCCTCCTGACCTTGAATGTGGAATAGCTCCTCTAGGCCCTCCTCCGCCCGCGTAGCCACCGTTCCTTGGATGTGGGATTGCTCCTCCCGGCTGCTGCCCTTGGCCTCAGGCGTGAGGTAGCTCTTCCCAGCCTCCACCCCTGACCTCAGATGCAGGGTAGCTCCCCTTGGCTGCTGCTGTGCTGCCGCAGCCTGGCACTCTCAGCTGCCGCCCCTGATCTCGGATGCAGGGTAGCTCCTTTCTGCCATGCTATGTGTGTGGTCGCTTCTGCCCATGCTATGGAGACCTAAGTAGAAATTTCTCCAAAGAATACATATAGATGGCCAAGAGGCATTTAAGTTCAACACCACTCATTAGTAGAGAAATGCAAATCAAACCAGAATGAGATATCACTTTACACCAGCCAGAATGGCTATCATCAAAAAATCCACAAACAATAAATGCTGGAGAGATTGTGGAAAGAATGTGTGGAGGGAATGTAAATTGGTACAGGCACTTATGGAGAACAGTGTGGTGTCTTTATGCGGAGGGAGGTGGGAGGGGGGGTTCAGGATTGGGAACACGTGTATACCCATGGCAGATTCATGTTAAACTAATACAATATTATAAAGTAAAAATAAATAAATAAATAAAATCTGGGAACAAACAAACAAACTAAAAACAGAACTACTATGTGACACTTCAATCCCATTCCTGAGCAAACATCAGGAGAAATAAAGATCTAAAAGAATATATGTACCCTGTGTTCACTGCAGCACTGTTTACAGAGGAATGGCTACAGAAGATGTGGAACATATATACGATGGAATATTACTCAGCCACCAAAAAGGATATAATAATGCCATTTGCAACAACCTGGATGAATCTAGAAACTGTCATACTGAGTGAGATAAGTCAGACAGAGAAGGAGAAATAGTGTATGACGTGCCTTGTACGTGGAATGTAAAAAGAAATGATACAAATGAACTTAACTTACAAAACAGAAAGAGACTCACAGACTTAGAGAACAAACTCATGGTTACTGAGGAAGGGATCATTGGGAAACTGGGCATGGACATGTACCCATTGCTGCATTTAAAATGGATAACCAACAAGGATACAGCACAGAGAACTCCACTCAATGTTATGTGGCAGCCTGGGTGTGAGGGGAGTTTGAGGGAGAACGCACACATGTATATGGCTGAGTTCTTTCACTGTTCACCTGAAACGGTCACTATATTGTTCATCAGCTATACTGAAATACAAAATTAAAAGTTTTTTTTTTTTCTTTCAATTTAAAAAGTTGCTTTCTTCATACTTCTTCCTTCAGTTTTCCTGATTTGATCACGGAGAGCATAGTAAACTTGTAAACAGTATAGAAAACACAGCTGCTGCTGCTGCTGCTGCTAAGTCGCTTAAGTCATGTCCGACTCTGTGCGACCCCATAGACAGCAGCCTACAAGGCTTCCCCGTCCCTGGGATTCTCCAAGCAAGAACACTGGAGTGGGTTGCCATTTCCTTCTCCAATGCATGACAGTGAAAAGGGAAAGTGAAGTCGCTCAGTTACACAGCACAGCAGAGTCGCTAAAACAAAAATCACACAGCCCTAGGCACTTCCCTGGTTGTCCAGTGGTTAAGGATCCACGTCCAACTGCAGCGGATGCAGGTTCCATCCCTGGTGTGGGAACTAAAAGCCCACAAGCCACGGGGCAACTAAGCCCATGCTTCACATCTAGAGAAAGCCTGTGCACCATAACAAGTCCCTCACAGTCAAAATAAAATAATAAAAATATCAAAAAGAAATAAAGGCATAAGATAGAATCCACCTGACCTGCCTCCTGGGAAATCTGTATGCAGGTCAAGAAGCAACAGTTAGAACTGGACGTTGAAAAGCAGACTAGTTCCAAATCAGGAAAGGAATATGTCAAGGCTGCATATTGTCACCCTGCTTATTTAACTTGCATGCAGAGTACATCATGTGAAATGCTTGGCTGGTTGAAGCACAAACTGGAATCAGGATTGCTGGGAGAACTATCAACAACCTCAGATATGCAGGTGACACCATCCTTATGGCAGAAAGCAAGGAAGAAATAAAGAGCCTCTTGATGAAAGTTAAAGTGGAGAGTGAAAAAGTTGGCTGAAAACTCAACATTCAGATCATGGCATCTGGTCCCATCACTTCATGGCATATAGATAGGGAAACAATGGAAATAGTGATTTGGGGGAAGGGGGCTCCATAATGACTGCAGATGGTGACTGAAGCCATGAAATGACAAGATGCTTGCTCCTTGGAAGAAAAGCTATGACCAACCTAGATAGCATATTAAAAAGCAGAGACATCAGGGAGAACAAGATGGCAGAGGAATAGATGGATGTGTAGTACATCTCTCTCCACAGATACATCAGGAATACACCTTCAGACACAGAAGTGCATGCAGAACACCAGCTGAGAGCGGACAGGAGTACCCGACCAGCAGAAAAGAATATATAGAACCACGCAAAACTAGGTAGGACAAAGGAACTAGGGGGAAAAACAGAAGTGTTAGTAGGACTGGACTTGCCCTTGGTCGGGGGTGGGGTGGGAACTGAAGCAGGGGTCTGATCCCTACAGAGGGGCAATTGTCTGAGTCAGAGGAGAAGCATTAAGGCTGAGAGTGAAACAGCTGATCTGTGGCAGCCTAAATGGAATGAGAATCAGACAGTCCTTNCCAGGTAGGACAAAGGAACTAGGGGGGAAAACAGAAGTGTTAGTAGGACTGGACTTGCCCTGGGTCGGGGGTGGGGTGGGAACTGAAGCAGGGGTCTGATCCCTACAGAGGGGCAATTGTCTGAGTCAGAGGAGAAACATTAAGGCTGAGAGTGAAACAGCTGATCTGTGGCAGCCTAAATGTAATGAGAATCAGACAGTCCTTGTTGCAGCCATACATACCACGGACAGGAACGCTGGTGTCCTGGAAGGCACAGCAGCTGGGAGCTGGAGTTTGCAGATTGTGGAGCAATTCCAGTTGAAGACTGCTGCTCACTGTGGAGAGACGGATCGAGGGGATGTGAGGGAGGAGACTGTGGTGGGAAATGCCAGTGGAGGAAAGTCAGGCAGCCACGGAAGCAAGGTCATACTGCTGAGTCACACATAAGGGGTAGAGCCATCCCCATAGCCTCTCTCTCCCCACAAGCCAGCATTGGCAGCTGAACAATAGACAGGCTGGCCCATCAAATGCCTGATGCACTGAACTACAGAGTAGGACCCTACTCAGGGTGATTCTTTAAATGACTGATGCATCAAACTAGAGTAAGACCCCACCCAGGGTGCCCCTTTAAATGCCTGATGCGCTGATCTACAGAGTAGGATCCCAGCCAGCAGAGCCCCTCTATGTGCCTGACATGCTGAATAACAGAGAAGGGCCCCAAGAAGGGAGCTCTCTAAGTGCCTGAACAGGCAGAGCTACGGAGAAACACTGGCCAAAGAGGCCTTCTGATCACCAGGTACAAGAGGCTCATAAAAAGACTCTGACAGGGCCATACATAACTCCTGTGGCAGAGGCAGTCAGTGTCGCTGCACACTTGGCATTGCCAGGGTCCCCACAAGCCAAGTAGCTGCACCACCTTCATGCTCAACTCTTACTGGGGAGAGGTGGCACAGGAAAAAGTCTTGCATCTATGCGTGCAGAGTCACTTTGGTCATGAACGATTCTCTTTGCAACCCTGTAGACTGTGGCCTGCTAGGCTTCTCTGTCAGGGAGGGGGGGTCTCCAGGCAAGAATATTGGAGTGTACTGGCCAATCCTGGTTGCCATACCCTTCTAGAGCACTATATTTCCTGCTGCCCTAGCTACCAACCCCCTGAATACCTAGAGCTGCCAGAATCCCTGTGACCCAAGCAGCTGCACCACCTCCACACCTGGCCCTCACAGGAGCAAACCCAAGTCCTCCAGGGCAGCCTCAGGAGAAAACCCCAGTGGACGACCCACATGCAGAGGTGGAAATAAAACCACAATTGAATGGCGGATTCATGTTGATGTATGGCAAAACCAATACAGTATTGTAAAGTAAAATCAAGTAAAAATAAGAATAATAATAAATACATAAATGAAAAAAGAAAAAAGAAAGAAAGAAACCTAGGAGCAGTGTGGCTAAGGAAGAAGACCCAAAACCTTCCTAGCAGTTGTACAACCTGCAGATTAAATCCACCTGATCAGCTAGGCAGACTGTGTCTATGGAATATATAAAAGATCAGTGGGAGCTCTCACAAAAGAAAACGCACTAGTTCTGATAGTTGTGGACATTGGAGGCAAGAACACACAGGAGTAGGACCAGATTAGAAATCTGAGCTGCCCCCACAGCAGGTCCAGAGGTCAGCACAGTGTTGGAAGGCGTCCTAGGGAGGTGAGGTGGACTGTGACTCCCAGCAAGGGAAAGGACTCTGACAGCAGTGACTCAAGAAAGACACGTATTATTCCTATGTTTTGAATTGCTCTGTAGATTCTTTTGGATTTTTTTCCCCCTCTGTTGTAGTTGTTGATTTTATTGACACCATGAAATCTAATTAAGCTTTTGAGCTTTTCTTTATTCTCAGTCATATTTTTTATTGCTGTTATAAACCTCTGCCTCTACACTGGGCATTTGCAGTTTTGTGGCATTTTCCTTTTTTTTCTCTCTCTATTTTTAATTTTAATTTTTTAAACCTGTTATTATTTTTTTTCTATATTTATTCTTTGTTTGCTTTTCCTACTGGTCTTTTCCCCTTACAGTTAATATTTAATGTATATAAATCTTTATCTACCTCTATTTAACTTTGCATATCTATTCTTTTTTTCTTTCTTTTCCTCTCAACACATTTGTTAATTTTACCTTTATTGCTTTATTCCCCGCTTGGCATCTTGATTTAGTCTTGTTTTCCAGTTTGTGCTTTAGTTAGTCTTCTTCTGGAAGATAAAATTTTTGGTTTCCTTTGTTCACTGGGTCAATCTATTGAGTTTATTTTTGTTGTACGGTTTTGATTTTGCTTATGGGTTTGTATGTATATGTGTATACTCAGTCACAATTTTTACTGTTGTTATAAACCTCTGTCTCTATTTGAGGCTTTTGCAGTTCTGTGGAATTTTCCTTCCCCTCCCCCCATTTTTTCTTTCTTCTTCCTTTTTTTTTCTGTTTTATAAATTTTAATTTTTTAAACACCTATTATATTTTTTCTACATTTATTCCTTCATTTGTCTTTGCTACCACTCTTTTCCCCTTGCAGTTAATCATTAATGTATATAAATCTTCATCTACCTCTATTTAACTTTGCATATCTAGTCTTTCTTTCTTTAATTTCTTTCCTTTCCTTCCTTTCCTCTCAACATATTTGCTAGTGTGCTTTCATTGTTTTATTCCCCACTTGGCACCTTGGTTTAGTTTTCTTTTCCACTTTATGCTTTAGTTCCTTTTGTTCTTAACTGGTAAGTATAATTTTTGACATACTTTGTTTGCTGGGTCAGTCTACTGTATTTTATTTTTGTTGGACGGTTTTCATTTTGTTTATGGGTGTATATGTATATGTTTATATTCGTTATTTTAATTATTATTTGCCTGATTTTATAACTGCCATTCATCTGGGGTTTATCTTTGGTTTCTCATTTTTGGATATTTGTTTTAATTTTACTTAATGGCATAACAAACCACTTCTGGAATCTTTGTTCCTGACCATAGATCAAGCCCCAAGCCTTTGGAGTGGGAGCACTGACTCCAAGACTTTAGACTACCAGAGGACTAACCCTAGGGAGTATCAGATAGTGAGACTCACACAAAGGAAACCACTTGAATACAAGAACTTGCATCACCCAACCACCAGCAGCACCATGTGCAGGACACCTCATCTAAACAACAACAAAAATACAAACCTAATCATCAGCAGACAGGATTACCACCTCACTCAGCCTTGCCCATCAGAGGGAAAACAAAGAAAAACTCAGCACAAATCTTACCCTTTACAAAGGCTACACAAACCACCGGACCAATCTTTTGAAGGCAGAAATCAAAAGGAAGAAATAATTCAACTTTCAAGCCTGGAAAAAAAGAGACCTCAAACACAATCTGTTAAAAAAAGATGATAGTGAAAAGGCAGAGAAATACTACAGAAATGAAGGAACAAACCAGAAACACAGAAGTCTTAATAAATGAAGAGAAAATAGCTACCTGAAAAATAATTCAGAATAATGATAGTAAAGATGATAAAAATCATTGAAAACAAAATGGAGAAAATGCAAGAATCAATTAACAAAGACAGAGAACAATGAAAGAATAAACATACAGAGACAACACAATTACTGAAATTAAAAATACTTGAGAAAGAATCAATAACAGAATATCTAAAGCAGAAGAACAAATCAGGGAGCTGGAAGATAAAATAGCGGAAATAACTTCTGAAGAGCAGAATAAAGTAAAAAGAATGAAAAGAACCAAGGATAGTCTCAGAGACCTCTGGGACAATATCAAACCACCATTTGAATTATAGGGGTCTCAGAAGAAGAAGAGAAAAAGAAAGGGTATGAAAAAATATTTGAAAAGATTATAGTTGAAAATTTCCCCAAGATGGAAAAGGAAATAGTCAAGCAAGTCCAAGAGGCACAAAGAGTCCCATACAGGATAAACCCGAAGAGAAACACTCCAAGACACATACTAATCAAACTAACAGAGACCAAACACAAAGAAAGAATATTAAAAACAGCAAGGGAGAAGCAACAAGTAACATACAAGGGAAAGTCCATACTCTTGACAGCTGAACTTTCAGCAGAAACTCTGCAATCCAGAAGGGAATGGAAGATACATTTAAATTACTGAAAGGAAAAAATCTACAACCAAGATTTTTGTACCCAGCAAAGATCTCATTCAAAATTGATGGAGAAATAAAAAACATTTCAGACAAAAAAAGGTGTAAGTTCAGTACCACCAAACCAGCCTTACAACAAATGTTAAAGGGACTTATATAGTCAAGAAATATAAGAGAAGAAAAAAGATCTCCAAAATCAACCCCAAACAATTAATAAAATGGCAATAGGAACATATATATCAATAATTACCTTAAATGTAAATGGATTACATGCTCCAACAAAAAGACACAGACTAGCTGAATGGATACAAAAATAAGACCCACATATATATGCTGTCTACAAGAAACCCACTTCAGACCTCAAGACACATATAGACTGAAAGTGAGAGGATGCAAAAATATATTCCATGCAAAAAAAAAAAAAAATATATATATATATATATATATTCCATGCAAATGGGAAGCAAAAGAAAGGTGGAGTAGCAATTCTCATATCAGACAAAATAGACCTTAAAATAAAGAATATTACAAGAGATAAGGAAGGACACTCCATAATGATAAAAGGATTAATCCAAGAGGAAGACATAACAATAGTAAGTATCGATGCATCTAACAAAGGAGCACCTCAATACATAAGACAAACACTAACAGACATAAAAGGAGAAATTAACAGTAACACAATAATAGTAGGAGACTTCAACACCCCACTCACACCAATGCACAGATCATCAAAACAGAAAATTAAAAAAGAAATACAAGTCTTAAATGACATATTAGGTGAGATGGATCTCCTTGCTATCTTCAGGACATTTCATTCAAATGCAGAAGAATACTCCTTCTTCTCAAGTGCACATGAAACATTCTCCAGGACAGACCACATCTTGGGTCACAAATTAACCCCAGTAAATTAAAAAAAAATTGAAATGGGATCGAGCATCTTCTCCAACCACAATGCTGTGAGACTAGACATCAATTACAAGAAAAAAAAAAAACTGTAAGAAACACAAACACATGGAGATTAAACAACATGTTTCTAAATGACCAAAAGGTTACTGAAGTAATTGAAAGGGAAATAAAAAAAAAATTCTAGAAACAAATGACAATGAAAACATTACAGCTCAAAACCTATGGGATGAAGCAAAAACAGTTCTAAGAGGGAAGTTTGTAGCAATACAATCCTATCTCAACAAACAAGAAAAACTTTGAATAGACAACCTAACTTTACACTTAAAACAACTAGAAAAAGAACAACAAAACTCCAAAGTTAGTAGAAGGAAAGAAATCATAAAGATCCAAGCAGAAATAAATGAAAAAGAAATGAAAGAAGCAATAGTAGAGATTAATGAAACTAAAAGCTGGTTCTTGGAGAAGATAAAATTTTTGACAAATGTTAGCCAGACTCATTGCGGAAAAAAGGGAGAAGAATCAAATCAACAAAATTAGAAATGAATATGGAGAGGTTACAACAGGCAATGCAAAAATACAAAGGATTATTAGAGACTGTTATGCACAACTCTATGGCAATAAAATGGATAACCTTCAAGAAATGGACAGATTCTTAGAAAAGTTCAAACTTCCAAGACTGAACCAGAAAGAAATAGAAATTATGAACAACCCAGTTACAAGCACTGAAGTTGAAGCTGTGATCAAAACTCTCCCCCAAAACAAAAGCCTTGGACCAGATGGCTTCACAGAATTCTATCAAACATTTAGAGAAGAATTAATGACTATCCTTCTAAAACTCTTTCAAAAAATTACAGAGGAAAAAACACTTCCAAACTCATTCTACGAGGCCATCACCACCCTGATACCAAAACCAGACAAAGACAACACACACACACAAACTGCAGGCCAATATCACTGATGAACATAGAAGCAAAAATTCTCAACAAAACTTTAGCAATCAGAATTCAGCAGAACATCAAAAAGCTCATACACCCTGATCACCTTGGGTTTATTCCAGGAATGCAAGGATTCTTCAATATATGCAAATCAAACAATTGATACACTATATTAGCAAATTGAAAGATAAAAATCATATGATCATCTCAATAGATGCAGAAAAAGCCTTTGACACAATTCAGCACCCATTTTTTAAATTAAAATTCCTCAGAAAATGGGCACACAAGGAACCTACCTCAACATAGTAAAGGCCATATATGATAAGCCTATAGCAAACATTATTCTTAATGGTGAGAAACGGAAAGCATGCTCTCCTAAGATCAGGAACAAGACAAAGGTGTCCATTTTCGCCACTATTATTCAAAACAGTTGTGGAAGTCCAAGCTACAACAATCAGGGAAGAAAAAGAAATAAAAGGAATCCAGATCAGGAAAGAAGTAGAGCTCTCACTGTTTGCAGATGACAGGACACTGTACATAGAAAACCCTACAGATAGTATCAGAAAATTGTTAGAGCTAATCAGTGAATTTAGCAAAGTTGCAGAATACAAAATCAATACACAGAAATCACTTGCATTTCTATATACTAACAATGGAAAACCAGAAACAGAAATTAAGGAATCAATCCCATTCACCACTGCAACAAAAAGAATTAAATATCTAGGAATAAAGTTACCTAAGGAGACAAAAGAACTGTACACAGAAAATTATAAGACACTAATGAAAGAAATCAAAGATGACATAAATAGATGGAGAAATATTCCACATTCCTGGGTAGTTTGGTTTTGCCGCTAAGTCGTGTCCAACCCTGTGGACTGTAGTCTGCCAGGCTCCTCTGTCTATGGGATTCTTCAGGCAAGAATACTAGAGTGGGTTGCCATTTCCTTCTCCAATGTTCCTGTGGTAGGAAGAATAAATATTGTGAAAATGAATCTACTACCAAATGCAATCTACAGATTGAGTGTGATCCCTATCAAATTACCAATGGCATTTTTCACAGAACTAGAACAAAAAATTTCACAATTCATCTGGAAACACAATAGACCCTGAATAGCCAAAGTACTCCTGAGAAAGAAGAATGGAGCTGGAGGAATCAACTTTCCTGACTTCAGATTATTCTACAAGCTACAGTCATCATTCCAGCATGGTACTGGCATAAAAACAGAAATATAGACCAATGGAATAAGATAGAAAGTCCAGAAATAAACCCATGTGCCTATGGGTATCTTATTTTTGACAAAGAATATACAATGGGGCAAAAACAGCCTCTTCAATAAATGGTGCTGGGAAAACTGGACAGCTACATGTAAAAGAATGAAATTAGAACACTTCCTAACACCATAGACAAAGATAAACTCTAAATGGATTAAAGACGTAAATGCAAGACCAGAAACTATAAAACTCTTAGAGCAAAACATAGGCACAACACTCAATGACATAAATCAAATCAAGATCCTCTATGACCCACCTCCTAGAGTAATGGAAATAAAAACAAAAGTAAACAAATGGGATCTGATTAAAAGCAAAAGCTTTTGCATAGCAAAAGAAAATATTGGCAAGGTGAAAAGATAACCCTTAGAATGGGAGAAAATAATAGATGAAACAACTGACAAAGGATTAATTTTCAAAATATACAAGCAGCTCTTAGAACTCAATGCCAGAAAAACAAACAACTGAATCAAAAAGTGGGGGAAAGACTTAGATATTTCTCCAAAGAAGACATACAGATGGCTAAAAAACCCATGAGAAGATGCTCAACATTGCTCATTATTAGAGATATGCAAATTAAAACTACAATCGGATATCACCTCAGAATGACCAGCATCAAAAAGCCTAAAAAAGTAAATGCTGCAGAGAGTGTGTAGAAAAGGGAATGGTCTTGCACTGTTGGTGTGACTGTAAATTGATACAGCCACTATGGAAGACAATATGGAGATTCCTTAAAAAATCTAGCAATAAAACCAGCATATGACCCAACAATCCCACTCCTAGGCATACACCCTGAGGAAATCAAAATTAAAAAAGACACATGTATCCCATTGTTCACTGCAGCACTATTTACAATAGCTAGAACATGGAAGCAACCTAGATGTCCATCGACAGATGAATGGATAAAGAAGCAGTGGTACATTATACAATGGAATTTTCTCAGCCATAAAAACTAGTACATTTGAGTCAGTTCTGATGAGGTGAATGAAGCTAGAACCTATTATACAGAGTGAAGTGAGTCAGGAAGAGAAAGATAAATATCCTGTTCTAAAGCATATATAAGGAATTTAGAAAAAATAGTACTGAAGAATTTAGTTATAGGGCAGCAATGGAGAAACAGACATAGAAAATAGACTTATCGACATGGGGAGAGGGGAGGAGAGGGTGAGATATATGGAAAGAGTAACATGGAAACTTATATAACCATATGTAAAATAGATAGCCAATGGGGATTTGCTGTATGTCTCAGGAATCTCAAACAGGGGCTCTGTATCAGCCTAGAGGTGTTGGATGGGGCAGGAGATGGGAGGGAAGTTCAAAAGGGTGGGGATATATGTATACCTAAGGCTGATTCATGTTGAGGTTTGAAAGAAAACAACAAAATTCTGTAAAGCAATTATCCTTCAGAAAAAATTAAAAAAAAAAAAAAAAAAAAAGGCAGACACTGCTTTGCCAACAAAGGTCCATCTAGTCAAAGCTATGGTTTCTGCAGTAGTCATGTATGGATGTGAGAGTTGGATTACAAAGAAAGCTGAGTGCTATTGATGCTTTTAAACTGTGGTGTTGAAGACTCTTGAGAGTTCCTTGGACTGCAAGGATATCCAACCAGTCCATCCTAAAGAAAATCAGTCCTGAATATTCATTGAAAGGACTGATGCTGAAGGTGAAACTCCAATACCTTGGCCACCAGATGCAAAGAACTGACTCATTGGGAAAGACCCTAATGCTGGGCAAGATTGAAGGCAGGAGAAGAAGGGGAGGAGAGGGGATGAGACGGTTGGATGGCATCACCAACTTGATGGACATGAGTTTGAGCAAGCTCTGGGAGTTGGTGATGGACAGGGAAGCCTGGTGTGCTGCAGTCCATAGGGTAGCAAAGAGTCAGAGATGAATGAGCAACTGAATAGATGCTTCAAAAAATGAACAAACAAAAAATAACCAGCCCTTTAAAAAAATTGGAGGGAACTAGGCACCAATACCTGTTTTAGATTTTCCATTAGCAAGAAATAAACTTCTATCACATTTAAAGTTTATAAACCCTAGGGTCCTAGGGTCGATTAGTTATGGCAGTTGTTGTCACACTGCTTTGACTGTTTCCATGCTCTGAACACCTTGTTAGTGGTGGGTTCACATCCCTAAGCACATTCTAGCCCCTTCTTTTTTCAAGCCTCAACGTGAAACCCTTTTGCTGAATCTGTTATTTGCTTATACAGATAACACGACTCTTATGGCAGAAAGTGAAGAGGAACTAAAAAGCCTCTTGATGAGAGTGAAAGAGGAGAGTGAAAAAGTTGACTTAAAGCTCAACATTCAGAAAACGAAGATGATGGCATCTGGTCCCATCACTTCATGGGAAATAGATGCAGAAACAGTGGAAACAGCGTCAGACTTTATTTTGGGGGGCTCTAAAATCACTGAGGATGGTGATTGCAGCCATAAAATTAAAAGATGCTTACTCCTTGGAAGGAAAGTTATGACCAACCTAGATAGCATATTCTAAAGCAGAGACATTACTTTGCCAACTAAGGTCCATCTAGTCAAGGCTATGGTTTTTCCAGTGGTCATGTATGGATGTGAGAGTTGGACTGTGAAGAAAGCTGAGCAAGGAAGAATCGATGCTTTTGAACTGTGGTGTTGGAGAAGACTCTTGAGAGTCCCTTGGACTTCAAGGAGATCCAATCAGTCCATTCTGAAGATCAGCCCTGGGTGTTCTTTGGAAGGACTGATGCTAATTTGGCCACTTGATGCTAAGAGTTGACTCATTGCAAAGACTCTGATGCTGGGAGGGATTGGGAGCAGGAGAAGGGGATGACAGAGGATGAGATGGCTGGATGGCATCAGTGACTCAATGGATTTGAGTTTGAGTGAACTCTGGGAGATGGTGCTGGACAGGAAGGCCTGGCGTGCTGTGATTCATGGGGTCGCAAAGAATCGGACACGACTGAGGGACTGAACTGAACTGCATGTATGTGAAGGGTCTATTTTCACTCATGTGAAATAGGCACAAAGTCTTCATTTCAGCTGAAAAAGAATGGGCTTTTTGTTTCCTGAGCTCAAGAAACTCAAACAGGGGCTCTGTATCAATCTACAGGGATGGGATGGGGAGGTACCTGGGAGGGAGTTTCAAAAGGGAGGGGGTATATGTATACCTTTAGCTGATTCATGTTGTGGTTTGACAGAAAACAACAAAATTCTGTAAAGCAATTATCATTCAATTAAAAAATAAATAAAAATTTATAAAAAGGCTGTGTGACAAAGCTGTCAGGAGCACTCTCTGACATGGGATAAAAGGAGGCTTGATCCTTCCAATTTATCCACACTTCATTCACAAATAGAAACAGCACCTACTGTATGCCAAATATTGCACTATGCTCTAATGCCAAAAACTAGGTAAGACATGGTTCTTCCTCCAAAAGCCTACCACATGGTGCTTACAGGGAAGTACCATGAGTCCTCTGGTCAGAATGACTTTCTTTTTGACTTCTGACATATTCAGAATGATCTGAGTAAAATTATGTAGCTTCATTGTGCCTCTGTTTGCTTAAAAAAGGGAAAACGTAATAATACAAATGTTACAGGGCTATCGGCAGAACTCATTAAGATTTCTGTAGAGCTCTTGAAATAGTTTTTAGGAACTTTGCTAGAGATCAACAAATGTTATATCATTATTAAATGTTGAGAGCAAGGTACAGCAGGACAAAATCATATAACTCAGTGCACCTTGTCAAACACTAGGATAGATATGAATCACTTGAGACTCTACTAAAATCCAGATTTATATTCAGAAATATGCATTTCTAAAAGCCCAGGTGATGCTAACGTCTTTGGTACAAGGACCACATTTTTGTATGGCAAAGTCTAGATTAATGTTGCCTAATAGAACAAGATTTCTATTTCTATGATGAAATGTGCTATATATACTCTTTATAATATGCAGCTACTAACCATTTGTGGTAATTAAAATGTGGCTAGCACAAGGGAAAAATGGAATCTTTAATTTTTACTTATTGTTAATAAATGCAAATTTAATTGGAACTATAAAGCTAAAGAGTAATGTATATTAAAGTATATTAATACCAGGAGACTGGTAAATTCGTAGAGAGGAAAAATGTATTTCATTTTTCTGTTAAAGTGAGAAGTATGGCTTAAATGTTTAAGCAATTATTTTAAAGGATGAAAAGTAAATGCAAATAGAATTTTAAAAACAGGCTATATACCTTCTAAATCACTGCAGGAGTTGAGGGACTCAGATCAAATTTCAAAGAAATGGATGAGGTTTTTTAAAAAACCAAAAGAGGAAAAATGTCAAGGAAGCATTAAGCCAAAAGCTTGACATAAAATTACAATACATCAAGCCTATCTTTTATAACAATAAATATAGCCCATGAAAAGGGACTTCCCTGGTAGCTCAGCTAGTAAAGAATCCACCTGCAATGCAGGAGACCTGCTTTCAAACCCTGGGTTGGAAAGATCCCCTGGAGGACGGCATGGCAACTCACTCTAGTATTCTTGCTTGGAGAATCCCATGGCCAGAGGAGTCAGGCGGGCTACGTCCCTGGGAGTGCTAAAAGTCAGACATGACTGAGCGACTAAGCACAGCACAGCCCATGAAAAAACTATTCAGTTGGACTCAAAAAGAAAATTTTATTGAATGTTTTAGATCATAACTATACCACACAAAGATGTAAATATACAGACAGCAAAAGAATAAGCAAAGAAATACTAGGCAAATATACACACAAAATAAAAAATAATACTAATAAATTTATAGTTTTAATATACAATGTGTAATATTATATACAATACAAAATATATTATTTATACACATATATAAACACATATATAAATGCATGCTACATAAAAATGTAACAACTAGTATAAAGCTATTTTATAATGACTCTGAAATGACTATGCAAAAATCAATAATTCTAAAATTTTTATGCATTATTTGACATAACACTGAAATATAGGTTATAAAATTACTGAAATTGTAAGAAAAATTTAGCAAAAACATTAGTGAAATGTTTTATCATTTCTGTTCTCAGTTTTTAATAAACTAAGTAGATAAAACATCAGCTATATAGGGGAGTCCTGAATATTTTAATTGATGGCTTTAGTAGATATGTATCCTGGAAACAAGATACATCTTGGAATATATGAAGCATGAATTTAAATTAGTCATATTTATGGACATATAAAACAACAATAGTATTAGAAAAATTAAAAATAGACCAAAATTATAAGAATAAAATAAAACTAAAAATAATCAAAATTAAGGAAGAAGTCTTCTAATTATTGGAAATTTAAATTTTTTTCTTGAGTAAACTAGAATCAAAGATGAAAATAAAATGGCAATTGTGGAATATATAGAAAAAACATAATTTTAAAAACATATATATATATAATCAAGCTCACAAGAGAATGTAGAATCCCTTCAGAAGAAAAATGTTGAGTCAAACATACTTTAATTACACGACAAAAAAAGAAAACGTGCATTCAGTACTCAACTAAGAAGGCAGAAAAAAAGATTAGAATACATTTAGACTGTAGGATTAAGCAAAATTATGAGCAAAACAAAAAGTTAATAAATTAGAACATGAAAAATTATAAGCCATATATGCAGTGAAGACGCAAGATGATAAAACCTTTTCCCTTTTTCCTTTTATTTAAATTGACTTTTATTGGAGTACAGTTGCTCTACAATATTGTGTTAGTGTCTACAGCACAGCAAAATGTATCAGTTATATATATACATACATCCCCTTTTTATGGATTGCCTTTCCATTTAGAGTCCCCATGCTACACAGTAGGTTCTCATTAGTTATTTTGGAGATGGCAACGGCAACGGACTCCAGTAATCTTGCCTGGGAAATCCCATGGACAGAGGAGCCTGAAGGGCTACAGTCCATGGGGTCACTAAGAGTCAGACACAACTGAGCGACTTCACTTTCATTTTTCACTTTCATGCATTGGAGAAGGAAATGGCAACCCACTCCAGTGTTCTTGCCTGGAGAATATCAGGGACGGGGGAGCATGGTGGGCTCCGTCTATGGGGTCACACAGAGTTGGACACGACTGAAGTGACTTAGCAGCATTATTTATTTTATACATATTAGCAATAGTGTATATACATCAATCTCTATCTCCTTTTTTCCCTCTTATTGGAAGAAAACACATTAAAGTATTCAATTTGGTGAGATGTCACTCCTTGTTTATATAAGTTGGGGAGGTTTTTATGAAATTGTGAACATCCTATGATATTTTACAAAGCAGTTCTTTGCTAATTCTCACACACTTCCAAATAAAGCACCCAGTCATGTCCAACTTAAGGAAATCCTAAATCGTTCAGAGTATACCATGAGAAATGCTGGGCTGGAAGAAGCACAAGCTGGAATCAAGATTGCCAGGAGAAATATCAATAACCTCAGATATGCAGATGACATCTTTATGGCAGAAAGTGAAGAGGAACTAAAAAGCTTGATGCAAGTGAAAGAGGACAGTGAAAAAGTTGGCTTAAAGCTCAACATTCAGAAAACGAAGATCATGGCATCTCTCCCATCTCTTCATGGGAAATAGATGGGGAAACAATGTCAGACTTTATCTTTGGGGGCTCCAAAATCACTGCAGATGGTGACTGCAGCCATGAAATTAAAAGATGCTTACTCCTTGGAAGGAAAGATATGAGCAACCTAGATAGTATATTCAAAAGCAGAGACATGACTTTGCCGACTAAGGTCCATCTAGTCAAGGCTATGGTTTTCCTGTGGTCATGTATGGATGTGAGAGTTGGACTGTGAAGAAGGCTGAGCGCCGAAGAATTGATGCTTTTGAACTGTGGTGTTGGAGAAGACTCTTGAGAGTCCCTTGGACTGCAAGGAGATCCAACCAGTCCATTCTGAAGGAGATCAGCCCTGGGATTTCTTTGGAGGGAATGATGCTAAAGCTGTAACTCCAGTACTTTGGCCACCTCATGCGAAGAGCTGACTCATTGGAAAAGACTCTGATGCTGGGAGGGACTGGGGGCAGGAGGAGAAGGGGACGACAGAGGATGAGATGGCTGGATGGTGCACCGATTCAATGGATATGAGTTTGAGTGAACTCCTCCGGGAGTTGGTGATGGACAGGGAGGCCTGGCGTGCTGCAATTCATGGGGTCGCAGAGTTGCACACGAATGAGCGACTGAACTGAACTGAACTGAAATCGTTCTCTCGTGGAAGATGTATTCCTGCAGCTCACATCGCTCTGGCTCTCATTGTGCCTGTGGTGCACATCCAGGACGTCCACAGGTCTGTCCCAGGCAGACCATGATTGTTGCCTCTGCTCCCACGTGGGACACCGACATTAAGAAATATCTCTGTTCTGAGCAACCCCTGTCATTACTTAGTGATAAACATGCTGAAGGGGAATTTTTTTAACCAACCTGGCCTTATGAATCTCCGTTAGTAAACTGATAAAGAACTCTCTTCACGGATTTTGAACAGCATATTTTTTATTTAGTTCCTTAGAATCTCTTGCCATCTTGTAAATGAATTGCAGCAAACAACAAGAATGGCTAATTGGTGATGCCGAGGAAATGGTACTCCCTCAAAGCAATTACTTGAAGGAAATGGAAATCTTTGCATGCTCTGGTGATTCATGTTAAACATATGCCAGGGAAGTTATCTGATGTATGTCAACTACTAAACAGTCATTAGGGATGCCCCCTAGCAAGGTAAAGCCACAGAGAGCATCAGGGTATTAGAATTCTGACAGAGTATTCAGCGTGATTTTTGAACATAGAATGGTCTACAAAGCACTTGCCTTTCAAAAAGCTATTAATATGTAATCTCCTTGTGTTCTGTATCAACAGGTTCATACAATACTGACCACGGGTCTTGGCTTTCTGTAATCATAGAAATTGACTACAGGCCAGCCAAGAAATTCCAGCAAGTCTTTACTAGGTCTCTTGCTGTAGCAAGGGAGTGGAGAAAAAACAACAGGTTCCCTTGCTCACTCCCCTAGAGGGTGGGGGCAAGCTGTTCCTCATATGAGGTAAGGGTAGGGGTGTGTCCAGGGCTCGGGCCAGAGGGGTAGTTCTGGTGGTATTGAGTGAAGGGGATATGTACAGTACCCTGCTTTTCTTCCCAATAACCAGGTTTTGCACCAGTCTCTTCATAAGTGACAGTTGAATGTTTTGGTCTTTGGTATTTTTTTGTCCTGAATTTGCCCCAACTGCACATGCATGCAGCTATTTTTAGTCCCATATAGTTTCTTTCTCTTTTGTTGCTTAAGCAGAGGTTTGTTCAGGCACAAGCGTTGCAGCAAAGGCTCCCAAGTCCCAGCCTGTCTCACGTGTTGAAACAAAGAAATCCAGTCTTCAATTCTAAGCCTCCAGTCCTTACCAGGTGGGTGTTATTTACCTAGAACACACAGTAACCTTGTGCCCAAATAATAGCCGTATCACACACTTATTTGATCTTTCTATGCATCCTTGGAAAAGCCAAATTTTCCATCTGTGTGATATTGTCTCTGTTAGTAATCAAGGTGATGATTATTGTCAGCACTTGTACATTAATTCCTTTATTGTGATGTGATATGCAGGCAAGTTCAGCTCTTTGAGACTAGTATACTGCAAAAATTCTACAGACAAGCACTTCTATTAATTATTAAACATATTTACAGTAGTCTAATATGAAACAAAATGATTTTATTCACATTCTTGAGCTTAATTTTTGTAAGGGATGTGGGGTTTATCACAATGGAGGGGAAAAAACAGTAACTAAAGTTAGAAATCTGACTTTCATCTCGATTTCAACAATTAGCTCTGTGAACTTCTACAAATTATTAATTTATCTGGACTTCATTTTCTTTATATATAGTATCAGGGTAATACACCTAACTTTTCTATATTACTTTTGTATGTTAGGTTCTTTAAACTCTAATAAGATGCTTAAAATTTTAGATATTATTTTTATTCTTATTGCTTTTTAAAAAGCAATTTATTGAAGTTGTTGCTTAGTCGCTAAGTTGTGTCTGACTCTGCAACCCTTTGGACTACAGCATGCCAGGCCTCTATTGAAGCATAGTTGACTTAGTAATCCAATGTTGTGTTAATTTCTTCTGTACAGAAAGGACTCAGTTATACTTGCATATATACATATATATAATTTTCCATATTCTTTTTCATTATGTTTCATCACAGAATACTGAATGGAGTTCTCTGTGTTTTTATTGGTAATCATCATAGGAATAGCTGATAGTAGAACAGTGGCAATAAATATTTTGTTTTGTTCAAATACAATTATGTCATTAAAAACATCTTGTTTTGAACAATGTATAACACTGATGTTAATTTTATCTTAAGGCCAGTGTCTTAAAATTTTTGAAGTTCTTAGCTATAGATTGAGTTTGCCCAGCCTGCAGGAAAGCTGTCCAGATTTGAGAAATGGTAAGTAGGAGTGCTGTGGCCAGGAGCCATCACTCTCTCTGTTTATGGCCCTTTTCTCACCTGGGCTAGAATGCTGGCCTTTGTGTGGAGCAGGTACAGGAAGTTCAAGAAGGGTAGTGAGTGCCCTTGGCAATGGTCTGAATTGAATATTCCTTGAAATTTAGAAATTTACAAAGAGTGCCTGAGGAATTATGGGAAGAGGTTCCTAACACTGTACAGGAGATGGTGACCAAAGCCATCTCCAAGAAAAAGAAATGCAAAAAGGTAAAATGGTTGTCTGAGGAAGCCTTAAAAATAGCTGAGAAAAGAAGAGAGGTGAAAGACAAAGGGGAAAGGGGAAGATATACCTAACTGAATGCAGAGTGCTGTGAAAGTGCTGCCCTCAAGATGTCAGAAAATTTGGAAAGCAGCAATGGCCACAGGACTGGAAAAGGTCAGTCTTCATTCCAACCCCAAAGAAAGGCAATGCCAAAGAGGTTCAAATTACCATACAATTATACTCATTTCACATGCTGGCAAGATTATGCTCAAAATCCTTCAAGCGAGGCTTCAGTAGTATGTGAACAGAGAACTTCCAGATGTACAAGATGGATTTAGAAAAGGCAAAGGAGCCAGAGATCAAATTGTCAACCTCCACTGGATCATAGAAAAAACAAGGGAATTAAAAAAAAAAAAACGGATCCACTCCTTCACTGACTATGAAAATCCTCTGACTGTGTGGATACCAATAAACTGTGGAAAATTCTTAAGGAGATGGACTATCAGACCACCTTACCTGTCTCCTAAGAAACCTGTGTGCAGGACAAGAAGCAACAGTTAGAATCAGACAGAGAACAATGGATTGGTTCAAAATTGGCAAAGGAGTACATCAAGGCTATACATCATCACCCTGTTTATTTAACTTCAATGCAGAGTACATCATGCAACATGCTGGGCATGATGGAATCAAGATTTCTGGGAGAAATATCAACAACCTCAGATATGCAGATGATACCACTTTAATGGTAGAAAGCAAAGAGGAACTAAAGAGTTTCCTGAAGGCTAAAGAGAAGAGTGAAAAAGCAGGCTTAAAACTCAACATTAAAAAAAGTAAGATTATAGCATCCAGTTCTGTCACTTCATGGCAAAATAGCTGGAGAAAAAGTGGACAGGGTGGCTGATTTTATTTTCAGCCACAAAATTAAGACATTTGCTCCTTGGAAGAAAAACTATGACAAACTTAGACAGCATATTAAAAAGCAGAGATATCACTTTTGCCAACAAAGGTTCATATAGTCAAAGGTAATGTTTTTCCAGTAGTCAGGTATGGATGAGAGTTGGAGCATAAAGAAAGATGAATACTGATTTTTTTTTTTTTACTTTACTTTATAATACTGTATTGGTTTTGCCATACATCAACATGAATCTTCTGAATTGTGGTGCTGGAAAAGACTCTTTAGAGTCCCTTGGACTGCAAGGGGATCAAATCAGTTAATCCTAAAGGAAATCAGCCCCAAATACTCACTGGGAAGACTGATGCTGAAGTCAAAACTCAAGTATTTTGGCCACCTAATGCAAAAAGCCTCATTGGAAAAGACCCTGATGCTGGGAAAGATTGAAGGCAAGAGGTGAAGGGGGGTGACAGAGGATGAGATGGTTGGATGTTATCACTGCCCCAGTGGACATGAGTTTGAGCAAACTCTGAGAGATAGTGAAGGACTGGAAGCCTGGCATGCTACAGTTCATGGGTCACAAAAAGTCACATATGACTTAGTGAATGAACAACAATGTTTATTATATTCTAGCAGCTGGACTAGACATTTGCTTGGTTATTTCATTTAACTATTACACTATTCCGTGTGTTTAATACTTTACACATGGACATCACCAAATGGCCAATACCAAAATCGAAATGACTACATTCTTTGAAGAAGAAGCTGTATAAGTTAAGACCTGGAGCTGACTGTGGCTCAAATAATCAGCTTCTCATAGTAAAATTCAGTCTTAAACTAAAGAAAGTGAAGAAAACCACTAGGCCAGCCAGGTATGACTTAAATCAAATCCCCTATGAATATGCAGCAGAGGTAATGAACAAAGTCAAGGGATCAGCACTTGTAACCACTGTGCTTGAAGAACTATGGTTGGAGGTCCATGACATTGTACAGGAGGCAGCAAACAAAACCATCCCAAAGAAAAAGAAAAGCAGGAAGGTGAAGTGGTTATCAGAGGAGGCCTTGGAAATAGCAAAAGGGAGAAGAAAAGTGAAAAGCAAGGGAGTAAGGCAAAGGTATATCCAACAGCACAGAGAGACAAGAAGGCCTTCTTCAAAGATCCGTGTATAAAACTAGAAGAAAACAACAGAAGGGGAAACACTAGAGATCTCTTCAGGAGAACTGGAGATCCCAAGGGATCATTCTGTCCAAAGATGTACACAAGAGAGGACATAAAGAGTAGAGGCCTAGCAGACGCTCAAGAGATCAAGAAGAGATGGAAAGAATACACAGGAAAACTGTAAAAAAGACCCAGTGAACTGGATGACCATGATGGTGTGGTCAGCCACCCAGAGCCAGACACTCTGAAGAGTGAGGCCACGTGGGCCTTAGGAAGCACTGCTGTTATCAAAGCCAGTGGATGCACCAGAATTCCAGGAGCACTGTTCAAAACCCTGAATGCCATCAAGGCGTTGCATTCAATATGTCAGCAAATCTGGAAGACCCAGCAGTGACCCCAGGACTGGAAAAGGTCAATCCTCATCCCAATTCCCAAGAAGACACTCAAGGATGTGCTAGCTATTGGACAATTGCACCATCTTGCATGCTAGTAAGGGCATCCTTAAAATCTCGCCTGCTAGGCTTCAGCATTATGCAAACCAAAAAGTTCCAGATTTCGAAGCTGGGTTTAGTAAAGGAAGAGGAACCAGTGACCAAATTGCCAGCATTCACTGGATCATAGAGAAAGCTAGGGAATTCCAGAAAAACACCTACCTCTGTTTCATTAACTATGCCAAAGCCTGTGACTGTGTGGACTATAATAAACTGCAGAAATCTCTTAGAGGGATGGGAATACCAGACCATCTTACCTGTCTCCTTAGAAACCTGTATGTAGGACAAGAAGTAACAGAACCCTGTACGGAAAAACTGATTGTTTAATGATTGAGAAAGGAATACCACAGGGCCATTTGCTGTCACTCTGTTTGTTTATGCTGAGAACATCATGAGAAATGTCGGGGCGGATGAGTTACAAGCTGGAATCAAGATAGGCAGGAGAAATATCAACAACCTCAGATATGTGGATGATACCACCTTAATGGCAGAAAGCGAAGAGGAACTAAAGAGCCTCTTGTTAAGGTGAATGAAGACAGTGAAAAAGCTGGCTTAAAATTCAACATTTAAGAAATGAGTATGAAGGACGAGAGTGAAAGAGCCTGCTTAAAACTAAATATTAAAAAAACTAAGATCATGGCATCCGGCCTCATTCAGATCAGATCATATCAGTGCTCAGTCGTGTCCAACTCTGTGGGACCCCATGAATCGCAGAATGCCAGGCCTCCTAGTCCATCACCATCTCCCAGAGTTCACTCAAACAAGGAGAAAAATGTGAAAATAGTGGTAGATTTCCTCTGCTTGGGCTCTAAAATCACTGTGGGTGGTGACTGCAGACATTAGCTTCTTGGCAGGAAAGCTATGAAAAACCTAGACTGTGTGCTGAAAAGCAGAGACATTACTCTGCTCACAAAAGTTTGTATAGTCAAAACTATCATTCCCCCAGTGGTTACATATGGTTGTGAGAGCTGACCATAAAGAAGATGAAGCGCCACAAAAAATTGATATCTCCAAACTATGGTGCTAGAGAAGACTTCTGAGTCCCTTGGACTTCAAGGAGATCAAACCAGTCAATTTTAAGGAAAATCAACCCTGAATACTCATTCAAAGGACTGATACTGAAGCTGAAACTCTAGGATTTTGGTCATCTGATGCAAACAGCTGACCCATGAAAAAGTCCCTGATGCTGGGAAAGATTGAGGGTGGAAGAAGAAGAGGCTGTCAGAGGATGAGATGGCTGGATGGCATCATTGATTTAATGGACATGAACTTGGGCAAACTTCAGGAGGTGGTGAGGGACAGAGAGGCCTGACATGCTGAGTCCATGACTGCATGACTGAACAACTACAAGAAGTGTGTAAGTGGTTATTTTACAGGTAAGAAAACCAAAGTTCAGAGAAGCTGAATTGTTTACCTCAAATCACACAGCTAAGAGGCAGCTGAAGAGAGCTTACTTGAGTGCAGGGTTCCCATAATTATCTAGCTCCTGATCCAGCCCTAGAGGAGAGACAGCTAAACAAAGTCAGGATTCAGATCTAGATTGGATTAGTTTCCAAACTCATCCTTCCCCTTTTATCACAATAAAACTAAGCATTCTACCTAATGTTTTTGATTCAGAGATCATCATTGAGCTGTGAATAAATATTTAATGGTCAATCAGTCAAACAAGCAGTCTGGAATAGCTTGAATGTGTCTTTTACAGTACAGAGAATTTCTAAAAATGCTGACATAGTAATAAGAAAAATGTTACATGATGTTACACATCAGGATACATACCTTGGTTTTTTGAGTAATTCAAGCAAAATCTAATGGAAAAATAATGAGAAAAAGAACTGATTCAAATGCAGTCCAAAAGCCAATTAACATCACTGTCCTATTGTTCACTATTTAATACAGCATAACTTTCTGAGTGAAGTTATGTTTCATGAAATGAAAAAGCTTCTTATCAGTTACATCAAATGAGTTCCAAATTGCTAACTTCCAATATATTATGTTTTCATAATACATCTTCAGGAGCAAGATGAAATCGGAGAGGAACTATTTCCATGTGAAAACTGCAGTGAGCTTCAGCAACTTATAATTATCACTCTCAAAGCTGGCACAATGCCAGATAATATGTTATTTCTAAATTACACTGACATTTTCCATGTATTTTATTTAAATTAATCACTTATATTAATGAATAATTTCCACTGAATCTGTTTTTTCAAATAACCAAAGGATTATTAACCCAAAACTTCCAACTGATAGACTTAGAAACATAGTCTTAAAACAAACAAAAATAAAAATAGAAATACTTCTTCAAATTTTTAATGAGGAAAAGGAAAATAGTACTTAAAATGTTCCTGTCTACTTAATACTTTTCTTGCTATAGCAACTCTACAAAATTGGAAGCAGAGATGACAACAGTGTATTTCCTGTCTTCATATTAATAAAACATGGCATCTTTCATGTTCATTGTAAGAAATAGTGACACACTTTGTTATACAAAATTTTTGTCTTTCAGGGTAAGCCAACTTTAATTAATGGAGATAAGTTAAACTTGAAATCCAAAAACATGAGGTTTTAGCTTGACTATGCCACTTATGGACTGTATGACATGACAATATGGTATCTCTGAGGTTCAGTTTTATTTTTTATTTATTTATTTTTTTACTGTTTATTTTGGTTGGACTGAGTCTTCATTGCAGCAGGCAGTATCTAGAGTACAGGCTCAGTAGTTATGGCTTGTGGGCTTAACTGCAATATATGAGATCTTAGTTCCCAGACTAGTGATCAAACCTAGGCCCACTGCACTGGGAGCATGGAGTCTTATTCACTGGACCACCGGGGAAATCTGTCAACTTTCTTATTTTTAAAATAGATGTAAAAAATAGCTATCCTCTATGAGTGGTTAAATTTAGTTATATGTATGAAATAAACTTTGTAAAAATTAAGTCCTGATGCCTATGCATACTATAAATCATGTTCCAGTGGGAAACTATCAATTAATATGGTTAGTGACAGAGGATGAGAGGCTGGATGGCATCACTGACTCAATGGACGTGAGTCTGAATGAACTCTGAGAGTTGGTGATGGACAGGGAGGCCTGGCGTGCTGTGATTCATGGGGTCACAAAGAGTCGGACATGACTGAGCAACTGAACTGAACGGTAGATGAGAGACTGCGCCCCTAAACTCCTGCCAGCCCCATGCTTGTGTGCTAAATTGCTTCAGTTGTATTTGACTCTGTGACACTATGAACTGTAGACCACCAGACTTCTCTACCCATGGGATTCTCCATGCAAGAATACTGGAGTGGGTTGCCATGCCCACCTCTTGAGGATCTTTCTGACCCAAGGATCGAACCTGCATCTCTGAAGTCTCCTGCAGGGGCAGGCAGGTTCTTTAACACTAGTGCCACTTGAGAAGCCCAACCCAGCACATAACCACAACTTTTCTGTTTGCCTCTCTAAATAGAAGAGAAAGGACATATTTGTCTTAATTTACATTTCCTTGCTACTGAATGAGGCTGGACTCCATACAGGCTTAACATGTCTTCATGCTCTCAACTGCCTGCTCTTGAACTTTATGGGTTGTTGTCTTTTACAAGAGACTTAAGTCCATGAAGTAGGGTAAATTAGAAGTGGTCAAATGGGTGACGGCAAGAGTGAACATCGACATTTTAGGAATCAGTGAACTAAAATGGACTGGAATGGGCGAATTTAATTCAGATGAACATTATATCTACTACAGTGGGCAAGACTCCCTTAGAAGAAACAGAGTAGCCCTCATAGCCAAAAAAAGAATCTGAAATGCAGTACTTGGGTTCAATCTCAAAAATGACAGAATGGTCTCTGTTCATTTCCAAGGCAAACCATTTAATATTGCAGTAATCCAAGTCTATGCCACAAACAGTAATGCTGAGGTTGCTGAAGTTGAACAGTTCTATGAAGACCTACAAGACCTTCTAGAACTAACACCAAAAAAAGATGTCCTTTTCATCATAGGGGAATGGAATGCAAAAGTAGAAAGTCAAGAGATACCTGGAGTAACAGGAAATTTGGCCTTGGAGTACAAAATGAAGCAGGGCAAAGGCTAATACAGCTTTGCCAAGATAACACACTGGTCATATCAAACACCTTCTTCCAACAACACAAGAGAAGACACTACACATGGACATCACCAGATGGTCAACATCGAAATCAGATTGATTATATTCTTTGCAGCCAAAGATGGGGAAGCTCTATACAGTCAGCAAAAACAAGACCAGGAGCTGACTGTGGCTCAGATCATGAAGTCCTTATTGCCAAATTCAATAAACTGGCAGTAAATTGACTCAGAAGAAAGTAGAGAAAATCACTAGGCCATTCAGGTATGACTTAAATCAAATCCCTTACAATTATATGGTGGAAGTGACAAATATGTTCAAGGGATTAGATCTGATAGAGTGCCTGGAGAACTATGGATGGAGGTTTGTGACATTGCACAGGAGGCGGTGATCAAGACCTTTTCCAAGAAAAAGTAATGCAAAAGAACAAAATGGCTGTCTGAGGAGGCCTTACAAATAGCTGAGAAAAGAAAAGAAGCTAAAGGCAAAGAAGAAAAGGAAAGATGTACCCATCTGAATACAGAGTTTCAAAGAATAGCTGCTGCTGCTGCTGCTAACTTGCTTCAGTCGTGTCCGACTCTGTGTGACCCCATAGATGTTAAGGAGAGATAATAAAACCTTCCTCAGTGATCAGTGCAAAGAAATAGAGGAAAAAAATAGAATGGGAAAGACTAGAGATCTCTTCAAGAAAATTAGAGATACCAAGGGAAAATTTTATGCAAAGATGGGCACAATAAAGGACAGAAATGGTATGGACCTAACAGAAGCAGAAGATATTAAGAAGAGGTGGCAAGAATACAGAACTATACAAAAAATCTTCATGACCCAGATAACCAAGATGGTGTGATCATTCACCTAGAGCCAGACATTCTGGAATACGAAGTCAAATGGGCCTTAGAAAGCATCACTATGAACAAAGCTAGTGGAGGTGATGGAATTGCAGCTGAGCTATTTAAATTCCTAAAAGATCATGCTGTGAAAGTGCTGCACTCAATACGCCAGCAAATTTGGAAAACAGCAGTGGCCACAGGACTGGAAAAGGTCAGTTTTTATTCCAATTCCAAAGAAGGACAATGCCAAAGAATGCTCAAACTACCGCACAATTGCACTTATTTCACATGCTAGCAAAGTAATGCTCAAAATTCTATAAGCCAAGCTTCAACACTACATGGGCTGTGAACTTCCAGATGTTCAAGCTGTATTTAGAAAAGGCAGAGAAATCAGTAATCAAATTACCAACATCATTTGGATCATTGCAAAACCAAGAGAGTTTCAGAAAAACATCTTCTTTGTTGATTATACCAAAGCCTTTGACTATATAGATCACAAAATACTGTGGAAAATTCTTAAAGAGATGGGAATACCAGACCAGTTTACCTGCCTCTTGAGAAATCTGTATGCAGGTCAAGAAGTAATAGAACTGGACATTGGACAACAGATTGATTCCATATTGGGAAAGGAACATGTCAAGGCTGTATATTGTCACCCTGCTGTATAACTTATATGCAGAGTATATCATGCAAAATGCAGGGCTGGATGAATCACAAGCTGGAATCAGTTGCTGGGAAAAATATCAATAACCTCAGATATGCAGATGACACTACCCTTATGGCGAAAAAATGAAGAGGAACTAAAGAGCCTCTTGATGAAAGTAAAAGAGGAGAGTGAAAAATCTGGCTAAACTTTCAACATTCAAAAAACTAAGATCGTGGCATCCAGTCTCATCACTTCATGGCAAACAGATGGTGAAACAATGGAAACACTTATTTATTCACTTGGCTCCAAAATCACTGCAGATGGTGACTGCAGCCATGAAATTAAAAGATGCTCACCTCTTGGAGGAAAAGCTATGATCACCTAGACAGTATATTAAAAAGCAGAGACATTACTTTGTTGACAAATGTCCATCTAGTCAAAGCTATGGTTTTCCCAGTAGTCATGTATGGATGTGAGAGTTGGACTATAAAGAAAGCTGAGTGCTGAAGAATTGATGCTTTTGATTTGTGATTCTGGAGAAGACTCTTGAGAGTCCCTTAGCCTGCAAGGAGATCAAACCAGTCAATCCTAAAGGAAATTAGTCCTGAATGTTCATTAAAAGGACTGATGGTGAGGCTGAAAATTTGACCACCTGATGTGAAGAACTAACTCATTTGAAAAGACTCTGATACTGGGAAAGATTGAGGGCAGGAAGAGAAAAACAGGACAGAGGATGAGATGTTTTAATGGCATCACTGACACAATGGACATGAGTTTGAGCAAGCTCTGGGAGTTGGTGATTGACCGGAAAGTCTAGCCTGCTACAGTCCATGGGGTCGCAAAGAGTCGAACATGACTGTGCGACTTAACTGAACTGCACACAGTTATTGTGTAACTGGTCTTTTGTGTAACAGGTCTTTTACACCTAATTTATAAGATTTCTTTAAAGATTAATGGCACTAATATATGTAGTATATCGGGCAAATAATTTTGCCCATTTTTTTCTTTCTTGTTGTGTGTGTGGTATTTTCTTATGTGTATATTTTAAATTTCATGGAGTGAAGCTATCTTTTCTCTATGGCCTCAAGTTTTCACCATCAGTCAGGAAGGGTTTCTCCTATTTTTACAAAATACATTCCCATGTATTTTCCTCTAGTTTCTTTGTGATCTTTTTAAAAAACTTATATCATTAAACTGAGGCTTCAGTTCAACTAAGAGGAAATAACTTCATCACAACCTGATTGTTACTAAAAACTGTAGAGAGAACACAAAAGTATTATTCTGGCCATAAAGACAACCATAAAATATGTCAAGGAAAGGGAATAAAGATCCCAGAAATATGCCCATGATTAGAGGTTCAACTGATTTTTAACAGAAATGCCAAGACTACACAATGAGGAAATGGCAGTCTCATCAATATATGATCTTGGGGAAACTGAGTCTCCACAAGAGAAATAATGAAATTGGAACAATGTCATCATACACAAAAGAATGACTCAAAATGGATTAAAGACTTAATTGTAAGACCTGAAATGAAACAGAATCTTATTTAGAAAGGCCTGATATGGTGTGGGGAAATTTGAAAAGAAAGTTTAGCCTAAGTGCAGGCCGTTACTGTTTCTTGGTTGTTAGAGGCAAACCAAACTGATAAATTTGGCTAATTTCTTTGTTTTGAATAGTCCTTGGCATATTATCACATTATATAAATATTGCTATCCTGCTTTTTAGTCATCTGCTCTTATCTATCCCAGCTAGGTATTTTCCTTTGCTTTGTTTATAAAGATTTGTAAGAAGATAAAGTCGCATCTCCCCTGTTGGAGAAAATTTCTGAGAGACATTGAAAATGTGATCTTACTTAAGACATTGTTCCATTAGGCTCAAGCAGGCTCTCAGAAAGGGTACAATTTTTTGTTCAGAAAGAAAACAAAATGTGTTATATTTTGTTTAAAATATAATTTTATTTAAAATGAAATTTTGTTTAAAATTTTTGTTTGAAAATTTGACACATTTCATTCTTTCGATACTTAAAATTCCAAGATAAAATGATAATCATGACATATTTTATATATGTAAATATCACTATATAATTTATGAAATGCAAGGCAAAGATTTGTTTTTCAACGTAAATCCCATATAAAATATCTGCTGTATTGAACCCTCAAGGAATGAATTGTTGGATAATAAAACTGTCTGGTTCTTTCTTTCCATCCAGGCTTGTTATTCCCACTTAATTTACTATTTTCGAACCTGCCATGCATTGGGAAATTAGAAAGCTAAGCTTGATGAGTAAGAGTGAATGCTGATCCAAAGAACTAACTGATGAATAGGACCTGGAATAGAAGACATATCTTAGGAACTATGAAATATATGTTTTAAGAATTTGTTATCCTTTCAGAGGGATTTCAGAACTATTTTCAGATTCCCCGACTTGCATGTGTATATTTGATTGTATCTGTTTTTCACATGTTGCTGCCCTTAAAGCCATTTTTTCAGGCATGCAGGAATACCAGTATTGTGAGTATATCTGCATTTCATTTCATTTTTCATTCTTTTTCTTTGTAATTATTTACTTTGTGGTGTGCTAGCTCTTCATTGCTGAGAGAACCTTTCTCTAGTTGCGGCGCAGCGGCTTCTCACTGAGGTGGCTTCTTGCGTTGAGGAACACAGGCTCTCGGCCGCATGGGCTTCTGGAGTTGCGGCATGTGGGCTTGGGAACCGTGGCTCCTGGGTCTCGAGCACAGGCTCAGTGGTTGAGGCCCACGGGCTTAGTTGCCCCGAGGTGTGTGGGATCCTCCCAGAAAGGAAGCAGACCTCTGTCTCCTGCCTTGCCTGGTGACTGGTAATCCCCTGCATTACCACTGAGCCACAAGGGAAGACCTCGTTTCTCATCCTAAACTGTCCAGCTACAATCTAAGGGGTAAGTACTACACTTAATGGCTCTAGCTGTGTGAACTGAGTTGTAACTGTAAGAACCTGAATGTCAGTGCAGGAGACGTAAGATGTGCAGGTTCGATCCATGGATCAGAAAGATCCCCTAGAGAAGGGCACAGCAACCCACTCCAGTATGCCTACCTAAAGAATCCCATGGACAGAGGAGCCTGGCGGGCTAAAGTCCATGGAGTTGCAAATAGTCGAACACAACTGAAGCAACTTAGCATGCATGTGCTACGTTTAATTCTGACCTAATACAATGATTCTGCAAAATAAGGTGTTTTTTTTTTTTTTTTTTTTATAAATAAGGAAACTGATATTCAGAGATATTATGTGATTTCCTCAGCAGGGCACAGTTTGGAAGTGGCAGTGTTGGAATTCATGTCCTCCATTCCGCTCTGAGCTCACATCCCGTCCTGTGTTCATCCCCACACCATGAAACCAGCATCTCTGGATGTAGAGGGTGTGCCATAGCCTTTTCTCCGTCTCCACTAATAGGAAAGCAACTCTGTAGAAATCTCTAGGGAACTGCTTTGAGGAAGGCATCTCTAAATTTTCTCTTTAAGGAGAAGGGAGGATAGTGTGTCCCGTGTGTTGGTCAACCACCAGGCCTGGAGTTGTACCTTCCTTCTGGAAGTAATCCAGGAAACCCAGAACAAGAGCAACACACAAGTTAGCTGCATAACAGGGATCAAATGCTGCAGATACAAAATGCAAATAGCAGGCTCCAGATAAAAAAGCAGGGATCAAGCTGTGGGCTCAGAGTCAAGGAGATGAAACTGATAAAGAGGCTGGATTAGGGTGGATCCCATCAGTGCTGTCGGAGAAGGCAATGGCATCCCACTCCAGCACTCTTGCCTGGAAAATCCCATGGGCAGAGGAGCCTGGGAGCTGCAGTCCATGAGGTCACTAAGAGTCAGACACAACTGAGCGACTTCCCTTTCACTTTTCACTTTCATGCACTGGAGAAGGAAATGGCAACCCACTCCAGTGTTCTTGCCTGGAGAATCCCAGGGATGGGGGAGCCTGGTGGGCTGCCGTCTATGGGGTTGCACAGAGTTGGACACGAGTGAAGCGACTCAGCAGCAGCAGCAGGGGGTCCGTGCTATAAGACTTGGAGCTCTTATCAGGACAGTTGTGTGTCTGCTACTGGCAGGGAGATATTTGAGGAAAGAGGTTTTGTCTTTTGTTTGCAATGCTTTGAAGGTAACCAGAGCTGTGTCTTGTATGCTAATTGCTGTACTTAGGAAAACCAAAGGATTGGGCTGGACTGCAAGTGAGCAGCAAAAGTCTCCTTGACTTAAAGCACCTGTGGTTGGCAGAAGAGAGGGAGAGAAGGCTTGCATAAGAACTAGAGTGTCTGGGCAGGGGTGGGGTGGAATGAGAGTGTGCAGCTACCTTCTAATTTTATTCTGTCAGGTTCAGAGGAATTGACGAGAACTCTGATCAGAATGATACTGACAGTCGCCAACATACCAGCACTTCATAGCTTTGATCAGATGTTTGAAAATTTTCTTTTCCCATTATAGCTGGTTTTGCAATGAATGTTGATGTTATTTTGTTGGCTTCTCTGTTTTGTTTGCTCTTAATGAGCAAATACAGCTATTTGATGACTAGAGGCACTGAAAACCCTTGCCTGTATTTGCAGTAGAAAAAGCAAGTGGTAAGCTTTGTCCTCACATCAGTGCTCATGCTCTGGGCTCTGACTTCTGTTTCTGCAAAGACTATTACAGTCATTTTTCTTTTCTCAGCTTAAGCCTGGAGCTGCAGGCCTTTTTATGACACATACAAATTTATGGAATGGTAAGAAACAAATGCTTCTGCACAGGGAGGTCATTCTGTTATGGTTCTAACACACTACTTTTCCTAAAGTAATTGACATTGACAGAGATTTGGAATTATGTGTTAATACTATTTGAGAGTTAATACCTGACCAGGTAGCCTGCCTAAGACATACTGCAGTTGCTTCATCTGGTCAGACATTGGGATGCCAAATTGTGTCTGTCTGGCTAGAGTTTGGCTTGCATTTGGAATCAAACAGCCCCTTACCATATACCAACTCTTCACATCCCTCAGACGAAGTGGAAGTAATGAGGAATAGGTTTTGGGGGCAGGGCAGTTTTGCAAGATATCTAAGGTATAAAGCCCTATTATTGATAGCATGTGTTGCTAGCTCATAATGGTCAAAACTTCTCTTTGTCAAAGCACAGTTATTATAATTAACATGCACATTTTCATGTCAACTAGGAGGAAAAGAAAATTGCATCACTTTGTAAGTTGAGCATTTCTATGCTGTTTTAAAATGTTGTTGTTGTGTTGTCGTTCAGTCTCCAAGTCACATCCTACTCTTTGCGACCCCAGCGACTGCAGCAAATCAGGCCTCTCTGTTCCTCACCATCTCCTGAAGTTTGCCCAAGTTCATGTCCATTGAATCAGTGATACCATCCAACCATTTCATCCTCTGTCACCCTCCTTTCCTCCTGCCCTCAATCTTTCCCAGTACCAAAGCTTTTTCTGATGAGTTGGCTCTTTTCATCAGGTGGCCAAATTATTGGAGCTTCAGCTTCAGCATCAGTCTCTCTAATGAGTATTCAAGGTTGATTTCACTTAAGATTGACTGGTTTGATCTTCTTGCTGTCGAAGGGACTCTCAAGAGTCTTCTCCAGCACCAGAACTCAAAGGCATCATTTCTTTGGCACTCAGCCTTATTTATGGTCCAGTTCTCACATTTGTGCACGACTGCTGGAAAGACTTGACTACACAGATCTTTGTTGGAAAAATGATGTCTTCACTTTTTAATATACTGTCTAGGTTTGTTACAGCTTTTCTTCCAAGGAGTATGCATCTTCTAATTTCATGGCTGCAGTCACCATCCACAGTGATTGTAGAACCCAAGAAGAGGAAATCTGTCACTGCTTCCATCTTTTACCTTCCTTTGCATGAAGTTATGGGACTGGATGCCATGACCTTAATTTTTTTTTTTTTTTTTTTACTTTATTTTACTTTACAATACTGTATTGGTTTTGCCATACATCAACATGAATCTGCCGCGGGTGGACATGTGTTCCCAATCCTGAACCCCACTCCCAGCTCCCTCCCCATATCATCTCTCTGGGTCATCCCAGTGCACCAGCCCCAAGCATCCTGTATCCTGCATTGAACCTGGACTAGCTTTTATTTTTAATATTGAACTTTAAGCCAACTCTTTTATTCTCCTCTTTCACCCTCATCAAGAGGCTCTTTAGTTCCTCTTTGCTTTCTGCCATTAGAGTGGTATCATCTGCATATCTGAGGTTGTTGATATTTCTCCTGGAAATTTTGCTTCCAGCTTGTAACTCATCCAGCCAGGCATTTTGTATGATGTACTCTGCATATAAGTTAAACAAACTGAGTGATAATGAACAGACTTGTCATACTTCTTTCTCAATTTTGAACCAGCCAGTGTTTCCATATAAGATTCTAACTGTTGCTTCTTGACTTGCATACAGTTTTCTCAGGAGACAGGTAAGCTGGTTTGGTATTCCCATCTCTTTAAGTGTTTTCTCAATTTGTTATGATCCACACAGTCAAAGGCTTTAGTGTAATCAATAAAACAGATTTTTTTTTCCTGGAATTATCTTGCTTTCTCTATGATCCAGTGGATGTTGAAAATGTAAAGGGAAGGAATGAGAGTTTGGGGTTAGCAGGTTCAAGCTATTATATATAGAATGGAGAGACAACGAGGTCCTACTGTATATTCAATATCCTCGGAGAACTGTATTCAATATCTTTGAGAAACCATAATTAAAAATAACTTGAAAAAAATGTATATATACATGTAACTGAATCACTTTGCTATACAGAAGAACTTGATACAACACTGTAAATCAACTATACTTCAACAACATTTTAAAAAATGAAAGTAAGCTAAAATAATGATATTTTGTAATGAGGAAACTGGGTGCTTCTTTCTTGTATGAATGAGTCACTAAGGAGGTGTTCCCTTGACCATGCCTCTAAGGTATAGGAATGCTATAAAACAACATTATTATGTTTGCTTTAATTAGTTTTATAGACTTTAAAAATGAGTTTCTCTGAATTTTTATCCCAGTTTTCTTTTAAAACTATAATTACTGTTTTCTATATAACATGTAACCTGTATTTATAATGCTAATAATACCCCAGAAATAAAACAAAATAAACTTTCTCTAAGACATTGTGCTAACTGGAAGACTTTGTCTATATTTATAAAAGGTAATCCTGCTTTTCCCTCCAAATTAGCCCTATTATTCTGATGAAAAACTGAACTCAGAAAGATTTTTTCCTATGATTTTAATTTTAGTGCCAAGGAGTAGTTATGTGAGGCAACAGTGAATAAATTGGTGAGCGCTGCACGCCGTGTGTTACAGGTGAGGTTCCGGCTTCAGGTCTCTGATGCTCTGCAGCAAGTCACTGCCTGCTCGGCGGCTTGCGCAGTGCAATTCCTGTACATCACTGTTTCTGTGCCTTCCAGCCGGTCCTCTGCCCAGCGTCTCCGGAGACCAAGTCAAGGTGTCCGCTGGCTTCATCCTCATTTTGGAGACATGACAAGGCAAAGATCCCCTGCGGGCTTTGTCAGGCTTTGTCAGGGCTCATTTCCTGTGGCTGTACGACTGAGGTCCCACTGTCTGTCTGGCTGGCTACTGAAACCGTATACCAGCCCCTATGCCCTCCTCTTTTGTAGCAAGCGGCTTCAGCTTAAGTCTCTCCAGCCTCTCCTGAGTCTCAAATGACTGGCTCCAGAGTTAATGATCAGAAGAAGTGAAGATATAGAAACAAAGAATAGCTTTTGGGCTGACAACCCATACACAGCAGAATCATTGAAAGATACAGATAAAGAAAGACACAGATACACATATTCTGAAATTGTTTTTCCAAGAAGCAGATCCCCCACAAGATGACAACTGCTGGCCACAGGCACATAAGCCTCAGATCAGTTGAAACCAAAATGTTTATGGTGTTGAAATTTCACCTTGGTGCCAATCAACCTGAGAATGAGCACAAGCTAGTCATACACCTCGTGAGTGGCCTGTTCTCCTTGCTTGGCACCCTGCAATAAATTCTATGCTCTCCTTCACCACAGCCTGGTGTCAGGCTGGCTGTTCTGCTCATGGGAGCCAGAGATCACTCTCCGCACCCAGAGGCCATGCTCAGGCCCTTTTGTGTGTCTCCCAGACACTGTGGCAATTTGCTATTCTGAGACAATCAGGGATGTGTCCCTCATGCTTTGAATGATTGGTTTCAGGAAGGACCCATCCCCTTTCCAGGGATCACCTAATTAGCTCAGGTGCAGCCAGGGTGATCACTATTTTGATTAACTCAAATTCTTTTCAACTGAAAAATTCTCCTCAACTTTATTGTATGATGTGATTTAAGTGGAATAGTGAAATGCATCCTATTTATAGTTCTGTCCTCACCCAAGGGAAGGGGTGATACAGAGTTTGGACACTAAGGGCTGGGGCCACAGAGGCCTTCTCAGACTTCTGCCACAGCTCAGCTTCTTTAACTTAACTCCTTGTTCTGAAAAGAGCAGCCAATTCTACTAATTGATGTGCTTGAAGTAGGGAATCTTTCTGAGTGCCAGGACTCAGAAAGCCTGAAATAAATATGTGTGAGAAATGACAGATAAGAATGGCACTGAGGATATTTATTCTTCTGTTTCTAATTATATGTCCATCTGCCTGACAAAGCCCTCATTCCTGCCGTGAGAAAAAGATGCCTCAAAATGCTGGATATTTAAAAAATATTTCTAATGAATAAATGAGCAGGGAATTTAGTAAGATCCACAGAAAAGCCTAAAGCTAAATGAAAATGAACACCCAAAATGCTGTAACCTTTTGGACTGTAGCCCGCCAGGCTCCTCTGTCCATGGGAATTTTTAAGCAAGAACACTGGGGTGGGTTGCCCTTCCCTCCTTCAGGGAATCTTTCCAACACAGGGACTGAACCCACAATCTCCTGTTTTTCCTGCATTGGATTCTTTCCAGCTGACCTACCAGGGAAGCTATACATCAATTAAAAAAATTTTTTTAATAATAGAAAAAATTCTGTAGTAGCCCCAGATGTGTGGTGGAAACAAATACAAACCTGTACTTCTCCAAGTAACTCATCTTCACATAGGCCTGCAAATGTTTTACATAATAAGGCTCCTCAAAATAAAACTTTGTCATTACAAATTTCTCTCTCTCTTTCATACACATACACATCATGAAGGGGAGTAAGCAGAAGAAAAATACAAAAAGAAATCAGAGATTCTGGCCATCTCTATACAAGCAGTAGTTGAAACCAAAAAAAAAATATATATATATATATATATATATATATGATACAGTTTAGAGGAAATAATTATAAACATTATTTTGAATGATATGATTTTCCATACAAAATACTCCAAAGAATCTTCAGAATTTTCAGCACCTAATGGAAAACTATGACAAGTTTCCTGAATGTCTTCTACAAAAAGTAACTGAATTTTTCTACCTTAACAACACATAGTTAGAAAATACAATTACAGAAACATACCATTTATAGTACCATGAAAATATAAAATGGACTTCCCAGGTGGTGCTAGTGCTAAAGAACCTGTCTGCTAATGCAGGAGACATAAGAGACAGAGGTTCAATCCCTGGGTGGGGGAGATCCCTTGGAGGAGGGCATGGCAGCCCGCTCCAGTATTCTTGCCTGGAGAATCCCATGGACAGAGATAAACCACAGTTCAAAGTATTCAAAGAGTGGAACAAAACTGAAGCCACTTAGCGTGCACGAAAATATGAAACAGGAATAAACAAAAAAAAAAATGTTTCAAAACCTTCATGAATAAAAACTTTACTAAAAGACATTCGAGAAGGCCAGTAATGGAGAGATACAACAGCTTCACACATTCAGAAACCAATGGTGAAAGTGACTTTCCTGGTGGTCTAGCGGTTAAAACTCCATGCTCCCAATGCAGGGGACCTGGTGCAATACCGGTCAGGGAATGAGATCCTACGTGCTGCAACTAAGAATTGCATACTGCAACTAAAGGCCCTGCTTGCCACAACTAAGACCCAACTCAGTCAAATTAGTAAAAATGCTAAAAAATAAATAAGATAAAAGCACAGAAGGTGTGGATGCTGTAAAGAAGAATAACACAGGCATGGAGAGTGTAACCATCAAAAAACTCCGAATGAGGACAATGGCAAAAGAAAAAAATAACAACAGTAAATAAACAGCAACAAAAACCACAATGCAGAGAGATCTAGCCCTTCCCACAGATTCAGTGCATTGAAATAAAGAGGCTAACAAGCTTAGAATTTTTAATACTATGAGGGCTGAAGTGTATGTGTACAAAGATACAAATGGTTATACATTAGCCAGACTGAAGAGTCTCAAAATAATGCTCTAAATATTTAGAAACTTCATTTATGACAGAACTATACTGAGGATTGGTGATGAAGAATTTTAAATCAGAAAAAAAAAAAAGATTCCTACCTACTTCCCCAAATAAGTTAATGATGGGCTGAACCCTCAGTGGGAAAGTCAAACCATAAAACTTTTAGAAGGCACTTAACAGAATAATAATTTAGTAAAGGAAAAATATCTTAAGCAAAATATAAAGGTATAACCCCTAAGAAAAATGACTGATAAACTAAAATTTCAAAACTTTTGCTTCTTAAGACACTGAAAGAGAATAAGTCAACCAACGTACTGGTTGAAGTAGGGTGAAGAGGGTTATAATATAAACACTATACAGAGAATTGTTACCTGGGAAAACAAAGAACCCCTATAAATCAAATTAAAAATGATATGCAATTAAATTGGACAAAACATATGGTTGGATACCACATACAGGAAGCTATTGTGATAAATAAATATGAGAGATGACTAAATTTCTTTGTAACTAAACAACTGCAAATTAAAAGCAAACCTGCTAGTTGACGAGTTTGGGATGAACATGTACACACTGTTATATTTGAAATGGACAACCAAGGTCCTACCACAGACCACATGGAACTCTGCTCAATGTTATATGGCAGTCTGGATGGGGAGGAGCTTGAGAAAGAATGCTCATGTATATGTATGGTTGAGTCCCTTTGTTGTCCACCTGAAACTACTACAACATTTTTAATTGGCTATACTCCAGCATAAGATAAAATTTTTGAAGAAAATCATACCTGCAAGATTGCTGATTTTAAAACCATGAAAACGTCAAGTGTTGGCAAGCATTAGGAGCAGGAACACTTGTGCTTTGCTCCTTGGGTGTCACTTGGGAAACAACCATTTTCTAGTAAAGGTTGTGCTTATGCCATCTAAAGTAACATTTGTATCCTTAAATATATACTCAGAACATGTCTTCCCAGCATTTTTCAACTTATGACACATGTAAACAATGAAAACCTACATATGGCATATACTAATGTAAATTTTAGGGATCCTGAGAGCATTTGTAATGAAGCTTTGATTTTTAAAAAAAAATTCATCAGATTCTCTATTTTTGTATATAATTGATACTTAAAAAGTAAAATAAGAAGTATTTTCAAATAAATTTAATATTAAATTTATCTAAAACCCCTAAATGTTTTTAGAATATTTATGGTAACAATGATTTTGTTTCCATGAATATAACTATATCCACCCTGTAATGGCCATTACTGTGTACAGTTCCTGATCCTGACTCTTGCATAATGAGTCCTTCACATTCTCAGAAATCAGTATCAACAAAGAACTTTGTTCATGCTGATAAGTAATAAAAGTCAACATTAGCTTCTCAAGCCAATAAACATGTACAATAGTTGAAACCACCTTTTGAGTAAGAACATGCATTTTCCTTTTGTTCAAATGGCAAAGTTGAACATTCTGGAAAAAATGTGAACATATTTTTAATTCATTTGATCTTTTTCATATCAGCTGTGATGGTTAATTTATTTGCCCACTTGACTGGGCAATAGGGAACCCAGATAGTAGGTCAACATTATGTTTCAGTGTTTGTGATGATGTGTTTGGATGAGATTAACATTTGGATCTATAGACTGAAGAAAGCAGATTGCCCCTCTCAACTTGATGGGACCCCTTCAGTAAGTCGAAGGCCTGAAAAAACAAAAAGGCTGATCCTTCCCTGAGTGAGAGAGAATTCCTCCTCTTTGATTGCTTCGAGCTAGGACTTCCATCTTTTCTAACCTTCAGACTCAAGCTGAAACATCATCTCTCCTTGGGTCTTGAGTGTGCCAGCTTTTAGACTGGAACTTGCACCTTAATTTTCTTGGTTCTCAGGCCCTCAAATTGTACTCAAACTACACCAGCAGTTCTCCTGCTTCTCCAGGTTGCTGAGTGTAGATCTTGGAACTTCTCAGCCTCCATAACTGTGTGATATAATTCCTGAAAATAAGTCATATGCATATAGTACTGGCTCTATTTTTAATTTTATTATTTCAAAATAATACAGGAGCACCAGTTTTCAAAAAAACAATAGTAACAAGTCTTTTTGTTAGTGAAAGGGCACATCAACCATAAATGAGCAGGATTATCTGATGTATTTGACGATGGACTCAAAAGCACTGCCTAGAATTCCCAACTCCCCAGTCTTAACTAAATCTCATCTAGTCGGTAGACAGTGCTCCTTGGACTCCTAGAGCTGAACTCCAAGCAACTCCTAGAACTCTTTGTCTCTGATGACAAAACCTCACTCTCCATCAGCTTTTATATAGATGTCCAGGTGACAGAGGACTTTAGGATGAAACACAGAGCATCCAAGGGCTGAGACCACAATCTAAGGAGAAAGAGAGGAGAAGCTAGTGTTTGAAGAAACCTGCCCAGGGTGCCACCCAAACTAGACCTCCCTGGGGAGCCTCAGGATGGAGTCAGCCAATATTTTGCAGCACATTTTGAGGGCAGAAGGAGAAGGGGGTGACAAAGGATGAGAGGGTTGGATGGCATCATCAACTTAATGGACATGAGTTTGAGCAAACGCCGGGAAACAGTGAAAGACAGATAAGTCTGGTGTGCTGCAGTCTGTGGGATCGCAGAGTCAGACATGACTGAGTGACTGGAAAATAGTAACAATTATAGTCTAATATGCATGTCTCTTGAAAAGCTTAGAATAGAGAAATTTCTTCACATATGCACTGAGCACATACACTGAAAAAAAGAAGTTCATAGAAGCACTATTTGTAAAAGCAAAACTCAGGAAAAAGCTCAATGTATAACAAAGGTTAAAAAAATCAGACAATAGAATACTTTATCCCACTGAAATGAATTAATTGTAACCACTTACAACAACTTGAATGAAGTACATGCTCATACTGCAGAGCAAACGAAAAGTTACAGAAAAATATATACAAATTAAACATATTCCCCTGTGGTGCTAGTGTTAAAGATTCCATCTGCCAATGCAAGAGACATGGGTTCAGTCCTGGGTAGGGAAGATCCCCTGGAGGAGGGCATCTCAATCCACTCCAGTATTCTTGCCTGGAGAATCCCATGCACAAAGGAGCCTAGTGGGCTTCAGTTCATAGAGTTGCAAAGAGTCATACATGACTGAAGCGATTTAGTGTGCATGTGCAAATTTATTACAGATATTTATTTGTATTTGAATAATGCAGGACACATCTTACACACTATACAATACAAGTAAATAACTAGGAACACACACAAATAAATACAAATATAAAGAAAAAGAAGGAGGACTTCCTTGGTGATTCAGTGGTTAAGATTCCATGCTCCCATTGCAGGAGGCACAGGTTCGGTTTTGATCCTTGGTCAGGGAAAATCCCACATGCCATGTAACAAGGCAGAAAAAAGAAGAAAATAAAAGACACTGAATTTCATGATGATAATTCCAGTCAAGAAAAAATGCAATTGGAAAGGAATCTGGATATGACCCAAAAGCTGATAATAATAACTTTAAAGTTAATTATGTTCTTTATTTTCTTAAATGGGATAGTGGATATTCAGGTGATCATGTGCCATTATTATTTACATCTTCGTACATTTAAAAAATTATTTTGTACTTATGTTTTGATAAAAATAAAGCAATGAAAAATATAGTCTTAATTTTTAAATCAAACTTACACTCAATATGAAAATAATTCTGCAGGTAAATGCATTCATTATATTTAAGCTGGGAGGGATTGGGGGCAGGAGGAGAAGGGGACGACCGAGGATGAGATGGCTGGATGGCATCACTGACACAATGGATATCAGTTTGAGTGAACTCCGGGAGTTGGTGATGGACAGGGCGGCCAGGCGTGCTGCGATTCATGGGGTCACAAAGAGTCGGACACAATTGAGCAACTGAACTGAACTGAATGATCACTTTTTAGAAAATTAATTCTAAAATGTTTCAAAAGAGAAAATATATTGTACATCCTTGAATAGGCAACATGAGACAGAATTTTAGTATAAAACTGACAAAATGATCTGACCAGGAAAGAAGCGTCTTTGAAAAATTGGCTGCTGAGGTGTTTTTTGTGAAGGGAGAAAGGGCTTCCAGGACATCATATTCTTAAAGATGAATGCATCTCAAAGACACATCATGAATGGGAGCGAGAAGTGGACATCAGTTTGTCAGGGACAAGTTTCCTCTCCTCTCTTGCTCTGACCTGAGAGCAGGCGAGCACCGCATTCTTCTGTCTGTAATTTAATAGTTGGTCTCGGTAAGTCCGGGATGCTGTTTGGCTCTGCTTAAGAAGGTAGCATCTCCAACTCCTCAGTTCAGTTCAGTCACTCAGTCATGTCCAACTCTTTGCGACCCCATGAATCACAGCACGCCAGGCCTCTCTGTCCATCACCAGCTCCCGGAGTTCACTCAGACTTGCATCCATCAAGTCAGTGATGCCGTTCAGCCATCCCATGCTCGGTGGTCCCCTTCTCTTCCTGCCCCCAATCCCTCCCAGCATCAGAGTCTTTTCCAATGAGTCAACTCTTCACATGAGGTGGCCAAAGTACTGGAGTTTCAGCTTCAGCATCATTCCTTCCAAAGAAATCCCAGGGCTGATCTCCTTCAGAATGGACTGGTTGGATCTTCTTGCAGTCCAAGGGACTCTCAAGAATCTTGAGAGTCCAACACCACAGTTCAAAAGCATAAATTCTTCAGTGCTCTGCCTTCTTCACAGTCCAACTCTCACATCTATACATGACCATGGAAAAACCATAGACTTGACTAGATGGACCTTAGTCGGTAAAGTCATGTCTCTACTTTGAAAATGCCATCTAGGTTGATCATAACTTTTTTTCCAAGGAGTAAGCATCTTTTAATTTCATGGCTGCAGTCACCATCTGCAGTGATTCTGGAGCCCCAAAAATAAAATCTGACACTGTTTCTACTGTTTCCCGATCTCTTTCCCATGAAGTGATGGGACTGGATGCCATGATCTTCGTTTTTTCTGAATGTTAAGCTTTAAGCCAACTTTTTCACTCTCCACTTTCACTTTCATCAAGAGGCTTTTGAGTTCCTCTTCACTTTCTGCCATAAGGGTGGTGTCATCTGCATATCTGAGGTTATTGGTATTTCTCCGGGCAATCTTGATTCCAGCTTGTGCTTCTTCCAGCCCAGCGTTTCTCATGATGTACTCTGCATAGATGTTAAATAAGCAGGGTGACAATATACAGCCTTGATGTACTCCTTTTTCTATTTGGAACCAGTCTGTTGTTCCATATCCAGTTATAACTGTTGCTTTCTGACCTGCATACAGATTTCTCAAGAGGCAGGTCAGGTGGTCTGGTATTCCCATCTCTTTCAGAATTTTCCACAGTTTCTTGTGATCCACACAGTCAAAGGCTTTGGCATAGTCAATAAAGCAGAAATAGATATTTTTCTGGAGCTCTCTTGCTTTTTCCATGATCCAGTGGATGTTGGCAATTTGATCACTGATTCCTCTGCCCTTTCCAAAACCAGCTTGAACATCAGGAAGTTCATGGTTCATGTATTGCTGAAGCCTGGCTTGGAGAATTTTGAGCATTATTTGACTAGCATGTGAGATGAGTGCAATTGTGCAGTAGTTTGAGCCTTCTTTGGCATTGCCTTTCTTTGGGATTGGAATGAAAACTGACCTTTTCCAGTCCTGTGGCCACTGCAGAGTTTTCCAAATTTGCTGACATATTGAGTGCAGCACTTTCATAGCATCATCTTTCAGAATTTGAAATAGCTCAACTGGAATGCCATATCTCCACTAGCTTTGTTCGTAGTGATGTTTCCTAAGGCCCACTTGACTTCACATTCCAGGATATCTGACTATAGGTGATTGACCATACCATTGTGATTTTCTGGGTTGTGAAGATTGTTTTGTATAGTTCTGTGTATTCTTGCTACCTCTTCTTAATATTTTCTCCAAGTGTTATTCACAAAGAAACAACAATTTCTCTTTTCTGTGTGAAAGTCTCTTCTTTGGTGGTGCATCACAAGGCCTGGATTGTCCATATTAACATTGTTAAGGCTGGCTTTCTACAAGAGCTAAATCAGCCAAGATCAGCCTCAAAGGAGCTGATAGTCCAAAAGAGGAAGAAAGAATAAGCAGATCCTACATAGGAAAAAACTCATCTACATAGTGTATGTGCTAAGTTGCTTCAGTTGTGTCCGACTCTTTGCAGCCCCATGGAGTGTAGCCTGCCAGGCTCCTCCGCCCATGGGATCTTCCAGGTCAGAATACTGGAGTGGGTTGCCATTTCATCATCCAGGAGATCTTCCCGACCTAGGGGTGGAATCTATGTCTCTGAGGTTCCCTGCATTGGCAGGCAGGTTCTGGACCGTTAGCACCACCTAGGGAGATCAAGCAAATTAGAAAAGGCTCCCATTCTTAAGGTCTTGAAAATCTGCATAGAGATTGTCCGGTCTGTCAATGAGATACTCATGCCTCTATTGTATATACACATGGAATACATTTTCATACTCCTCATGTGATGTGAGCACCCTCAAATTAGTAATTAATTTAAGAATGGCTAGAATCAATGAACTATAGGGGTCTGCCTTGGAGACATGAAATAGGACAATGTCTCCACAGCACAGAGCCTTGTGTAAAGCATGATGAACTCACAAAATCTATTCAAGATTCAAGGACACAAAGCTTTATAACAGGGAACTATACATTGTAACAAATGGGAGGATTTGAACACCAGGATAGAAGGAAGACAGGCTTAATAAAATTATTTTTAAATGTTCAGAGAAATAAAGTGATAAAAAACCTTGGAGAAAAGTTATGACCAATCTAGATAGCATATTCAAAAGCAGAGACATTACTTTGCTGACTAAGGTCCGTCTAGTCAAGGCTGTGGTTTTTCCTGTGGTCATGTATGGATGTGAAGAGTTGGACTGTGAAGAAGGCTGAGCACTGAAGAATTGATGCTTTTGAACTGTGGTGTTGGAGAAGACTCTTGAGAGTCCCTTGGACTGCAGGGAGATCCAACCAGTCCATTCTGAAGGAGATCAGCCCTGGGATTTCTTTGGAAGGAATGATGCTAAAGCTGAAACTCCAGTACTTTGGCCACCTCATGTGAAGAACTGACTCATTGGAAAAGACTCTGACGCTGGGAGGGATTGGGGGCAGGAGGAGAAGGGGACGACCGAGGATGAGATGGCTGGATGGCATCACTGACTTGATGGACTTGAGTCTGAGTGAACTCTGGGCGTTGGTGATGGACAGGGAGGCCTGGCATGCTGTGATTCATGGGGTCACAAAGAGTCGGACATGGCTGAGTGACTGAGCTGAAGTCCCCAACATATGAATGAGTTCCAATATGAGAGTGCATTTGTAAGTCCAATTTGTTTGAAAATCCAAACAATTTATCCTAAGAGGATGAGATGGCTGGATGGCATCACTGACTTGATGGACTTGAGTCTGAGTGAACTCTGGGCGTTGGTGATGGACAGGGAGGCCTGGCATGCTGTGATTCATGGGGTCACAAAGAGTCGGACATGGCTGAGTGACTGAGCTGAAGTCCCCAACATATGAATGAGTTCCAATATGAGAGTGCATTTGTAAGTCCAATTTGTTTGAAAATCCAAACAATTTATCCTAGGTATCTAAGTAACACAGTCAGCTATACAGTACTGCTCTGTAATTGGTTTATAATAATTTGCATACACATAATACATTAAAAATGAGCAAACACACACACACACAAAACAAACACACACAAGCAAAGAAAGCATTTTTAATCTTATACTGCATTATCTTGAAAAGTACAGTAGTACGACACAACAGCTGGCAAACAGGCAAGGAGAGTTACTGACTGGAGCAGGGAGAGGAGATGGGAGGTGGTGGAGGGAAGGACTTAGCAATAGGAGATGGGGGACAAGATGCAGCTTTGCTCATGCCTGATGTTCACATCTTTGAAAGATTGCAACTTGAAGGCTTGTAAATAGGGAACTTAATGCATAACACTGCAGGAAAATAAGTCAGATGCTTTGGGAATTTTATGACATGAGTTGGCCATGAAGATTTGGTTGAGACTTCATTAAGAAAAAAATTAAAATGCTGAGAGTAAAGTGAGTATGTAATTAGTTAACTTTCTTCACTATAAAGTTCTTTTTTTTTAAATTAGTTTTTATTTTTTAGTTTGTTTTGCTTTACAATACTGTATTTGTTTTACTTTCTTATCCATTCATCTGCTGATGGACATCTAGGTTGCCTCCATGTCCTGGCTATTATAAACAGTGCCGCAATGAACATTGGGGTACACGTGTCTCTTTCAGTTCTGGTTTCCTCGGTGTGTATGCCCAGCAGTGGGATCACTGGATCATAAGGCAGTTCTATTTGCAATTTTTTAAGGAATCTCCACACTGTTCTCCATAGTGGCTGTACTAATTTGCATTCCCACCAACAGTGTAAGAAGGTTCCCTTTTCTCCACACCCTCTCCAGCATTTATTGCATGTTGACTTTTGGATCACAGCCATTCTGACTGGTGTGAAATGGTACCTCATTGTGATTTTGATTTGCATTTCTCTGATAATGAGTGATGTTGAGCATCTTTTCATGTGTTTGTTAGCCATTCATATGTCTTCTTTGGAGAAGTTCTTTTGATAGGAACTTTGCTACATGTTAAATGAGATTGAGAGAATCTTTCAAACTGCTGAGGGAATCAACCTCTCAGCCAGGAAATGCATTTGCTATCATTTTCACCAGTATCAGCTTTAAGTATTGCATGGTGTTGCCTCTGCTGGCGTTTTGGGACTCCCTCATCTCAAGTGAGTTAGATCTGATGAAGTAGCTGGGCTCTCACTGACACACACAGTGGTAAGAAACTAGGCTCTGGTGATATTGTGACACCAATACAGATCCCCCAAATGTAAATCTGATGTCAGCTATTTTCATCTCATTATGGTTATCTAGTACTTTTTTAAAAAATTAATTAATTTATTTTAATTAGAGGCTCATTACTTTACAATGTTGTTGTGGTTTGGGCATACATGGACAAGAATCAGCCACAGGTGTACATGTATCCCATCATCCTGAAACCCCCTCCCATCTCCCTCCCCACACCATCCCTCTGGATTCTCCCAGAGCATCACCTTTGGGTGCCCTGCTTCCTGCATCAAACTTGCACTGGTCATCTATTTAACATATGGTAATATACATGTTTCAGTGCTATTCTCTCACATTGTCCCATCCTACCTTCTCCCACAGAGCTGTAAAGTCTGTTCTTTATATCTGTGTTTCTTTTGCTGTCTCGCATATAGGGTCATTGTTACCATCTTTCCAAATTCCATATATATGCATTAGTATACTAGTATTGGTGTTTTTCTTTCTGACTTACTTCACTCTGTATAATAGGCTCCAGTTGCATCCACCTCATTAGAATTAACTCAAATGTGTTCTTTTTTTTATAGCTGAGTAACATTCCATTGTGTTTATGTATCACAACTTCCTTATCCATTTGTCTGCTGATGGACATCTAGGTTGCTTCCATGTCCTGGCTATTATATACAGTGCTGCAATGAACATTGAGGTACATGTGTCTCTTTCAGTTATGGTTGCCTCAGTGTGTATGTCCAGCAGTGGGACTGCTGGATTGTATGGCAGTTCTATTTCCAGTTTTTTAAGGAATCTCCATACTGTTCTCCATAGTGACTGTACTAGTTTGCATTCCCACCAACAGTGTAAGAAGGTGGTTATCTAATACTCAATAATTACTGCTACCTAACTAATCACATTACATATATCTCTTAATTTACTTCACCTACAACACAATGGGCTTCCCTTGTGGCTCAGCTGGTAAACAATCCTTCTGCAATGCAGGAGAGCTGGGTTCGATCCCTGGGTTGGGAAGATCCCTTGGAGAAGGGCAAGGCTACCCACTCCAGTATTCTGGCCTGGAGAATTCCATGGACTGTATAGTCCATGGGGTCACAAAGAGTCGGACATGACGAGTGACTTTCACTTCACTTCACAACACAATGGAGGGATATCATCCTCATTTTACAGATAAGGAGACAGACACTGGGTATTGCCCAGACTAGCAGAAAGAGATGGAGCCTAAGTCACATAAATTGGAGGTTTCTTGAAGATACATTTCTATGTCTGGCTACTTCAGACAGAAAGAAAATTTTGATTGATTTGTATTTGATCATATTTTTTCCTTTATTAGAGAAATATGAGCCCTGTGTATTTCTTGAAGCATGATTATAAACACAGTTTGGTAGGTTTAATTTTTTCCTTCAGTTCCCTTTGATGATGAACCTAATCACTAACGCATAGTACACTGTGATGGACGCCGAAAGTTTTGTTATTATTCACTCTCAGTGCCCCTTCTTTTTCTTAAAATTAAGAGAACTCTGATTGTATGAGTCCAGCCTAGAATGATATTTTAAAGCTATCTCTGCATCTAATGGTGGGTATATTAACAAAATATCAGCTAATGGAATATAAGTAGATATCTGTTGAGGATCTCTGGAAATTTTTTGTCTTTGAAGTTGGTGTTATGTCCTTATTTTTATCACTACCTTCTTCTTTCCAGAGGTTAAGTAATCATTTGGGAACTATGCCCAGGAAAGCTGCATGGTAAATGTGGGAATAAGAAACTGGGTGTCAGATAGTACCTTGGAGTAAGCCTTGATGAGTCTCTCATAGATTTCTTGTCACTTAGAAACTTAAATACACACACACACACTTGGTTAAATACTTCAGGCTGTTTTTCTGTTTCATGAAGTCAAATGAAATTCTTGTTACATAGACACTTAGTCAATGCAAATGAGATGCATGACTACTGAGAATCTGCATATTCAGGCAATGCAAGGCAAAACTTAATATTTTCTTAATCAAGAAAATTTAGGAGGTTACTCTTTTTCTAAAACAAGAGCATACATTTCACAGTGAATTTTTTAGGTTCTCTGTTCCAATCTTTTTTGGTAGAAAAGATAGCATTTACTTAGCTACAAGCACTTTGAAATTTCAAATATATAATTTGTACAACATTTTAAAATTAAGGTTATATTTGATGCTACAAGCAGAAGCATTAAATTATGGGCCAAGCAGTATTTGAAGTGCTGTGTGATTCTCTTAGAATATTTTATTAAAAACAGATGTAGGTATAATCAATAATGCATGTACACTCAGTCAGAAGCCTTGATTTTTGCTCAGCTATTTAACTGAAATCTAAGACATTAACATATTTCTAAAGTTCTGTTATTTCTGAACAACAGAATGGGAAAGACTAGGATCTCTTCAAGAAAATTGGAGATACCAAGGGAATATTTCATGCAAAGATGGGCATGATAAAGGACAGAAATGGTATGGACCTAATAGAAGCAGAAGATATTAAGAAGAGGTGGAAAGAATACACAGAAGAACTATACAAAAAGATCTTCACAACCTGGATAATCACGATGGTGTGATCACTCATCTAGAGCCAGACATCCTGGAATGTGAAGTCAAATGTGCCTTAGAAAGCATCACTATGAAAAAAGCTAGTGGAGGTGATGGAATTCCAGTGGAGCTATTTCAAATCCTGAAAGATGATGCTGTGTAAGTGCTGCACTCAATATGCCAGCAAATTTGGAAAACTCCACAGTGGCCACAGGACTGGAAAAGGTCAGTTTTCATTCCAATTACAAAGAAGGGCAATGCCAAAGAACATTCAAACTACCACACAATTGCACTCATCTCACATGCTAGTAAAGTAATGCTCAAAATTCTCCAAGCCAGGCTTCAGCGATACGTGAACCATGAACTTCCAGATGTTCAAGCTGGTTTTAGAAAAGGCAGAGGAACCAGAGATCAAATTGCCAACATCTGCTGGATCATGGAAAAAGCAAGAGAGTTCCAGAAAAACATCTATTTCTGCTTTATTGACTATGCCAAAGCCTTTGACTGTGTGGATCACAATAAACTGTGGAAAATTCTGAAAGAGATGGGAATACCAGACCACCTGACCTGCCTCTTAAGAAACCTATATGCAGATCAGAAAGCAACAGTTAGAACTGGACATGGAACAATAGACTGGTTCCAAATAAGAAAAGGAGTTTGTCAAGGCTGTATATTGTCACTCTGCTTATTTAACTTCTATGCGGAGTACATCATGAGAAACGCTGAACTGGAAGAAGCACAAGGTGGAATCAAAGTTTCTGGGAGAAATATCAATAACCTCAGAAATGTAGATGACACCACTCTTAGGGCAGAAAGTGAAGAGGAACTAAAAAGCGTCTTGATGAAAGTGAAAGAGGAGAGGGAAAAAGTTGGTTTAAAGCTCAACATTCAGAAAATGAAGATCATGGCATCCGGTCCCATCACGTCATGGGAAAGACGGGGAAACAGTGGAAACAGTGTCAGACTTTATTTTAGGGGGCTCCAAAATCACTGTAGATGGTGACTGCAGCCATGAAATTAAAAGATGCTTACTCCTTGGAAGAAAAGTTATGACCAACCTAGATAGCATATTCTAAAGCAGAGACATTAGTTTGCCAACAAAGGTCCATCTAGTCAAGGCTATGGTTTTTCCACTGGTCATGTATGGATGTGAGAGTTGGACTGTGAAGAAAGCTGAGCTCCAAAAAATTGACACTTTTGAACTATGGTGTTGAAGAAGACTCTTGAGAGTCTGTTGGACTAAAAGGAAATCCAACCAGTCCATTCTGAAAGAAATCAGTCCTAGGTGTTCATTAGAAGGACTGATAACTAAAGAAGAAACTCCAATAGTTTGACCACCTCATGCGAAGAGTTGACTCATTGGAAAAGACTCTTATGCTGGGAGGGACTGGGGGCAGGAGGAGAAGGGGACGACAGGATGAGATGGCTAGATGGCATCACCAACTCGAGGGACATGAATTTGAGGGAACTCTGGAGCTTAGATACCATTTTTTAATATCCCTAGCAATGTTCCTTTAAGGAGAAATGAGAAAAAGAAGTTTATATTCATGAAATATCCATCTCTCTACATCATAGCAATGGGTAATAGAAAGGCTGAAAGTTTTATTTGTTCTCTTACTCTAGAATTAATCAGGCTATTCATGAAGTAAAAAAATGGATGTAAATAAAATAGTTTCATACTTAAAAAGAAGAAACTCTTTAGGCTACAAAAATCTCGAGCACTTGCAAGACCAGTGTTAATGGCAAGGGCTAATACTCACTTTTTGGACCAATTACTCGGTGGCTTCCCTAGTGGCTCAGAGGTAAAGGATCTGCCTGCAATCCTGGAGACCCAGGTTTGATCCCTGGGTCAGGAAGATCCCCTACAGAAGGGCATGGCAACCCACTCCAGTATCCTTGCTTTAGAGAATTCCATGGGCAGAGGAGCCCTGTGGGCTACAGTGCACAGGGTCACAAAGAGTCCAGCAAGACTGAGTGGCTGACACTTCCACTTGCACTGGGTGTTTGGTATTTCCACACGATCAAGTGTAATGGAGGGAAACCTTTATTCTTTCTCATGCTGGAAATGCAGTCAATTTTGGGGAACTGTTTCTTTAATTTTCTATCCCTATGATTTTGTTGGGAGAAACTAGTCAATCTTCAGCCCTCTGGTCTCCAGTTGTGTCTGTATTAAAACTGGGCCACTTGGAGTTTTCCACTTGTATTTTCTAATGAGAGTTCGAGGAAAACTATCCCATTTTCTTTATGATGTGAGGGTGTAATTGTAGTGATGCTTGTGGTAAGATTCCAGACCCACGAGCACAACCAACTTGAGAAAATCCCCATACAGAATGAAGCAGAGAGGAAGAAAGGAATAAACTGCTTTATCTTTTCTTGATTTGATTTTGTCAGTCAATATTTCTCTCTTTTTGATTAAACTAATTTGTTTTTCTCTCTCCATAATCGAAAAATTCATAACAAGCAGAATAGTGTGGGTCATAATTTATTGAATGGATTCATTTAATAACTTACTACACTAGTGATAAAAGAGTAAATCTAGCTTTTCCAAAACTTATGATTTATCCAATGAGACAAGTAAACTTGAAATAACTGATACCCAGTTCGTATCTCAAAGTGCTTTGAGGTAACAAAAGAAGGGGGTAATTTTCAGCAAAATCAGAGAAGATTTTAAAGAAGCTAATCTTGGAGCTCTGCCTTAGAGAACGTGCAGAATGAGTAGAAAAGGTGAGAAGAGCATCAAGGGTAAGTAAATGAAGACACAAGAGCCTGGGTATGAGGGTGTAAAAGAATTACAGAAACCAGGTCCAGCTGCTCAGCGCTAACAGAAAATAAAGAAGACGGGTTGGTAGAAAGGCAATTTTGCTTTATTTCAGAGGCTGGCTACAGTAGGGAAGGGTGGACCCTGTCCAAAGGCTAACACACCACTCTTCAACCCCAGACACCAGTGAGCAAGACCTTTTATGGACGGAGGGGAGGGGGGCTGTATGCAGATGCAACAGTCAGCTCTGACAGCCGTCTTGAAACTGGTCAGGTGGTGTTCTTCCACCTTGTTTCAGTATCTATAAGACAGATCATAGGATATGGCTCAGGATATTATCTGCAGCCCTGGAGGAGCCACTCAAGATCCTTGACTTTGCTTAATGGTTACATTATTATTATTATTTGGTGTCCTTTGAATGTTTTCCTTTGTTTCTGTATTTCTCACTTCTCTGATTAAACTTATCCTTGGGCTAAAGTTTTTGCACAGACAAAAGGCAGGCTGAGGACATGGAGGTCAAGGACCCTATATAGGGTCATGTTCCATTTCATAACACACTGTATGTTTGAGAGAAGAGCAAATGTCACAGCATGGCTATGGCATGAGATGTCTCTGTGTCAAAGGAGCGATGGGAGGTGGACCTTTAAATATATAATAAGGATGGGTTTCTAGGACCAGATGTTCTACACTATCACAATATAGCCATTGAAGTGTTTAGGTTCCCAATGGGAATCTCATTTTATTTTTGAAGGAAAATTCTTGGAATGGGACAGTTTGAAAGTAAATAACATGCTGATAAATGGACTGTAATCAGAAAATCTGGGGAGAAAGATCCTTAATTAGGAACATCTTACAATAGTGCCTGAAAGAGAACAGTGGGTTCCATAATAGCTGGTAGCCATAGAAATGGGAAAATCAATGAATTCAGAGAATCCAAATGTGAAATCTACACTGGAGTATCCACTTGCTATTGGAGTTAGGAGAAAATGAGTCAAGAATTGCTTTCTACTTCTAGCTTGATTGAAACCTAGAAAATGCTGACATGATTTGACGAATTCCTTATGGACTATGGAACAAATGTGGGAAATGGTGATGAATTTGATCTTTATCATATTAAACTGTTGAATTAATAAAACCTCCAGGAGAAGATTGCTGAAGCATAGTTGTAAATATAGGGCTAGAGATTAGAAGGGAGATTGGAGTTAGAGAAAATAGCTTGGGGCTTCATTAGAGAACCCGATAGATGATGGGGTGGGAAGTACTGGGATTCTGCGGCAATAGTGTACAAAATGAGAAGACTAGGGAATGCGAGAGGATATTCGCCCTTATAAGACTAGAAAAGATTTGAACATAATTGAAAAAGAGTGGCTGGCTTTTCAGGAAGGGTGATGATCTGAATTCACATCCCAGACTTTTTTTCTCACCTTCTTGCTGGGCATCTCAACAAATAAAATAACACTCTTAAATAGGTCTGGAGGAAATCACTTTGCTACCACAACTTGGTTTTTATTATTTATGGAGGTAACAGAGCCTGGAGTGAACGCCAAGAAATTACATTACCAGCCTGACATCATTTGTGAGAGGAGAGGGCTATGTCTTCTCTCCTGTGAAATCAAGTCTTGGAGGAGGCTGTGTTCCTCCTGGTGTCGGAGGACCAGGAAACAACTGCACCTAGCAGGCTACATAATATTCCATGTGGTTGGAAGAAGACACTCCTCTTCAGGAGTATTTAGTTAAGACTAAAGCACCACACGGTCTTCATCCCATGCTTCAGTGCAAAGAGTCCCAGTGTCGTCAGGTGACTTATCCATTGCCTCACAGGCTGAGACGTGGTATCTCTTGGGCGGCCTTAAGAAACCCCCAAATCCTGGCTTTTGAAGATGTGGAGGTATCTAAACTCATGACAAGAAAAGAGATCCATTTTAAAAGACTCAGTAAAAGCAGAGAAAGAGGCTAAGTTGAATAATAATAGGAGGTTTCCTTTGAGGCAAAATAAATGAAAAGACAGAAAAAAGTTTGAACAAAAGAGAAATGTAAGCTCTCAAGAGGATGCAATTAGAGCATAAAAAGGGCTTTATATAACTAGAGATTTCTGATATTTGAATTATAAAATTTTGTACAGGGATAGGAGAAGAAGATAGTTGCTTTAGTGGTTGGAGGGAATAATGGAAAAACTATCTAACAAGACAAAAATATTTTAAAAAGTACCAGTCACAAGAGAAAAGATATAAACTACAGAATAAAACTTAAGTGCCTACAGGATCTTGGCAGATAATATAATTTGTGGATTAGATTAGCAATAAGACAAATTGTATACATTGTGACTGAAATGGCAAGTCCACATCTTGCTTTAGAGTATTTTAAATTTTATTTTTAAAACACTCAACAGGCCAAAAATAAAGTTAGTTTTCTACTGGTAAGAATTTGTAAAGCATATCATAATTTCCAGACTCTGATGTAAAGAAATTGAATAACTACAGGTCACACACGCGACACAAACACACACACAGTCCTGTGCTCTCTCCAAAGGGATACATTCATTCCTCATTTATTTAAAAGCTTTTATATACTTGCATATGGGCTTTCCTGGTGACTCAGTGGTAAAGAATTTGCTTGCAGTGCAGGAGGTACAGAGGCATGGGTTCGATCCCTGAGTCAGGAAGATTCCTTGGAGGAGGGCATGGCAACCCACTCCAGTATTCTTGCATGGAGAATCCCATGGACAGAGGAACCTGTAGGGTTCCATAGGGGCTCAAAGAGTGGGCCACAACTAACACAGTCCTGTGCTCTCTCCAAAGGGATACATTCATTCCTCATTTATTTAAAAGCTTTTATATACTTGCATATGGGCTTTCCTGGTGACTCAGTGGTAAAGAATTTGCTTGCAGTGCAGGAGGTACAGAGGCATGGGTTCGATCCCTGAGTCAGGAAGATTCCTTGGAGGAGGGCATGGCAACCCACTCCAGTATTCTTGCATGGAGAATCCCATGGACAGAGGAGCCTGTAGGGTTCCATAGGGGCTCAAAGAGTGGGCCACAACTGAAGTGACTGAGCACATACTTGCACATGACTTTTAAAAACTTATTGTACACCAAAAATAATACATTTTAAGTTATATTGTCTGCTGCTGCTGCTGCTGCTAAGTCGCTTCAGTCGTGTCCGACTCTGTGCGACCCCAGAGATGGCAGCCCACCAGGCTCCCCTGTCCCTGGGATTCTCTAGGCAAGAACACTGGATTGGGTTGCCATTTCCTTCTCCAATGCATAAAAGTGAAAAGTCAAAGTGAAGTCGTTCAGTTGTGTCCCACTCTTAGTGACCCCATGGACTGCAGCCTACCAGGCTCCTCCATCCATGGGATTTGCCAGCAATTAAGTTATATTGTCTGCTGCTGCTGCTGCTGCTAAGTCGCTTCAGTCGTGTCCGACTCTGTGCGACCCCAGAGATGGCAGCCCACCAGGCTCCCCTGTCCCTGGGATTCTCTAGGCAAGAACACTGGATTGGGTTGCCATTTCCTTCTCCAATGCATAAAAGTGAAAAGTCAAAGTGAAGTTGTTCAGTTGTGTCCGACTCTTAGTGACCCCATGGACTGCAGCCTACCAGGCTCCTCCATCCATGGGATTTGCCAGCAAGAGTACTGGAGTGGAGTGCCATTGCCTTCTAACTTAAAAAAAAAAAAAAAATAGAAATCAACAAAAATACTCAAAAAATTGAACAGCCTGTAAACATCCAATGTAAGTTGAATCCTATGAAATTGCTGAAGACCAAGAAATTACACTGCCTTCATTTTGCCAGACATTTGACTGACATTATCATTTTGACCTACAAAATGGTAATCTACATGAGTCAATCTAATAAAACTCTCCATCAGAAAGATAGTGAAAGCTGAAATTCTAAATCATGTAGGCATTAACAAAAATGGGAACATTTCTTAAGAAAGCTAATGATTTAATCAGAATAAAAAATTATATTTTATAAAAAGAAAGAAAAAATAAATACATGTGCAATTTGAGACCAAAAAAAAAAAAAAATGCAAAAAGGAGATGTCATTGAGGAGGGATAGATTAGGAGGTTAGGCACGACATATACACACTATCATATCTAAAGTACCTAACCAACAGGGACCTACTATATAGCACAGGGAACTCTGCTCAATATTCTGTAATAACCTAAATGGGAAAATAACTTGAAAAATAATGTTCAGTCACTAAGTCACGTCCAACTCTTTGTGACCTCATGGACTGCAGCATGCCAGGCTTCCTTGTTCTTCCTTGTCTCTTGGAGTTTGCTCAAAAAGAATAGATACATGCATATGTATAACTTGGACAATCCGCTCCAGTATTCTTGCCTGGAAAATCCCATGGACAGAGGAGTCTGCTAGGCTACAGTCAATGGGGTTGTAAAGAGTCAGATACAGCTGGGCAACTGAGCACGTATGTAGAACTGAATCACTCTGCTGTATACCTGAAACTAACACCACATTGTTTATGTGAAATAAAAAGTTAAGAAATTAAAACAAAATAAAACGTCACAGTTTCTTGTTCAATGTCTTATCAAATAGTTATTTTAAAATAATTGCATCCTAATAAAACCCACAATAAGAAGGAATGGGAAACTGTCAGCAGCTGAGAAATTATAAAACAGCTTTTGGAGAAAGAAAGTGAAACTATGGGTAGTGTCTGAAAGAAAGGAGAAGAGGGATCAATGGTCTGGAATTTGGGTGGAGGGGCCCTGTTGGCCTGGTGGACCAAGCAGAGACCCCAGAACATATGCTGCGTTAGCAGGTGTGAAAACAAAGCATCAATTTAATGTGGGTTTTTATTGCATTTTCCTGATTAATGATGTGATGTAGATACGCAGATGATACCACCCTTATGGCAGAAAGTAAAGAGGAACTGAAGAACCTCTTGATGAAAGTGAAAGAGGAGAGTGAAAAAGCTGGCTTGAAAGTCAACATTCAAAAACTCAGATCATGGCATTTGGTCAAATCACCTCATGCAAATAGATGGGGAAACAATGGAAACAGTGATAGACTTTATTTTCTTGGGCTCCAAAACCACTGCAGATTGTGACAGCAGCCATGAAATTAAAAGACACTTGCTCCTTAGAAGAAAAGCTATGACCAACCTAGACAGTATGTTAAAAAAGCAGAGACATTACTTTGCCAACAAAGGTCCGTCTAGTCAAAGCTATGGTTTTTCCAGTAGTCATCTATGGATGAGAGTGTTGGACTATAAAAAAAGCTGAGCACTGAAGAATTGATGCCTTTGAACTATGGTGTTGGAGAAGACTCTTGAGAGTCCCTTGGATTGGAAAGAGATTCAATCAATCCATCCTAAAGGAGATCAGTCCTGGGTGTTCATTGGAAGGACTGATGTCGAAGCTGAAGCTCCAATACTTTGGCTACTTGATGCAAAGAACTGACTCATTATAAAAGACACTGATGCTGGAAAAGGTTGAAGGCAGGAGGAGAAGCGGATGACAGAGGATGAGATGGTTGGATGGCATCACTGACTCGATGGGCATGAGTTTGAGCAAGCTCCGGAAGTTGGTGATGGCCAGGGAAGACTAGTGTGCCTCAGTCCATGGAGTTGTAAAGAGGCGGACACAACTGAGTGACCTGAGATATTTGAATAACCTCTTTTTGGAAAGCAGCTATGCTCACCACAATACCACAATGCTGATAGTCTTTTTTTGAAGTACTTTTTTGAGTCTAAGCCTTCCCTTTTCCTATTACTTTGTATTTCTTTCCCTTATTAATTCTAGGGGCTTCCCTGGTGGCTCAGAGGTTAAAGCATCTGCCTCCAATGTGGGAGACCCGGGTTTGATCCCTGGGTCGGGAAGATCCCCTGGAGAAGGAAATGGCAACCCACTCCAGTACTCTTGCCTGGAGAATCCCATGGACGGTGGAGCCTGGTAGGCTACAGTCCACGGGGTCACAAAGAGTCAGACACGACTGAGTGACTTCATCTCACTTCACCTCTATTAATTCTAAATTTTGAATAAAAGTACTTTGGCTAATATGTACATTGCAAATATTTCCTTCCACTTGGTTGGTTGCCTTTTTGCTCTCTTACTTATGTCTTTCCAGGAGTTGATGTTCTCAATTTTATTTTGGTACAATAAATTTGTGAGCATAGAAGCTCATAAGCAGACAGAAGAGTGAGACAGCGAGATGCACGCATCTTTCTGGCCTTATCCAGAAAACTGAGGTGTGTGTGACCAGGAAGAAGGCAGCTGCTGGGAAAGCAGCAGCCGGGCCTTCTGAAGGGCCTCAGAAGGATGCAGATTCTACAAAACACTCTATGGAAACATCAGGAAGCCTGCCCTTGAAATGCTGGGACACCGTGTGGAGGGATCCCCCAGCTGACTCAAAGACATTCCCTACATGTTATATGATATACACACACATACATAAACACATTGGCACACACCATGTGACTGTGCATACTTCTGAGGGGCAAGAGTGAGACTTCGTAGATGGTGAGAGCACACACACCACCACCCTGACTCTGTGGGCTGAGAAGGAAAAGCATACATTTGAATATTCAGCACTAGAGAAAGCAAACAAGAGTCTTTCTGAGAGAAAACAACCTGGCTTTACAGGATCAAGAGAAGGCACACAAGCTTAAAATTCCCCTAGCAGAGGGAGCAAGAAAGTCTAGAACAGACATAGCCAGAGAAAAAGTTCTGAGAGAGTCTAAGAGAGCCTGACTGGACTGATGGAAGTTATTCCTCACCTGAAACCCATCAGCAAAGACTGGAGGGAGTGAGTGGTTACTTCTGCAAGTGAGTGAATAGCAATACAAGAGTCCAGGGAATCTGAAAAACCAAAGAAACAAGACACAATACAGTGATTCTCCAGGAACTGACCTCGAGAACTGTGGAGCTGCGATTTGCCTGAGAAAGGCGTCAAAACGGTTGTTTCAAGACATCTCAGTGAGCTGCAAGAAAACCCAGAAAGACAATCCAATGAATNGAGTGGTTACTTCTGCAAGTGAGTGAATAGCAATACAAGAGTCCAGGGAATCTGAAAAACCAAAGAAACAAGACACAATACAGTGATTCTCCAGGAACTGACCTCGAGAACTGTGGAGCTGCGATTTGCCTGAGAAAGGCGTCAAAACGGTTGTTTCAAGACATCTCAGTGAGCTGCAAGAAAACCCAGAAAGACAATCCAATGAATTGAAAAAGACAATACATGCACACAAAATCAGAAGTGCAACAGAAAGATGGAAATGATGAAAAATAACCAACCAAATTATGGAGCTGAAGAATATTATTAATGAAATGAAAAATGCAATGCTTAGTCATGTCCAACTCTTTGTGACTCCATGGACTGTAACCCACCAGGCTTCTCTGTCCATGGAATTTTCCAGGAAAGAATACTGCAGACGGTTGCCTTTTCCTTCTCCAAGAGAGCATAATAGAAGACTTGAAAAAAAGCAAAAGAAAGATTTTGTGAATCTGAAGATAGTTCACTTGGAATTATCCCATCAGAGGAAAACAAAGCAGAAAAGTTGAAAAGGTGAAGAAAGGCTATGGGATATTATTAGGAGAGACAGTGCATGCACCAGTGGAGTTCCAGAAGAAGAGAGGGAGGAAGGGCCAAAGAGTCCTGTTGACCCTGCTCTCAACGTGCATACAGAATCTGAGCATCTCTCATCATGCCCACCACTATTTTTCCATCTTGTCTAGACCACAAGACTAAAACCAGTTCAAAGAAAGATTTTGTGAATCTGAAGATAGTTCACTTGGAATTATTCCATCAGAGGAAAACAAAGCAGAAAAGATAGAAAGGTGAAGAAAGGCTAAGGGATATTATTAAGAGAGACAATGCATGCACCAGTGGAGTTCCAGAAGAAAAGAGGAAGGAAGTGCCGAAGAGTCCTGTTGACCCTGCTCTCAATGTGCATACAGAATCAGAGCATCTCTCATCATGCCCACCACTATTTTTCCATCTTGTCTAGACCACAAGACTAAAACCAGTTCCTAAGGAGTCTCTTTGTTTCCAATTGTGTATCCCCCTAGTCTCTGCAGCTTATTTTTCACATTGTAGCCACAGTAAACCCTTGATAATATGAAACAGATTGGTTCACTTTAGTTCAGTTCAGTTCAGTCGCTCAGTTGTGTCTGACTCTTTGCGACCTGATGAACTGCAGCCCGATAAACTGCAGCATGCCAGGCCTCCCTGTCATTAAAATTTTGTAATCCTTGCCCATCATACTTAAAATAAAACTCAAACTCATTACCCTGGCCTTCAAAAAGGAAATTATACGATCTATCTCCTCACTATCTCTACTCTCTCATTGCTCACTCAGCTTCAGGTACATGGTCTTATTGTCTTCTGATAACAGGGCATTTACACACCTGTCACTCATGTCTTCACTTCCCCTGGAAGCTCAGCTGGTAAAGAATCTGCCGATGATGCAGGAGACCCCGGCTCAATTCCTGGGTTGGGAAGTTCCCCTGGAGAAGGGACAGGCTACCCACTCCAGTGTTCTTGGGCTTCCCTTGTGGCTCAGACGGTAAAGTAGTCTGCCTGCAATGTGGGAGAGCTACAGGAAGATCCCCTGGAGAAGTTCGTGGCAACCCACTCTAGTATTCTTGCCTGCAGAATCGCCATGGACAGAGGAGCTTAGCTGACTACAGTCCATGGGGTTGCAGAGTCAGACACAACTGAGTGACTAAGCACAGCACAAGTAGATATTCTTTATTATTTCTTTTTAATTTGTATCATTCTACATCTATTTATATCATACAGGACAATTTGAATAATTTGTTAAGTATAGTGAAGAAAACAAAGATAACTAAGGTTTATATAATCTTCAAATAACATAATCTCTATAAGAGAAAATATACAACCACACTTATAACAAAAGGTAGAAGAAGCAGGTACCTAAAGGGGAGTTTTCATAAAGTTACCACCTGAGGTGAATTGAAGCAATGATTTTTTTCCTGAATAGTTGTACTGTGAAAAGCTTCACAGAAGGGTAGTGTTTGAGGAAAACTATAAGGAAATATTATAATAAGGAATACATTACTTTAAATAGCAAGAATAATAACTTTATTTTGGACATGATAACATGGTCTGGAAGGAAGAGGGACTTTCCAATACAGAGGAACATCATAAGTAAAATCATTAAGGTTGAAAACTTGGTATCTATGGAGCACAACAATAGGTCATTTGGATTGTATCCTTTAAACAAAAGGGTTTCTGAATACATCTGGAAAAGTATGTTGGTGTATAGTGTAGCTTATTAGGGGCTACATTTGGACTTTACAGTCAAAGAAGTACTGCTGTTGCAGAAAATCGGTCAAGAGTAACATGTAAGGTGGCTTGTATATGGAAAGCACGATGCTACCTTGGTGGCAGGTGACTAAATAGGGAAGAATCTTAGTTAAAGAGACAAGAAAGCGTAAACTATGACCTCAGCAGGAACAAAAATGGGGAAAAGGAAATGGAGGTAAAGTCAATGAGTCTTAGGAACTGATAGCAAGGGGAGGATAAGGCAAAGGGGAAGATTCAAAAATGCCTGAGAGTGTACGATTTAGAAATGGAGGGCGAACAAGATTACCTTAATGAGAGGGGTGGAAGGAGAGTCAGGGTTGCTTTTGGACATACTGGGTTTTGGGTACCAAGCATCCATCTAGAGATACTCAGTGGGGAGTGAGTTTCCAAGTCCTGGAACGTGGGACAAAGGTTAACAATGAAGATGTTAGTCTTAAAGTCTTTTGTACACAGCAAGGGCTGAGTTATTAGGGATGAAAGTGGTTTCCACTGAGTAACTATGGAGATATAAGGCTGGAGGCATTCCATAAAAATCAAGCACATGCAGGAAGTGTAGAGGGAGAGATGCTATGAGAAGCCAGATAACTTAAAGTAGAATAAGACAAATGCAGAGTTATAATCATTTGATTTCTTTCCGTGAGATAAGCAGAAAGCCTAGACCACTGGGCAGTGTGTGAGTCAGAATGGCAATTCAGAAAGAATTCGGCAGACCAACATATTGAGTTTTCCATGCCAAAGCCTTTGACTGTGTGGATCACAAGAAACTGTGGAAAATTCTGAAAGAGGTGGGAATACCAGACCACCTGACCTGCCTCTTGAGAAATCTGTATGCAGGTCAGGAAGCAACAGTTAGAACTGGACGTGGAACAACAGACTGGTTCTAAATAGGAAAAGAAGTACGTCAAGGCTGTATACTGTCACCCTGCTTATTTAAATTATATGCAGAGTACATAATGAGAAACGCTGGACTGGAAGAAACACAAGCTGGAATCAAGATTGCTGGGAGAAATACCAATAACCTCAGATATGCAGATGACACCACCCTTATGGCAGAAAGTGAAGAGGAGCTAAAAAGCCTCTTGATGAAAGTGAAAGAGGAGAGTGAAAAAGCTGGCTTAAAGCTCAACATTCAGAAAATGAAGATCATGGCATCTGGTCCCATCTCATCATGGGAAATAGATGGGGAAACAGTGGAAACAGTGTCAGATTTTATTTTTTTGGGCTCCAAAATCACTGCAGATGGTGACTGCAGCCATGAAATTAAAAGATGCTTACTCCTTGGAAGAAAAGTTATGACCAACCTAGATAGTATATTCAAAAGCAGAGACATTACTTTGCCGACTAAGGTCCGTCTAGTCAAGGCTATGGTTTTTCCTGTGGTCATGTAAAGCTCAACATTCAGAAAACGAAGATCATGGCATCTGGCCCCATCACTTCATGGGAAATAGATGGGGAAACAGTAGAAACAGTGTCAGACTTTGTTTTTTTGGGCTCCAAAATCACTGCAGATGGTGACTGCAGCCATGAAATTAAAAGGCGCTTACTCCTTGGAAGAAAAGTTATGACCAACCTAGATAGTATATTCAAAAGCAGAGACATTACTTTGCCAACTAAGGTCCATCTAGTCAAGGCTATAGTTTTTCCTGTGGTCATATATGGATGTGAGATTTGGACTGTGAAGAAGGCTGAGGGCCGAAGAATTGATGCTGTTGAACTGTGGTGTTGGAGAAGACTCTTGAGAGTCCCTTGGACTGCAAGGAGATCCAACCAGTCCATTCTGAAGGAGATCAACCCTGGGAATTCTTTGGAAGGAATGATGCTAAAGCTGAAACTCCAGTACTTTGGCCACCTCATGCGAAGAGTTGACTTATTGGAAAAGACCCTGATGCTGGGAGGGATTGGGGACAGGAGGAGAAGGGGACAACAGAGGATGAGATGGCTGGATGGCATCACTGACTCAATGGACATGAGTCTGAGTGAACTCTGGGAGTTGGTGATGGACAGGGAGACCCGGCGTGCTGCGATTCATGGGGTTGCAAAGAGTCGGACACGACTGAGCGACTGAACTGGAGTTTGGGTTTGCAATCAGAATGAAGGAAAAGACAGAATTCAGATACAAAGTGAAAAAGAACTGAAACAGAGATGTCAGATGAATAAAGAAAGTTCAGTTGGAGTCAGATTATCCTAGAATCGAAGGTCGGTTTTAAAGGGAGTTTGTAATCATGAGCTTGCATCAGGACAGAGTCCTGATCTGGGTGGAGGTGAATCATTCATTATGGACATCATTTTTATCACATGTTTTTGGATTTGTGGTCTTAGCACAAACCTAAAGTTTGTGCACCAGCTAGGTATGGGGGTAGAAAACTGGGAGAAGTAGCAGAGTGCTCTGAAAGAAAGTTATGTGAATGAAAGTTTCAACACCTTTGGAAAACATCACATAGTCAACTCTAGTTTAGCCATCAACAGTGGTAGGAGTACCATTGGTCAGACAGAAGAACATTTGCAAGAATGAGGAGGCTTCTGGGAGATAACTCATCCTGGGTGAAGAAGCTGTTTATTGTGAGCAGACCCTGGAATTTTAGTGGCCAGAGGAAGTAGTGATTCAAGGCACAGAATTATAACTACAAGTGCCACGCCACTGCTAAGTCGCTTCAGTCGTGTCCAACTCTGTTCGACCCCTTAGACAGCAGCCCACCAGGCTCCCCCGTCCCTGGGATTCTCCAGGCAAGAACACTGGAGTGGGTTGCCATTTCCTTCTCCAAAGCATGAAAGTGAAGTCACTCAGTCAAGTCCAGCTCTTCGCGACCCCATGGACTGCAGCCCACCAGGTTCCTCCATCCGTGGGATTTTCCAGGCAAGAGTACTGGAGTGGGGTGCCACTGCCTTCTCCTTGTTATGCCACTAAAACCTCTTAAAATAGTCAAGCTCAGTTAAGTATTTTATTGGAGAGTTCCCAAAGTCAAGGGAGGTATTTCCTCTCACCTCCTAGATTTATAACAAGGGGTCAGTGCCCTGTGAAGTTGACACGGGGTAAGTGGAGAGACCTTGGATCCAGATGGGCTGGTGTTAATAACCACAGGTGCTACATTAGCAGGGGGACTTCAGTGGAAGTGGCCTTACTTGCGAATACATATAAATTACCTCCTAAAAACTGCCCATCTGTCTCCCCCCAAATCGATGAATGTGTGCACATAAACACACATATACACTGGTGAACTCACATGTGTTTACATGGACACATCACAAATAGGTCTTGTTTCATGTAATAGAATCAACACATTAATGGAAATGGAAATCTGAGTTACTTCCATCAGTGTGCCCTGGTTTGACTCTTCAGTTAGTAAGGACCAAAGAAATTAGGATGAAGTGTATAACTGAATAAATGTTCTCAGATTTCTCAGCAGTTTCTGCTACACAGTGAAAGGGGTTATATAAAATAGCTGTCTTTTAAAGTCAGTGGGCTGTAGCTGCAGGTCACACTAGTGTCAGATGACACTCTTGAAAATGAGTTTCATGGTCACAAATGCTTGAGAAACTCTGGATTGAATTAGTTGAACTATATTTATTAAAGGCTTTCTTTGAGGCTTTCAGATGCTAATTGTCCATTGACTCTAAGAGAGGGTGAAATGAAGTGAAGTCGCTCAGTCATGTCCGACTCTTTGTGATCCCATGGGCTGTAGCCTACCAGGCTCCTCTGTCCATGGGATTTTCCAGGCAATAGTCCTGGAGTAGATTGCCATTTCCTTCTCCAGGGGATCTTCCCAACCTAGAGATCGAACCCGGGTCTCCCACACTGCAGGCAGACGCTTTGCCATCTGAGCGACCAGAGAAGTCAAGGAAGGGTACATTAAGAGAGGGTACATTTTGCAAAATTGCAAAACTTTGAAAATGAATCCTTTCTTCACAGAGCTTTCCATGAAAAATAGTTTTCCATACTATAGGTTTATAAATACTGTTCTAATTAGATGAGAGGCTTCCCTGGTGGCTTAGATAGAAAAAAATCTGTCTCCAATGCCTGAGACCTGGGATTCGCTCTCTGGGTCAGGAAGATTCCCTGGAGAAGATAATGGCTACCCATTCCAGTATTCTTGCCTGGAGAATTCCATACACAGAGAAGCCTGGCAGGCTACAGTCCATGGGGTCGCAAAGAGTTGAACACAACTGGGCAACTAACACACACACACACACACACACACACACACACTAATTAGATGGGAATTAGTTTTAGAAAAGACTATCTGCTGTTCTCTAACTCCATTCCCCAAAATCTTTAATCAGAGTAAAAGAAATTTTAAAAATGGCAGAAAGAGAATTTCATAAAGTAAGATGGTTAAACATTAGAATCTAACTGAAAAGGAACATCAGAATTCAAGAATGTCCAGAGTTAAAGATATTTGCTATATATTGATATCTTGCACACAGTATGTTTGCAAAATATTTTATGATTGACTGTATGATTGAAATCTGTATAGTTGTATACTATTTGAAATTATATAGCTATTTAAGCACTGTATAGAGTTCTTTCATGGGAACCCATTCCAGTATTCTTGCCTGGAGAATCTCCACGGACAGAGGAGCCTAGCAGGCTACAGTCCATGAGGTCGCAAAGAGTCAGACACAATTGAGCGACTAAGCACAGCACAGCACATAGAGTTCCTATTAGTTAAAATATGTCAGTATTCCTTCTCTTTCTTCCTCCTAGAAAAGGTGAATTAAATACTTGCCTTACAGTTTATAAAATCAAGACCAATAAAAAGTTTTGTAGACCTTGAACTAAAATAAATTTTAATTTGAGTACAATGCAGCAATATACAGCAAGAGACACAAAGTAATGCACTTTTTTAAGCCAGTCAGTTCATCTCTAGGAATTTATGCTAGAAAGCTATTTATCACAAGCAGAAAGAATGAAGAACTACATGAAAAGTCACTTCTTATAGAAATATTTGAAAT
>SJXQ01002737.1:0-40947 GCA_006408695.1 Aepyceros melampus
TTACTGAGAGACCGAACTGAACTGAACTGAACTTGTTAAATTCATTCCTAAGTATTTTATTCTTTTTATGCCATTATAAATGAAATTTTTCTTAATTTTATTTTGGATTATTCATTGAAAGTGGATAGAAATACAATTGCTATTTTAAAATGTATCCTTTATATTTTATTATTTTAAATTTATTTATTTGACTGTGCTGGGTCTTAACTATGGCATGTGGGATCTTTAATTGTGGCAGGCGAGCTCTTAGTGGTGGCACGTGAGATCTAGTTCCCTAACTAGGCATTGCACCTGAGTCCCCGGCACTGGGAGCATGGAGGCTTAGTCACTGGACCACCAGGGAAGTCTCACAATTGCTATTTACTATTGATCTTGTATCCTGCAACCTTGTTGAATTTATTTATTAGTTCCAACAGGTTTTTGGTGGATTCCTTAGGATATTCTATACACAAGAGCGTGTCATCTGTGAATAGTGATAGTTTTACTTTTTCCTTTCCATTTCCTTTCCTTTGTATGTGTGTGAATGTGTTTTTTATTCAAGTATAGTTGATTTACAGTATTATATTAGTTTTAGGCATACAACATGTGTGTGTGTGTGCTCAATCATGTCCAACTCTTTGCAGCCCCACGGACTGTAGCCCACCAGGTTCCTCTGTCCATGGGATTTCCCAGGCAAGAATATTGGAGGGGGTTGCCATTTCCTTCTCCAGGGGATCTTTCCAACCCAGGGATCAAACCCAAGGCTCCTGCACCTCCTGCATGGGCTGGTGGATTCTTTACTACTCAGCCATCTGGGAATCCCAGTCATACAATGTAGTGATTCAATACTTTTATAGATTATATTCCATTTAAAGTTTTACAAAATAATGGCTATATTTCCCTGGGCCATATGATATATCTTTGTTGCTTATGCATTTTTTTTAAATGTTCATTTTGGGCGGTGCTGGGTCTTCGTCGTTGCATGGGCTTTTTCTTTAGTTGCAGCCTGGCTGTGGTGTGCGGGCTTCTCATTGCAGTGGTTTCTCTTGGTGCAGAGCCCGGGCGCTAGGGTGCATGGGATTCAGTGGCTGTGGCTTGGTTGACTCACGGATGTGGGATCTTTCTGGACCAGGGGTCGAACCCCTGCTTCCTGCATTGGCAGGTGGATTCTTTACCACTGAGCCACCACGGAAGCCCCACTTCTGTATTTTATACATAATAGTTTGCATCTTAATCCCATACCCCTATTTTGCCACTTCCCCTTCCCTCTCCTCAAGAGTGACCACTAGTTTGTGCTCTCTATCTGTAAGTCTGATTTTGTTTTGTGATATACATTTGCATGTTTTACTTTTTTAGATTCTACATATAAAGGATAATATAGAAAATTTGTTTTTCTCCATCTGACTTACTCCACTAACCATGATAAATTCTAGGTCCATCCACATTGTTACAAATGGCAGAATTTCCTTCTTTTTTATGGCTGAGTAATATCCCATGTAGAAGTAGAAGTGAAAGTCACTCAGTCGTGTCCAACTCTTTTCGATGCCCTGGACTATACAGTCCATGGAATTCTCCAGGCTAGAATACTGGAGTGGGTAGCCTTTCCCTTCTCCAGGGGATCTTCCCAACCGAGGAATCGAACCCAGGTCTCCCACATTGTGGGCAGCTTCTTTACCACCTGAGCCACCAGGGAATATTCCCTGTGTGTGTGTGTGTGTGTGTGTGTGTGTGTGAGATTTTCTTTATCCACTGATTTGTTGATGGACACAGGTTGCTTCCATGTGTTGGATATTGTAAATAATGCTACTATGATCATTGGGGTGCGTTTATCTTTTAGAATTAGTGTTTTCATTTTCTCAAGCTATATACCCAGGAGCAGAACTGCTGGATATGGTACTTCGTTGTTTTTGGTTTTTTTTGAGGAACCTCCATACTGTTTTTCATAGTGGCCAAACAGTGGGTGCCTGTTACTTTCTATTTCTTGACTAAGTGCTCTGGCTAGGACCTCCAAAGCAATAGTAAATAGAAGTGGCAAGAGTGGACATCCTGCTTTGTTCCTTGTCTTGTTTTCTGGACTTGTTATCCAGTTTTTCAGTATTAGATACAATATTATCAAGTTGTGAGCTGTTTTGAGATATTCTATCAGGTTGAGGATGGCTGCCTATCTTTACAAATAAAGCTTTATTATTATAGAGTCAGGCCATTCATCTATGCGCTGTCTATGGGTGTTTCGTACTATAATGACAGAGTTGAGTAGTTATGACAGAGGCCATATGGCCTGCAAGCCTAAAATATTTACCATCTGGACCTTTAAGAAAAAAAAATCTGCTGACATCTGTTTCAAACTGCTAAATTTGGGGACAGTTTGCTATGAAACAGTATATTAAAAAAAATCCACCCATTTTTGAATGGGACCTCAGAGAATTGTAGCACTAAGAAGGACCCATAAATGAACAAACCCTCCCACAGACTCTTCAAGTTATCAGAGAGGCTCAAAATCAAAAGCCCTGAAATTGGGTTGCATGCATGCTAAGTTGCTTCAGTCGTGTCTGACTCTCTGCTACCCTATGGATCATAGCCCGCCAGGCTCCTCTGTCCATGGGATTCCTGAAGGGAATCTTCAGGATTGGGTGAGTAGCCATGCCATTCCTGAAGGGAATCTTCCTGACCTAGGGATCGAACCCGTGTCTCTTACGTCTCCTGCATTAGCATGCAGGTTCTTTACCACTAGCACCACCTGGGAAGCCAAAATTGGGTTGAGCATCCTAACTCGCTAGTGTTTCCCCAGGATGGGAAAACAAATGGAAATCCTTTCTTTTTCCTTCTTTCTTTTAGAAATCATTTTATTTATTTAGCTGCACTGTGTCTTAGTTGAGGTATGCATGCAAGGTCTTTAGTTGTGGCATGTAGAATCTTTTAGTTGGGACATGTGGGCTCTAGTTTTCTGACTGGGGATCGAACTGAGGTCCCTTGCAATAGGATCTCAGAATCACAGCCACTGGACCACCAGGGAAGTCCCGAGAAATCCTTTCTGAAGGAAGATATCATTGCTGCCTCAAGTGATTTTTTAAATACAATGTCCAAAACATAACCAGATACATATAGAGATAAAACAGCCCGAAGAAGAATCAGTAGGAAAAACTGACAATGAAAGGGACCCAGGAGGATTCCAGATTGTGCCCTGCAGCCCACTATAGGCACAGACCCTGAAACTACTATACTTACTATGTTTAAGGAGAGAAAAGCCAAACTTGAAAATTAACTAGGGCACTAACAGAAAGTGACATAGAAGATCTGAAAAAGAACCAAATAGAAATTCTAGAACTAAAAAAAAAGAAAAGAAATAGAATAACCAAATTTGAGAGCCCAATGGAGAATTTTTTAAAAAGCTGAAGAGAGAATTAGTGAATTGAAAGAGAAGAAAAAAATTTTAGAATAAAGCATTTAAGGACAAAAGACAAAAAAAAAAAAAACAGAAGAAAGGGATGTAGGGAGAAGGTATAATACATATTTCAACTAGGAGCTCAGAAGGAAAGAGGAAAAGGTACAGAAACAGTATTTGAACATATAATGGCTGAGAGTTTTTCAAAACTGATGAAAAAGTATATAAAAGGTGATATCCATGAAATGACATACTCATCCCATGATATTGTGACTCAAAATCCTTCATTTACAAATCTGCCTTTGAGAGGATTCCGAAACCAATATGGAGGTGGCACTGTAGCTAATGGAATAGTGCCCAGGAGGGCTGAGTTCAGGTACAAACTCTGCCACCTCCTAGCTATGCCACCTGGAGAAAGTTGCCACACTTCAGTTTTCTCAACTGACAGGACTAGTAACACAAGCCTTCTCCACATTATCATTGTGAGAATGAGGGATACAATGTATGTGAACAAACCAAGTGAATGCCAAATGTTTTTTCTTATTTTGGCTGCACTATGAAGCTGCTGGGATCTTAGTTCTCTGATCAGGGAATGAATCCGCACCCTGAGCAGTGAAAATTGTGGGGTTCTAACCACTGGACAACCAGGGAGTTCCCTGTGCCAAGTGCTTTAAGTAAGATATGGCTTGAGCAGTAGCACAAGCATGGCCAGGGGCATTGACAGGGACAGGTGGGACTGACAATTTGTCCAACTGCAAAATAAAAATGTGAGCCCCTTGTTAAAAACTTATTAAAATTTCAAGACAGTGACAGCAAAGCGTTAATTGGAACACAGGTCACAGGCCAGTGAGGCCTGCTGTGGTGACAGGTTTTGCAAACTGCCCTGTGCCTGAGGAGAGGGTTGCTCACCCCACACCTGGGTGTTTGTAGCTGGGGCCCATGTTATCTTCGAATTCTGAAGAGCAGCAAAGCTCAGGGAAATTGCAAAGCACACGTGTTTCCAAGTGCTGAGGAGGGCAAGTGCAGTGACCGGAGTGGTTTTCTGAGAGAGGGTGGGGCCAGCCTGGCTGCCGTAGGAACTGACTGTTCCCCTACAGACTCTGGCCTAGAAAAAAAAAAAAAAGCCTGCAGCTGTATCTACAGGGCCTGTTGTTGTTTGCTGCGGTGTGTTACAACACAGCCTGGCAGCCTCCTGTGTCTTTCTCTCTTCCTCCGCCTGGTCCCAGGCCATGTGACACGGCCACACGGCACAGCAGATTTGACCACACGGTTCCTGCTGTTCCCTCGGTTACTAGGCTCTTCCAGGTCTGCATTCTTCTTGCTCACGCTATCCCCCCTCTCTTCCCACCCTCCCCTCCCCACCCCCCCACCTGAGTTTCTTTTCTTCCTCTTCCACATCCATCAGTCTGGCAAACACCATCTCTTAATACTCTTTTACAACTCAGATCTAGTGTCACCTCTTCAATGAGGCCTTTCCTGACTCCCTTCTCCAGGAAGAGCCGATTGCCCTGCTCCTGGGAGTGCTCCACTGGTCTATGCATAGCCACTCCCTATGCAGGTATCTTGTCACAATCTCTGAAACATGATGCCCACGGACATGCAATGTGGATGGCACTCTCTTAGGTCTGGGACAATGTCCTCTCACCTCAGTATACCGTGCATGTAGCACAGTGCTTAATTCCAGGCTGTTAAAAAGCATGTGGGTGTATGCTAAGTCGCTTCAGTTGTGTCTGAAAGACCTTATGGACTGTGGCCTGCCAGGCTCCTCTGTCCATGGGGATTCTCCAGGCAAGAATACTGGAATGGGTTGCCATGCCTCCTCCAGGGGATCTTCCCAACCAAGGGACTGAACCCGTGACTCTTGAAGTTCGGGCCTTGGCAGGTGGGTTCTTTACCACTAGCACGCCACCTGAGAAGCCCCATTAAAATCACAGTAGATGCTTAAACGATTGGTGTTAGTATGCAGAATTAATGCACAAATAAACTGTTTCAGTGACACTCCTTGGCATCTGGTAAAAAGGTAAGCTTCTAGGCACTGAAGCAGGCCTTTGCCCTCATTGAGGAGGTTTCAGTGTCAGCTCTAGTGGTTGTTTCTGCAGGTGGCACCTCTTGAAGGCAGGGATGGTTATTTGTAGAAGAAGCTCTTCACAAATACCTAAATGACCCTAGGTGATATAGTGTTGAGGCCAGATGTGGAGTTAGGTTTCCATAGGTAATTATTAAGCTCCACAGTTGTGGGACCTCAGGTCCCTGTTTCCTCAAAAATGAGGAGATTAAGCGAGCCACTCCCTAAGGCCCAGGAGCTGCTAGCTCAGTCCCCTTCATCTGAATCTTGGTTTGGCCATTTCACTCCAGGGGCCTGAGCCCCCTCCTGAAGTCCAGCTGCTCAGCAGACCTACCCGTTGGCAGGCGACAGAGAACACAGACATCTTTTAAGAGAACACAGAAATCCTCCGCTGTCTCAGTCACCTGGGATCTCATGTTTGAAAGGTAGAAGACAGTGGGAAAGCCTAGTCTTAACAGTCCCTGAGTGTCCAGAGGCAAGTGCTACGTGCTATGGTTTCTCCAGATGGGATTTTCCCCCCAAGTTCCAAATGGACAATACCAGTTCCCCTGGTATTGTTTCCCGGGGCTAACCTAGCTTGCTTACCTGACGCAAACAAGCCTGGCCTGCCCCTCTCCATCCCCGAATCAGGTCGGGTGGGCCGACAGGAGGGCAGAACTGTCAGAGAGAGGTCCCAATGTGAAGTCCACTAGCTTGCTTGGGCATTAGTTTCCCCGGAGGTAAGGGATGGAGTGAGGGGGCGTCGGTCAGTTTCCTCCCTCTCTTCCATACAGGCCCACAAAGGGGCAAGGGCCAGACACGTGGGCTGGCGTGGGGGAGGCGGAGGTTACACCAAGGCGGAGGTGCAAATAGCCGGGGGCGGGGCCTTATTTGCATGGACGGCGTTCGGCCGCCAATCGGGATGGGAGGAGCGACAGCCCGCGCGTCTTTTGGGGAGGACTGACAGCTCCGGGGCCCTATGGGAGGCGGGTCCTGCGGCCCGCGGGGGCGGGACTGCGCCGGGCGCTGCCCGGGGGGACTCGGGCCGCTTCGCGGGCGCTGCCAGTCTCCGGCGGCGGCGTCCGGCGCGCTGGCGGCCTGCTGGGCGGGCTGAGGGGCCGGCGGCGCGCTGCTGAGGCAGAGCGACAGAACGGGCGAGCCGCCACGGCGACAGGTACCGGCGCCATGGCCACGGGGGGATGAGGCGGGGTGGCCGCCCGGCCCCGGGAGCCGCGTTCCCTCCTTCGCGGTCCTGCCGCCGCTGCGCCGCTTCCTCACGCGGCGCGCCAGCCCGGGAACCGCGCTGCGGGGCCGGCGGGCCCGGGACGCCTCGGAGCGGGCGCGCTGGAGGCGCCCAGGCTCCCCCGCGGGAATCCTCTGCGTCCCGCCGGGCGAGCGGGGCCGGGGCTGCCTTCGCCTCCGGGAGGCGCGGAGCCAGGCGGCCGCGGGAGCGGCTCCCCGCCCCTGCCGCGCTCTCCCTCGGGAAGACGAGGCCGGGTGCGCCCCGCTGGTCCTCACTGGGCTTTTTTTTTTTTTGGTTTCCCGCCCTGGGTAACAGGTCCCGGCTCCGGCTCCCGTCTCGGCGGCCCCCGACTCGCCCGCGGCCCGGCGCCCGAGAGCCGCCGCCGCCGCCGCCGCCGCGAGCGGGAGAGAAACTTCGGTCTCCCGGGCCCGGGCGGCGGGAGAAGTGGGCCCGCGGTGAGCCGTGCGCCGGGACGCATCGCGGGCGCGATGGAGCCTCGCTCACCTGGCGGGCCCGCCGAGGGAGGGATAACGGAGCGTCCCGCCACAGCCGCGGTCCCCGGCTTTCGGTCTGGCTCCCGGGGCGGTGGGTGTGGATATGCGCGTTCGCCGTCTTTCACCTGCCGCCCCGGAAGGGGGACCAGTGACTGGGAACACGGCCTCCCGCCCTCGACTGCCGGTAAGAGGGGACCGGGGCAGCGCCGTTCCAACAGGTGATTATCCCAAGTGCCAGGTGAGAGCCACTGAAAAGTTGTTTCAGGGTTCGGTAATTCAGTTCACTCCGGGGGTTTTGTAACGCCTTCTCCCGTAATGATTTTTTTTTTTTTTAAGTGTGCTGATCGCGGTATAGGAGTCAAAAACCAGTATTGATTGGGGTGCGGGGTGGGGAATGTGGGGAGTGTTGCCAGCGTGTAGATTGCCTTCTTTCCATTGACTTGGCCGGGAGGAACATCTTAGTTTAAAAATCGGTTTCTGCAGTGGTGGTGAAAGCATGCATAGTAAGGTACAAGTTGTAAATGGAGAATGCAGAGCTCGAGATATCCTTCGCTGTGGTTCAGGACAGAGTGTACAACGTTTGGCCGCCATTCAGTAAATTCTGCATGAAGTAGTTTGAGCTCGTGGCTTTGGATTTACTTTACAAGAGTGGAATAAGGCTTAGCTTTGAATGGGAGCTTTCTTTGCCTCTCTGAGGGCACACAGGAGTGTTTATTTTCATTGTCTTCTCGTTTTGTTAGATTGTAGACAAGGGAAAAGTTAAGGCATATTTTGGTTCAGTATTTTTAATAGTCTATGGGAATTCTCCTTCACCCATTTCCACCCCCCCCCGCCCTGCATAAGAGTATTTATTTTAAAATTCGAGGGTAGAGTTGAACAACTTGTTATTCTTGTGGAAGTTTTTATGTTATACTTTCACTTATTTTCTGTTTCTCTCTCTCCCAGCTGACCTCACTTAAAATCTACAGTTAATGGCTCTGACCAGTTTTAGAAAAAAGTTTTAGAATAATATATAATTATTTTAAAATACATTATGAAGGTTTAGATAACTCAGATTTTTCTTCTTATGTGTCTATTTTTAAATGTCTGTGCTGGATATGATTGAATAAGAGATGTAAGGAACTTCTTAAGGATGGTTACACTTTTGATTTAATTATGTTACTTTATTAGTGCTTCATTGAATGGTATTTTAGTCACATGTTAATTAGTAACACCTTTGAAAGGTGCACTGTAACCAATAGGCTAGTTGTGACTGGGATTTTTCTTTTTTAATCAAAGATAGTTTTTATAAAAATTTTTTTGTTTCTCGAAAACAACAGGCTTATCTGCTGTGAGTTCTTTCTCTTTCAAACATGAACATTTTAAAATATTGGATTAGGCAATTAGTGAAGTCTTCAATTTTCTGTTTATTCTTGCATTGGAAAAGTAACATATTTCGGTTGTTTTGTTTCCTCAAGTCTTAGCTTAGAACAATCAGTCTAGAGAAGGAAGAACATTCACTTTCTATAGTTGTAGAAGAAATTATTACTGTTGAAAGCTGAGTTGGCTTTTCGATGCTTAGCGAAGGTAGATTGAACAGTGACTTGTTCAGAGTGGGTTTTATTCTGTATAAGTAGTTCTGAGGAATCTTATGAGACTAGGGTTATGGGTGATCTATATAATTGTTGTTTAAAGTGTATAGGAGTATATTAGTCTAACTATTGTGTATAATTAGAAGTTTAATAGTTTTTATCTTGTGATGCTTAAATATATCACGTACCATAAATTAAAGCTATATTTCATAGTTTACAAAAGCATGTTTTGGGAACTTTAACTGTAAAAGTGCCTTTTAATTAAAATACTGTTTTCAAATTCAGTTTTTACATGTTTTAATTACTGATTTCTGTCCACTTTTAACTTGTGGTAGACCGTATTGTAAAATGGTCAACCACGTTATAGTTTCAAAATTAAATATAAGTTGAATTCTTACATCTACATAATAAATGTTGGGAGTATTTTTAAGTCACTTACCCTCAGGTGTGGCTCCTTTTGAATTTGGGGGTGGGCAAATATTTTTGATTAAAGCTGTAGAAAAACAGGGACACATGTGAAACAAGCTATGTTTGAGGCTAAATCACTCGATATGTTAGATAGTAATACTTGTTTAACAGTAAAATGTGTGCTGTATCTATTATTAATATTTTCTGTAGGCCTTTAATATAATTTTTCACAGTTCCTAACAGAATCTGTATTGTACATATTTTGGCATATTGAATTCTGTACTTATTTTATGCTGAGCAGTTAAATTATTTATACTTTTTATAATTCTGAAATTATTTGAACTTTCTAAACTAGCTGATTAGTAATCAGATTTTGTTTTTCATTATTTTACATTCTGAAGTTTTTTTTTACAGTGCATTTTTAACTTCTGACATTATGCCAGGAAAATTAAAAGTTTAAGGAAAATTAAATTTACAGTCATTAGAGATTAGGTGGAAGTTGGTAGGTAAATCATATAACTTGATTTAAAAACAGTAGCCACTTAAGTTTTTTTTTTTTGTAAAAAGATGCTTATTTATTGTGTAAAAGATAGTTCTGCCAAATGAAACAGGTTAAAGTAATTTATAGCAGGACCTTGTGGACGTAACTAAGTTCCTAAGGATATTTCAGTAGTATTTGAAACACTAAAATTCAAGCACTCAAATTATTTGTACCTCATTTTTGTCATGATGAGACTTGACCTGCGTTCAACTGAAACTCAAACATGTAAGGCTATAATCCTTAAATGGGGCAAGTTGGTTTTACGCTTATTTTAGTGTTCTAGTTATAGCCTTTTGGAAAACAGCTAGTTAATAAGAGTGAAGGACCACCAGAGGGAGTATGGGGTCTACACTTGATTTAATCTATTTTCTACTCTTGGTCTGGAAGAGAAACATTTTAAAAAATAGGAATAAAATTTTAGCTCTCTAAAACAGGCAAAAAGATATTGAAAGTTGGGAATTCTAGCTCTTTGGAACTGCTGTCATTTTTGTAACACTTAATCAAGTTTGTTTTTTTCTTTTTAGAAAAAGGTACAGTTACTAGAAAAATTAAAATTATGTATTTTCAGAGTGAAATAATGGGTTTTTAAGTAAACAGTTCCACATCTGTGAAAGTTATGGAACATCGAATGCTAAGAATGTTTTTTAAGATTAAAAATACAGTCCATTTGAGTTGTATGGTCTTGAAATTGCTCATTTTTTTGGAAGGAGAAATAAAAGATGGAGAAAGATCAAAGACTAGAAGAGGGGTTTTTTCCCTTTTGTAGTTTAAACCTTTGCTAAAGCAGGCGATGGTAAATTTTTGGAACCATTTGTAATGTTCAGTTTGTAGTCTTGGCAGTTTATGTTTGATGTTAAATGAAGAACCACTCCTAGTCCTCTGAAAATGATCATCTGTTTATCAAAAACAGGATTGGGGATTTCAAATTGATCTCATCAAAAATCAGATTTATGTGTATGTTTCTCAATGTTCCTGTCTCTGGAAATTAAAGATCCTTCTAGCTGCTGAAAATTACACATGGAATTTGAAGGTCAAAATGTCTCTGTCACAGACAGTACTGCAGTAGGTTGCTTTTTGGAATGGAGGTCTTTTTCTGAATAAGGGTGGAATGGTCTTTACTCATGTTAAATATTAGCCAGTGGAATTATTTCCATGTTTAACTTTTTAAAAAAAGCAAGATAATAAAATAAAATCTTATAACCTTAACATATTTTGGATTTTACCCTCTAGCATAAAAAAATTACTTCATGATGGATGGACATATTTAATGTTCTGAAATTGTAGTTTGGAAAGGGGATTTGTTGTGAGAAGATGGTATTTCACTGATGCAAAATAGAGTAGCTTACATGGAGAGAAATTTGTTTCTCTTTTGAATTATACTTAGGTTAAAATCTAATATACTTATTAAGAATTGAAATATCATCTAAACTTATTTTCATTGTGAATTTTATAAGTTTAATATATCTTTGGAGTTATTCCTAGGTAGACCTCTCAGAGTCCATTTGTGTGCACACACACATAAATACATATACACAGGTAGGTAGAGAAGTATACTATATGTATTTGCATTATATATGTAACTATATGTTTATTACTTGCATACATATAAATCATCTATATGACTTCACAGGCTTATTTATATGTGGATCTTTTTTTTCAAGTGAAATCTTGCTTCGTCAAGAGGAACAAAGTACATGTCCACACAGAAACTGATAAAAATGTTCATAGAATCTTTCTTCACAATAATAATAAACTAATGACTCATATAATGACATAGAAGAATCTCAGAAATATTATTCAGAGCAAGAGAAACCAAACACAAGTATGTATTGTTAGATGCCATTTATAAAAAATATAAGAACAGACAAAACTTAGGTATGGTGATGGAAATCAGGAAAGCAGTTTCTGGGTAAAGGCTGTGGATAACTGGAAAGGGACCAAGGGGAACATTTTCTGTAAAGAAACTCTTCAGTTTTCAAAAAATTAATTAATTTGACTTTGCTGGGTCTTTGTTGGCGGCATGTGGGATCTAGTTCCCTGACCAGGGGTCAAACCCTGGCCCCCTGCATTGGGAGAGTGGAGTCTTAGCCACTGGACCACCAGGGAAGTCCCAAAAGGGAACTTTTGAGGGTGATAGAAATATTCTATAGCTTGGTTTGGGATTCAAGTGATGAAATCACATATATGCTTTCAGGGTAATTTTTAATTTTCATATATTTTTAACTTACAGAACAGTTTCAAGACCAGTACACAGAACTTCCAGATTCATCAATTGGTGGTGTATTCATTTGTTCAAATTTATCAAGCCAAATACTGGGATCTGTGCATTTTATGGTATGTAACTTTTACTTTCATAAGGAAAAAAGTTACAAATATTTGTTGAAGATGAGAATGACTTTGTTATCTGAAAAAAGTGAAATACCTCAATTTGAAATATGAAAGCAGTGCTTTAATAATAATGTAAAAAAGAATTACTGACATGTCTTTTGTCTCTACGTGTATGTATCTGTGCTGCTGCTCTCTGAAGTCTCATGACAACATATTTCTGTTAGAAGAAACAGAATCCTGAAAATGATTCAAGGCACAATTGCCAGCAGGGAAACTGGTTTATTTTGTTATGCTGTGTAAGTCACCTAGGGAATGAGACTGCTACCTAGTGATAGCATCCTGGAATTAAAGATAGTGATAATTCCCATTACGAGAATTGCACATCTTCAGTGTGCTAGGTTTTTCTCAAACATGCACAATCTATACTGTCCTAGAATTCACCAAAGAAGAGGGAAACAAATTTGGTTGTCCTGTTTGGGTGGTATTTATAATAGGGAGGAAAGAGTGGTGCTTACAAACCATATAAACTAATCTTGATCACAGGTAAGTGGTAAATCTAAATGTGAATTTTTTGTTCTCTATTAGTTTCAGTGCTGCCATAGAGTGATTTGAGTTAAACCTATTTAAGTCATATCTTAAAATAGGTCAGTTGTTAAGACTTCAACTTTTTTTTCTTAACTTACTATTTTATGTAAGCTTAAATATGTTCTTCACAATTTAGGATTGGGCATTATTTATGGATATTCACTTTCCATCCTTTTTTTTTTTTTTCATCTCCATCAGAAATTTGTTTATTTGGTTATTTGCTAGAGTGGAAGATGATTTGAAGTAACAGAACTAACCAACAAGCTTAACAAATTAATCATTGATGACTGGGGATAAGCACTTATGTTGCCTTTACTAACCAAAACTGTACATACATATTGTCTATAAATTTTTTCCTTAACAAATGTAAGTTCTTTGACGAGAAAAATGACAAACGTCAAACTCTGCCAACATGGGTAATAGGACTGACTTTCTTCATTTAGTGAACATGCTCATGTTCCTCATGTCCTTTTCTCCCTTTTATAGACACTAAATTTCACTGGTCTGTTGAACATGAATAAAACATTATTTGAAAAGTTTTAAGAATTTTGAGTTGTCAAGCCTTAACTGCAGATAGAACTTTAAAAATACTTATAGGTAGCTTTTCTTTTAGACTGTTTATTATGAAAGTTCCAAACATACACAGAAGTGGAGACACTAGTATAATGAACATCTATATACCTATTCTCCAGGTTTATTAATTATCAACAGTTCAGTTAATGTGCTTTTAAAACTGTTACATTCTCACAAGTATTGTAAAGCAGTAGTATTAGTATACAGATTTTTTTTTCCAAAAAAATTTTGTTGTACATAGAGAAACCTGAAAAGCGGTATGTTTTAGCTCAGACTTAGCTTTGGACGATCAGTAATTCTGAAACCATTCTTTAGTCTTAGTTCCTTTCTGTCAGTTCATAGCCTGGAAAAAAAATAAATTTTTTAGCTTTTTCTTTATAGTAAATTAGTCCAAATACACTACAGAATAAAGTACTGTTCATCTGAAAAGTTAGATTATCTTCAAAATGTAGTGTCTGAGGAATGCTGTTGTTTAAATGTTTTGCTATTATTTTTTCTTTCTCTAAAAGCTGTGTCATTGCTGTGCTTTTTTAGGCTCCAAATCTATATCTTCTTGAGGCCTTCCAAAGCTGAGGCCCAAATTTTCACCTGTGTCTTGAAACTAAATATGTTTAAATACCATCTCTGTAGCAACTGCACACCAACACCCCCTCCCTCCGCCCCCAGTCAAAACACTTTCTTGACTTTCCTCTTTAGCTGTTCGTGACACTGTTACTGTTACTGGTCATTTTTTTTCCTTACTCTTCCTTTACTTAAGCTCAATGAGTCACTAAATCACTTTGTTTCTAAATTTATGCTTTTTTGTCCTTTCATTTCCACTCTAATTGTCCTAATTTGGGTAACATGTTAGCAGGATGTTATCCTTAATGTATAATGAACTTGATATATATCAAAATTAAGATATATTACTAAAGTAAAATAGGGCATTTTCTTCCCTTTCAGAGAAGGCTTCAGTCTTATAAGCAAACACATAATTTTTAAGGCCTAGGAAATCATTATATTTGAACCAAGGTGACGTAGATGATTTCCAAACCACTAAACCTGGTGAATGTTGGCCAGCAGGGGTATAGGCAGCAGACTTTCTTAGACCACAGAAATGGCCCAAGTGAGTTCCTTCTAACCCAGAATATCTGAAGATGCTTTGCAGTGGGGGAGATGTTAAGTGTATGTAACACATTTTCAGGACCTCTTGTGCTTCTGTGGTAAAAATAAGGGATCTGTTGGTTTGCTGAAAACTCTTCTCCTATTCCTTGTCCTGTCCAAGATGATTCTCATGAAAAAGCCATTATGCCAAGAGTGACTTGACACTCTTATTACTTTCCCTTCTCTTTACAGGCTCCTAGAATTGAGGTTTGTTAGAAAGATAGGAACCTGAGGTTAGTTGAGAGGATGTAAAATAAAAATAGGAAAGTAAGGGATGTCTCTTGCACTTCACATGAGCAGTAGCCAGCCTCCAGTGGTCTTGGGCCTGAGTCCTTTCCAGATGGATTGTAGCTTATCAACTTGGCTTGCCTTTGGTCAGTTTATGGAGATCTTTCTTCTTTCTGCTTTCCTGGGAATTGTTTGAATTTCCTCCTGGTGGAAATCAAGATGCAATTTTACATTACTGACTCGGGGATAAGAGAATAAAATTTGATACTGTTTTAGAAAATCCAGCATATCTGATTATTTTCTTCTGTGGGAAGTAGGAATAATACAGAGATTCTGAGATGCTTATGCAGAAATTAATGGTTATTAAGAGTGGAAAATGGAGGAGAAAATTACACCATTTATAGGAAGGCTAGTATGGTGGGGCTAGAACTTTGATGAGAAGTATTGCTACATAATCTTGGGCAAGTCACAGTTGTTAGGATTAGTGGGATCCTTCTCTATATAGTACAGAAACTAGAGATAAGTCCTAGGGTATAGGGAGTCGGGGAGCCTGAAGGGAGAAGGAATGGGATGGAAGAGTTTCCAAGGGTTATTTTGGTTTAAAATATAAGTGAAAGTCTTCCTGAAGTTTTGGGGATGGCAGCTCTGCCTGTGGCATCAGAATGTGGTCCTGAGGCCCTCGTGGGCTGTGAGAAGCTATGCCTCTTAATCCTGAATGCTTGGTGTTCAGAATAGTGCTGCAGAGTAAGTGAGAGTTGAGTTGAGTTTTTAGGACTGATTTTGTCTTCAGGGTGTTTTGTGGTTGGGTGGAGATTAAGAGTCTGGTTAGACCCTTAGGTAAGACCATCACCACCACTTTGTGATATGGAACAAGATACTAGCTTTTCTCTGAGCCTCAGTTTCCACATCTATAGTATTGGGAGGTGCATGCAGTATTAATACCTACCTAAGCGTTGTGAGGTTTAAATGAGACAATACATACAAAGTACTTAGCCCAGAACCTGGCATATGTCTTCAGTAAGTACTAAATACAATTATAGTTTCATTAATAAGCAGTTTTGTGTTTGGGTAATAAGTTCTGTTAGGTTCTAAGTAGTGTTGTTACAGAATAAATAAGATCCTGTCCTTAGACAAGATAGAACATGTACACAAAAGATAAGTAACAACCCAAGTCCTGTGGTAGGCGACAAATGAGTGGTGTACTTAAGAACTCGTGAGGCAGGAGTAATTGCTAAGCAGATGAGAATTTCAGGAAGGTGACAGAACTTCACCTGAGCTTTGTAGGAGTAGTTAGCAGGTTAAGGGGATAGGCTACTTGGAGTCAGACTGCCTGTGTTAGAATCCTGACTCTGCTACTGTGTAATCTTCAGCAAGTTACTTGACCTCCTTCCTAGGATTGCTGAGGGAATTAAGTGAGTTAATACATGCCAAGTGCTTAGAACAGTGCCTCAAACGTGGTTAGAAGACCCAACACAACCCCCAAAACCCAGAAACAAGCCACATAGAGCATGATAAATTGTTGCTATAAATTGAGAGAAGGGAGAATGCATTTCAGGCAGAACGTTGAATGATAACGAAGGGGAGGTATCGTAGGTTTGTTTGAAATGATGAAGCCAAACGGATTCAAGGGAATAACCTGTGGAGAATAGTGGGGGATTGTGTTGGGGCAGAATTATGAGTGATTAAGCCAGGGAGTATGACATCTTCTCCATATATTTTGGGGAACTTGGGAAGATTTTTTGGGTTATTTGTAAAGCATTCTTGTGTGCTGTGAATAACATTTCTAAGTCTGTGTCTCGAATTTCTCACTGTCTTTCCTGATTTCAGTATAACTGAAACTGCTATTCATACTAATTTTGACAATGAAGTTCATGATCCTCTACTTTGAACCATTATGGCTTTTAATCTATCCATTTCTTTTTGTAAACATGTATTTTGGCTAACTTTCCCTGTTTCTCTCCTTATTCTATTTGTTTACATAATGCCTATTCCTTTTCTTCAAAGTTTAGTGGGTTTCTGCTGTTTTCCACTCTGCCCTCAAAAATCCCAGTAGAGATCCTAAATCACCAAAGTCACAAAGTAGAAAGGGATAGGGCAAAATGGTGAGGAAAGTGGGGAAATATTCTCTAGTCCAGCAGTCTTATTTTACAGATGAGGACATTGAGGTCCAGAGGAAGTTACGTGAAGATCCATAGCTTATAATTAGCAGCCTATACCTTTCAAAACAACAAGGGCTGTTTTTTTTTTTTTTTTTTTTTAAACTCTTATCCTAGTATGATTCTTAACAATCTGGGTGGGAGTTAGAGTAGTATCACTAATAATATTTCTACTAACAACTATCAGACCCCAAGGTAAAAATAATTTTACTACTAGGAATAATGTGATAATAATTCACTCTATTCTTAATGAGAAGCCTATGATTACACTTCTTAGGCTAGCATTACTATTCTTAATGTTTAAAACCAAACTCCAAAGTGTGCTTTAGAAAGAAAAGGATTTCTTTTAAAGTTTTAAATTATAAATAGTATTATAAATAACATTCTCGAAAAAAGTGGACATTTTGTTCCTATCATGTTGGAACACAGGTTCTTTTATAGAGTGATTGATGGGCCCGTAAGGTTAGCATGAAATGTTGGGAACTATTGTACTTTGACCTCACAGCCCCCAAACCTGTACTTCAGCTCGGACAGTTTTCTCTAAGCTCATGTCTTCTTCAGTCCCTTACATTTTACCATATGCCACATGTCAAGGTGAGAAGCTTACTTAAGCACTGTACTCTTCTAGATCATTTTCCTGCCTAAATGTAATCTGACAGACTATGTTTTATAAAGCCCTAATCTTTATTGTCTGGATACTCTAGTTGCTCAATAAATGCTTCCTTCACTTTTTACAAAGCACGTAATTTTTTCTCAGAAATGTCAGTCCTAATCTCCAATCACTGTCACACCACTTTTCTGCTCTTGCAGTGTCTTGTTTTAACTTTGGCAAGATGCTCCTCTTGTGTTTTGAAAACTTGTGAGATGTGCAGATACTTTTTTAGTCACTTTAAGCATAATTTTATCATGAAATTATTTCACAGCTGGTAATATTTTCATGTTCTGTGTTCTTCCCCAAGATGAAAGAAAGAATAAGTGTCATGGGTTACATCAAGATGCCCCAGACCTCTCTGCTTATTCTGCCATATCCCTTAAAAAAAAAGTCTTCTAACCAGATTCATTTTTACTGAAATACTTATTTTTCTTTATCATTTTCAAACACCGTGAAGCTGAAGTGTATAGTACACAAAGAACTTTGTCCGTGTCCTCAGTGCTTTGTATCAGATCCCTGAGTTGTATTGTCTATGCTTTAGTTTCTTTTTCCTGTCTTCATTTTTTCTGAGGATTTTTTTTTCTTATGATCTGCAACTTGTTTTGTATAGATGATTATTCTTTATAGCAAATTATAACTTCTGTTTATGCTAATAGGAAAGATAAATACTTCAAAGTTAAATTTTAGATTTTTTTGATAGCTATGTTTGTGTGTAAGTTTCTCTTAGCCTCTTCAAATTATAGGAGTTTGTTTTCTGTTTTTAAATTTTTTTCTTGTAAACTGCTTTATTGTTTTAAAGCCTTTGCTTCTATATATATATTTATAGAATATATATATAGGCTTTAAGCCTTTGCTTCTATATATATATTTATAGAATATATTCTTTATATATATAATAGTACTATATAAATTATATTGTGTATAATATGTGCACTGTGTATAATACTATATTATGTATGTAATATATAGCATAAATATTGTATATGTTAATATAATTTAGCTTTGGGTGTAAGCCTTCCACTTCTCGTATGATGAGAGGGAAAGGAACAATTGGTTTCTTTAACCTTTATATAAATTATTTGGCTGTCTTGCTTACTCCATTTATTTTCCATTTTTTATTTGTGGCTTCTGTAAGTGAGAGCTTTAGTATTATATATTCTTATAGACTGTAGTCTTTGTTACAAAATGAATATTTCTTTTTTCATTTTTAATACGACTATTTAGATTTTCTGTTCAACTCATGTATATTTTTGTTTAGTTTCTGATTAGATTTTTTGGTTTGGGTTGTAGTTCATCTTCATATTGTTTTTGTTCATTTTATTAATATCTCCTTTAATAAACTATTTGGTATTACCATGTGTTGAATATTTTCATGTTTGTGTGTCTATAGCTGCTAAACAAGTGTGACTGAGTTTTCCTCTTTAAGATTCCTAAGTAAATATTTTTATACCTGTTGTCTGTTTTGCATCTGAAATGCTGATAACAGTAAACAAAATCTTAGTACAGTTTATGTGAGTTAATTTCTTATTACAGTTATCTGGCTTTGCCAGACCAATTTTGTTAGAAAATTGAAAACATTTAAAAATTAATAATTCTCCTTATCTAGTGTCCCTAATTTAGTAATTTGTTTTGATCCTTGTGTCATTTTATCAGTCTTTTATTTTGAGAACTCACCAATGACTTTTTAAAAAATGAATCATGAAATGTGTGAAACAACTTTAAAGGGGAAAGTAAAGATACATTTTAGTACTTACATTTTTTGTGAATTGGATTAACAGATTATTTGGTGATATAAAGATACCTCTTTTAAATTAAGTTTCTTCTATATTCATTGACAAGATTTGATATCTTGTAATTAAAATTAAAAGGCATGCACTATTAAAAACCAAGATTCAAGCATAAAATACTTGAGAAATAATGAGCAGGATGAGAGTGAAAAGAAATCTCTAAACCAGTAATCTGAGGCAAGGTATTTTCTGTATTTAAACGTTGAATTTAGCACTAAGCCTCCTGGCAAGCAAGAGATAAAAGGGAACAGGATGGGTTTCATCATTATTGTCTAATAAAGAAAGCTTATCAATTTTTAACGAGAGAGAAACCTTTTCTGAGTTCTAAGTTAAAAAAGAGGTTGTTATGTGAATTCTTAATAAGGAATATATTATATTTCCATTTTTATACCTTAACTAATTACTGCTGTTGCTGTGTTAGCTGTCATATACCATTCATACGCACTGTAGTTATATTTGGTCATACTAAGTTTACATCCACTGTTGTCAAAAGTGGAAATACCATGGCTAGGGTGTGTTTATATATTGCCTCTAGAATTGTAGCCATTGACGAACAGGAAACTGAAAGCTAAAAGTTCAGGAAATGTATTTAAACTTTGTGGAAAGAATGTATAGGATACTTTACTGAAATCCATGGCCGTTTGAAGACTAAAAAACTATGTGTGCATTTAGTTAGAGAATAATATTATGGATTCTTAAAATGCTGTCAGATGCTTAAATATGATAATAAATACAGTATGTACATTGTGTGCCAGGAAAATTGTGCAATGCTAGAAAAAAATGCAACGGATTATTATATGTGTTCAGCTATACTCTCAAGAAATAAAACAGCTGGCTGGCACAGCAGTCAGATTCTTCAAGGATGTCTTATTTTCAGAGAATTACAGAGTGTTGGTTTTAGTTTTAGTTCCAGTGAAGGAGAGGTCCCTATTTTACAAGATAGTCCATTTCACTCTTAGGAAATTCTAATGGTTAAGTTTTATTTTCTCATATTGAGTTGAAGTTGGTTCCCTTGTAATTTATTAATGTACTCTATAGTTTTCTTAGTTTTGAAAAGAAAATGGTTAACTGATTAAAAAAATATTTAAAATTTAAAAAATTATTTAAAAAGTTTATTATACATTTCAAGTGTTTGGGTTTTGTTTGTTTTAGGTATTGTGGCATTTTAGGTGTCTCAGGAAATAGTAAAGGCTGGGGTCTTTATTTTTGAAGTGGTTTAGAAGATTTCTGTCACAGGACATATGATTAACGTATATGCTGGGTAACTTGTTTTCTTACTGTTTCTATACTTAGCTGTTTTAACAGGATGTGATCTATATGGTTTCAACATTCTTATTTGAAATAGCATGAAGTTTTAGTCACTTCTTAGAAATCGGAATTTTCTAATACTGTGTGTTTTTTTTTGTTCTTGTTCTGTTTCAACAAAAGAAGTCAGTTATGATTCTTTCACTCCAGTTTTGTGATTTGAAGTTACAGTCACTCAAAATATTCAGGGACCACATTAAATGAGAATTCTATTTATTACAAAGTTCTTCTAGGAAATTTAGCTGTATTATATGTCAGCAATTATCATTTTAATAGCCTCGTTAAAATTAGCCTTTTTCAGAATTGATTGGATTTGGATCTGTCATGTTTTTGCCTCTGAACCATTGGGATGGCCAGGGGGCTAGAAGGAGCTGAGTGGCGGGACTAGGGATGGGCCTACCCCCAGGGGTGAGGAGCAGTGATTCCCTAGTGGAAAGTCCCAGAATGCTGTTTGCAGTAGAGGGTGGAATGGGCTCTAGGCTGACAAAACAGAGAGTCTCGACCAGGCCAGACCATACAGAGCCTGGTATAATGAGTTAGGGGGGTGGACTTTAGGCAGTAGTTGATCTGTTTTTGTAACAAAGGGTTCTTTTCAAGAACAGCTCTTACTTTATCCTTATTGTGTAGTACATGTTTATTGTAGAAGAATTTAGTGAGTATATATAAATCCATACAGAAAAGAAAAATTTCCTATATTTCTTCCCTTTTGAATTTTCTTAGCTAATTTCCCTTAAATTTCATTTACCATCTAAGTTACTTTTTAAAATTTATTTGAAATGGTGCTTGTTGAATTGTTCTTTCACAAAATGTGTCTCTGATAACTTTTTCAGTTAATTGTGAAGGAGATAGGAGTTTTTGTTTGATGTAATTATTCTGTTAATTTGTACCTTTTATGGGAAACTGTAGGTACAGTAGGCACGAGAACACAAACCTGAAAGTCAGTGGTTCTTACAAGGCAAACCGGAAAAAAGGCGCAAGGATGAAGTCCTTCTTGTTCACCATTATGTCAGTAACATCAGGTACAGTGCCTGACACGTAGTTAGTGTTCCATAAATAATTGTTGAATGAATGGATGAGTTTCTCATTAAGCATTCAGAGTAGGTCATATTTCTGCAATGTAGATAATCAAGTTAAATTACATTCATCCAAAGTTAGAGTCTTTGCTGTGCTCAGTCCTGTTTTAAAAATGAAAGTTAAGATGAATTTTTTAAAAAGATAATGTATGTGTGCGCACACACACACCCCATACAAAAAGTAAAACTCCCTTGTTTCTTTCTCTGAATCTCATTCTCTAGAATTTGCTACTGTTAATGACTGGTATTTTTTTCCTAGATATTTCCTTACATTTACAAATACATGTATATTTTCTTTATACAAATAAAATAGTCTACATTGTTGTATAACTTGCTTTTCCCCTTCTTAAACGTCTTTCCATATCAACTCATATGTAACAGCTCCATTTTTAAAGAATTTTTAAAAAATTATTTATTTATTTGACTGCAGTGGGTGTGAGTTGTGACGTCTTCAGTTGCAGCATGTGGTATCCAGTTCCCTAACCAGAGATTGGATCCGGGCCCCCTACACAGGGAGTGCAGAATCCTAGCCACTGGACCACCAAGGAAGTCCTTGTAACTGCTTTATTTTTAATTGCTGCATAATTTTCCACTGTGGAGATGTATAATAATAGTCAAGGAAGTAGTGTACCCACCTTTTTTTTTTTTAACCATTTCACCAATATTGTGTTTAATAACCTTCCACATGTAAGTTTGCTTTCTTCTGTGAGACTATCTATAGAATATTTCCTGGAAGTGCTATTGGAGGGATAAAGGATATTTGCACTTATACTTTTTATCAGTTCAGTCGCTCAGTCGTGTCCAACTCTCTGGGACCCCATGGACTTGAGCATGCCAGGCTTCCCTGTTCATCACCAACTCCTGGAACTTGCTCAAACTCATGTCCATTGAGTCAGTGATGCCATCCAGCCATCTTATTCTCAGTTGTCACTTTCTCCTCCCACTTTCAGTCTTTCCCAGCATCAGGGTCTTTTCCAATGAGTCAGTTCTTCACATCAGGTGGCCAAAGTATTGGAGTTTGAACTTCATCATTAGTCCTTCCAGTGAATATTCAAGACTGTTTCTTTTGACTGGTTTGATCTCCTTGCAGTCCAAGGGACTCTCAAAGAGTCTTCTCCAACACCACAGTTCAAAAACATCAATTCTTCAATGCTCAGCTTTCTTTGTAGTCCAACTGTCACATCCATACATGACTACTGGAAAAACCATAGCTTTGACTTGATGGACCTTTGTTGGCAGAGTAATACCTCTGCTTTTTAATGTGGTGTCTAGGTTGGTCATAACTTTTCTTCCAAGGAGAAAGGGTCTTTTAATTTCATGGCTGCAGTCACCATCTGCAGTGATTTTGGAGCCCCCCAAAATAAAGTCTGACCCTGTTTCTATTGTTTCTGCATCTATTTCCCATGAAGTGATGGGACCAGATGCCATGATCTTAGTTTTCTGAATGTTGAGTTTTCAGACTACTTTTTCACTCTCCTCTCTCACTCTCATCAAGAGACTCTTTAGTTCTTCTTCACTTTGTGCCATAAGGATGGTGTCATCTGCATATCTGAGGTTATTGATATTTCTCCCGGCAGTCTTGATTCCAGCTTGTGCTTCATCCAGCCCAGCATTTTGCATGATGTACTCTGCATATAAGTTAAATAAGCGGGGTAACAATATACAATCTTGACGTACTCCTTTTCCTATTTGGAACCAGTGTGTTGTTCCATGTCCATTTCTAAGTGTTGCTTCTTGACCTGCATACAGATTTCTCAGGAGGCAGGTCAGGTGGTCTGGTAGTCCCATTTCTTTAAGGATTTTCCACAGTTTATTGTGATCCACACAGTCAAAAGGCTTTGGTGTAGTCAATAAAGCAGAAGTAGATGTTTTTCTGGAACTCTTTTGCTTTTTCCATGATCCAGCGGATCTTGGCAATTTGGTCTCTGTTCCCCTGCCTTTTCTAAATCCAGCTTGAACATCTGGAAGTTAATGGTTCACATACTGCTGAAGCCTGGCTTGGAGAATTTTGAGCATTACTTTGCTAGCGTGTGAGATGAGTGCAATTGTGCGGTAGTTTGAACATTCTTTGGCATTGCCTTCTTTGGGATTGGAATGAAAACTGACCTTTTCCAGTCCTGTGGCCACTGCTGAGTTTTCCAAATTTGCTGGCATATTGAGTGCAGCGCTTTCACAGCATCATCTTTTAGGATTTGAAATAGCTCAACTGGAATTCCATCACCTCCATGAGTTTTGTTCGTAGCAGTGATTCCTACGGCCTACTTGACTTCACATTCCAGGATGTCTAGCTCTAGGTGGGTGATCACACCATCGTGGTTATCTGGGTCATGAAAATCTTTTTTGTATAGTTGTTCTCTGTGTTTTTACCACTTTTTATAGATGTTGGAAAATTCCCCCTTAAAGATAGCATACTGCTTTGCACTCATTAAGGACATGAGTTGTTATTTTCTAATAACTACATGCTTTCATTTTGTGGGCTAGAAGAGTTCAACTTTTGAAAATGAATCCTCCTCCTGGTAATTTGAGTGGTTCAGAAGATGGATTAAATCAAATATCCCCATTGCCTGACATAAGTAGTTGAAGTCAAGTGGAAGATGGTAGCCTGTAGTTTCTACAGACTTAGAGTATACATTACACTGATCCAAATGTGAAAGATCAAAATGTTGGTTTTCAAAGGTTTTGTCTCCTTGGGATGTTTAAGCTCAACATTTACAAGTGACTGTCTGAAAGAATGGAAGGCCCTGAGTATTGGTTTGAGAAGTTTGGTTTCATTGTTCTCAGGAACTATTTTAAGTCCTTGAACTGGGGCGTGTATTGTACGAGAGAGGTTTACTGGTGGTATGTACCGAATGAATAGAAGGGAGTGAGTAGGCTGGAGGGCTGTGGTGACTCAGGAAGGAAAGGAAGAAAACCCAGAATGTGGTGATAGCTGTGGGATTGAAAAGCTAAGAGGGTAGGAAGCAATACACAGTTGGCGGGCCCTGTTGATTCAGTGGAGAAAAGTGAAGCGTTTGAAGTAGTGGAAGAACAGCCAGACAATGCAGATGATGAAGTCAACAGGGAAGGGGCCAAGGTTGAAAAAGTTGATTTTCTTCTTAAAAAATAAAAGTAGGCCTATAAAAGGGTTCTTAAATATCTATAACCAGGCAGTTCAGGAGAGATTAAAAAACTGGAGAAGGGAAGAGGGAGAAATTAATTAGATCTGGAAGTTATCTGCAGGTAAAGTTGAAATTAAGAGTGGATGAGTTCTGGGATGAAGTGGTTGACAGAGGAAAAGCTGTTGATTAAAAACCACATTTTGAAAAGAGGTGCTTGCAGTGATGGGCTTCCCAGATGGCTCAGTGGTGAAGCATCCGCCTGACAGTGCAGGAGACGTACGTGGGTTTGATCCCTGGATGGGGAAGATCCCCTGGAGAAGGAAATGGCAAACTACTCTTGTATTCTTGCCTGGGAGATCCCATGGACAGAGGAGCCTGCTGGTCTATAGTCCAGGGGTTGCAAGAGAGTTGGGCACGACTTAGTAACGAAACAACTTGCAGTAATAGGAGATGGGATGAAAAGAGCAATCAAGAAAAGAAGTCAGTAATCTGAGAAACAGGAAAAGAATCAGGAGAAATCTTATTGGGAACCTACCTTCGTTTTTTTTTAATGGCCTTATTTTTTAAATTTAATTAATTAATTTTTTGGCTGCACTACAAGCCATGTGGGTTCTTAGTTCCCAGAGCAGGGATCAAACCCCAGCCCCTGCATTGGAAACGTAGAGTCTTACCACTGGGCTACCTGGGGAGTCCCTCACCTTCATTGTTTTTCTCTACATATGATATTGTATTTACTGGATGTTTTCCAGGGAACTGCCATGTTCTTCCTTTGGTGTAATACCTCAGAAAATTTTGTGGTGTGTATTTTAAAGTTGGAGTTAGTTTTATTCCTGAAGTTGACTGTTACACTTGAGAAAAGGTCTCGGAAAAGTAGTTTTGGTGTCATGTGCTATGCGCCTTCTTTGTGTAGTTTCATAAAATCTTTTCATTTTGTTTTAATATCTGTGAGTCCAAGACAAGAAAAAAAAATGCCAGCTTATTGACTAGATACAAGTCCAGATACCTTGTGCATTTTAAGTGATCATTTAAAAATGTTTCTTGGCTTTGGAAACTCAGCTAATAACAAATGATAAGAATGAGAATCTTTTTTTTTTTTTTTTTGGAAGAACATAGTGTGAATTTAGAGTGTACTGTTGTGGTGCTTGTCAGGATGGAGCCTAGTCATAGGAAATAATCTAGAGTCAAAGCCAGGGCCCTGTGCCTTCACCAGAGTCAGTAGGTGAAATGGTTCAAATGCAGGTTCAGGAATCATTCTGCCTGGTTCCACTGCACATGAGCAGTATTATGCCCCTGAATTTCACCATCTGGACATGCTAATAATAGTTGGTACATCAAGGTAATTAAGAGGATCCATCCTGGAACTTACATTCTAGTAATGAGAGACTGGAAATTTTCAGATAAATACATGTGCCAGGTGGTAAGTAGAGGAAAATAATGGTAGAATTGATTGTCGTTGTTTCTCGCTCTTTTATATTGGGTAATAGAGAGGGTCTGCCTCATAAGAAAGTGTTTGAACAGAGACCTGCTGGAAGTGAGGAAGCAAACCAGAGACCAGTGAGGAAGCTGATTTGGGACAAGAGTTTCAGGTGGAGGGGACAGCAAGTGCAGAAACCCTGAGGAGTGGCGTATTGAAGGTACAGCAAGAAGGCCAGAGTCACACAGGCATAGTGAGAGGAGGAGCAACAGGAAATAATTTCAGAGATAGCCACCGACCAGCACGTGGGTTTTTCCCCCTTTATTATTTTAAAAAATCTTTATTGGCGTTTAGCTGGTTGACAATGCTGTGTTAGTTTCTGCTGTGCAGCAGAGTTAATCAGCTATGCGTATGCAGGTACCCCCTCTTTTTCAAATCTCCTTCCCATTTAGGTCACCACAGAGTACTGAGTAGAGTTCCCTGTGCTATGCAGTCGGTTCTCATTAATCACCTGTTCTATAGATAGCATCGATAGTGTACATGTAGAGTTTTAAGCATAAGCAGGATTTGGCTTTATTCTGTGTGAGATGGGAAGCCGTTGGGAGTATTACCAGAGTTCATTTTTTAAGTCAGTCGATTGCCACTTCTTTTCTTAAAAATGCTTCAGTTCTCTACTTGCTGTGGAATAAAAGTTCAAATGCTTTCTTCTGGCACACAAGGTCCTTCTTAGGCCTCTGCCTGTTTAGCATCATCTGCTTCCTTCCCACATGTACCCTCCACTTTAGCCAAATTGGGTTACGTGCAGTTCCCTGCATGGGTCACGGTGATTTGTGTCTTCGTGTTTTTCTGCACGCTGATTGTCCTGGGAGAGGCTCTCGCCCTCAGCTCCCATGGTCGTGGCTGTGTTTCAGAGGGACCTCTTTGTGCTCCCAGAGCACCCTGTGCCTTGTTCTCCCACTGTCCCCTCCCCGGCCACTTTGGACTCCAGTCACAGAGTCTTGTAATGTGCTGTGTTCTTTTAGCAGCCTTGATTTGATTTCACTCTTGCCACACCCTTGGCCAGTTGAAATTTTGCCCATCCTTCAAGAATCAGCTGAAACACTGCCTTCTTTTCTCCCCTTTATAAATCTTTATAAACCTGCCCTCATAAATACTTTGTAGCTTTGTTATACTTAATCATAATTATTCTGAGTTAAAATGCTTCTCTGCCTTACCTCACACAGAATCCTCTGCTTGACTCATTTTTAGTTTCTGTTTAACCCCCAGTATAGTGTCTTGCACAGATTTCACATTAAGTAGTGCTCAGGGTATGTAGGATTTATATGATAATTAGAAAAACTGTTGGGTTTCAAGCTGATGAATGAACAGCTAAAGTGAGATGCCTATTAAGAAAACAAGTTTATTATGAGATGATGTTGATGATGGCATGGTCACTCTGATTCTCTCATGTAGTTACTACGGCCAACAATTAGTGCACCCCTTTTGATATGTGTAGTTTGGCAGAATGTATTCAGACATAAATGTCCGTGGGGTTTTTTTGAGTTGGTGACACTCCTTCTGGAAATCATCTTCAGAAAATAATGCAGACTAGAATAACAATTACAATAGCTGCCTCTACCACTGTTGTTGAAAATTTACTGTGTGACAGGCACCATGTAAGCCCTTTACACACATTACATTATTTCTCAGAATCCAAAGACATATAGATGCTAGTAATCTCATGTCATGTATGGGGAAATTGAGGCACAAAGAAGTTAACTGACTTGCTGCTATGTTGTCAAGCCAAGATTCCTACAAACAGAATTCATACGCCTAATTTTATAATGTGATAAAAGCCTAGTCACAAAACTATTCACAGCAGTGTTACATAGAGTAGATACATTGGAAGCAATGTATGTAATTAATTATGGTTCATCCATTCAGTAGATTAATCTTTTCATAGCTTTATTGAAGTAAAATTCACATAACATAAATTTATCCCTTTAAAGTCTACAAGTCAGTGGTTTCTGGTATATTCACAGTTAAACAACTATTACCATTACCCCACTTCAGAACACTTTATCATCCTCAAAGAAATCTCATACCCATTAGCAGTCACCCCCTTTTCCTGATGACCCAATAAAATCGCCAGTCTATTTTCTGTCTCTCTAGATTTGCCTATTCTGGACATTTTGTATAAATGGAATTGTATAAGATATGGCATTTTGTGCTTGGCTCTCATTTAGCGTAATATTTCAAGGTTCATCCGTGTTGCAGCATGTTATAGTACTGCATTGCTTCTCATCACTGAATAATATTCTAACGTATGGATATATGACTTTTATCTATCTCATGGACATTTCTGACTAATGTCTAATGGACATATCTGACTAATGGACATTTGGAGTGTTTCTACTCCTTAGCTATTATGAATATTCATGTCCACGTTTTTGTGTGGACATATTTTCATTTTTCTTGGAATTGTTGATCAAATGATAACTAAGTTTTAGAGGAACTCCCAGACTATTTTCCACAGCAGCTGCATCCTTTTATGTTTCTTCTAGCAATGTATGAGTACTCTGCCTTCTCTATATCTTTGACGATACTTGCTGTTATCGATCTCTTTGCTAATAGCCATCCTCGTGGTTTTGGAGTGCTATCTCATTGTGGTTTTGATTTGCATTTCCTTGATGCCTAATGTGTTGAGCATCTTTTCGTGTGCTTATTTGCTGTTTGTAAATCTTGTCTGGAGAAATGTCTGAATCCTTTGCCTTCTTTTAACTGAGTTATTTTTTATTACTGAGTTAAAGGGGTTCTTAGTATATTCTAGACACAATCTCATTATCAGATATTTGATTTGCAGAATTTTTCTTTCATCCTGTTGTGTTTTCACTTTCCTGATGGTGTCCTTTGTAGCACAAAGTTTTTAATTTTCATGAAGGCTGATTATTATTTTTTTTTTTTGCTTTCAGTTTAGCATAACAAAACAGTGCCTAATTCAAGGTCAGTGAAGATTTACTCCTGTGTTTTCTTTAGAGTTTGATAGTTTTAGCTCTTATGAGGAGATCTTTGGTCCATTTTGAGTTAATTTTTTGTATGCGGTGTGAAGTAGAGTGTCCAACTTCATAATCGTTTGCATATTGAGATCCAGCACCAGTTGTTGAAAAAAGGCTGGTCTTTCTCCTGTTGAATTGCCTTGGCACTTTTTTTCAGATATCTGGACCATAAATGGAAGAGTTTATTTATCAGCTCTCAGTTCTGTTCTAGTGATCTATGTGTCTGACCTCATCTTAGTACCACACTATATTGATTCCTGTCACGTTGTAGTAAGTTTTGGCACCAAGAAGTGTGAGTCCTCCCAACTTTGTTCTTTTCAAGGTTGTTTTGACTGTTTTGTTCAGTTTTGCTGTGAACCTATAACTGCTGTAAAAAAATCTGTTTTTGAAAAAGGACTCCTAAATTGTGGTGTTGGGATTATGGTAATTTCTTTCCTCCTTCATTTCCTAAACTTGCTGTAACATATAACTATATTATATTTATAATTTTAAAAAGTTTAGTTTATGGTTTGGCTAATATAAACTTTTTTTAAAAAACTCAACAGGCAACTCTTAGCTTTGTAGCTAAAAACCAGAGTAACCTAACTTTCCAGGAGAATGTATGAAGGTGAAGAGCTGGGGCACAAGGTTACGGTTAGAATGAGCCAGACTCAGATTTAATACTCGCTCCGTGAATGCGCCGTTCTGTCTCCAGTCAGTTTCCGTCAGTTTCTTCTTTGCCACCTCACTCTCCATTAAAAGCTTTCCCGCTCACCTTAACTAAGACTTTCCTCCAAATATTTAGGTGGATTTTTGGAATCTGGCTAGTCTGTGTAATTGCCATCCATGAATGGAATGAATGATGACTGAGTAGCATTAGGGCACGGAGCCAGATAATGCCGTCTGAGCTGCATAAGTCACTGATGGAAGTTGATTTTGAGAAGTGGGCAGGGGGAAGTCATCCAAGCAGAGCTCTTTACTGACTTCTCTGCCCTTTTGCTCCTTTAGCTCTTTGCATTTGTGTATGTTGTTTTCTTAGGAAATCATGGGGAGGGTAGAGATCTGCAGTGGTGCTAGTTAAGTTTAAATAGGTGCACAGAGAAGCAAGCCTGACCGACTCAGTGACAGACTGCTTTTCCTAGGTTTGTCAATACCACTACGGAGTGTGTGTGTTTTAAATAGTCTGGGGACTTTCTTTCCAGCTGAAGCAGTGTTAAAATCTCAGTATATTGAAATACTTGATAGGTTTGTACATCATAAGTGTCCATTTGAAGTTTGTTTCAAAGCAAAAGCAAGTTTTACAGACCTGCTAAAAACTATTAATATCAGTGTCAACCACAAGCCAACTTTTTTGTAGTATTAAGACTTTGAAATATTAAGATGATTTGCACTGTATTTTTTAGTTGAATTAATAAAATAAAGGGATTTTTAACCCGGATTTTTAAAAGCTGTGTTATATTTATTAATTGCGTTTAGAAATGTAAAATCATATTTTTTATTCTCATAAGGCCTAAACTTCTTACATATGTTAAAGAAAAATGAGATGCTGAATTTATGCAGGTTTTCAGAAATATTTGCAAACCCATAGTTTTGACAGTTGTTTTAAAATCAAATACCTGCCATTTTAGGAGAGAGACGTCTTACTGCCAGTTATAGGTTTTGGCTTTTGTAATGTTATGGAAAAACTATATCCTTCAGATTTCAGACTGAAAAATTAGTCCTAAGTAATTCTTATGTTATAAAATACTTTCTTCCCATTTGAAGTTCCATTCATAATTTTTGTGTCTCCCTTTATCTGGCTTAAAAATACACTTGCAAGCTTGTGCTTCTGGCCAACATATAATAACAGAGATTGGATTTACTCTCAGCTGTAATCACATAACAAACAAACAAAACCCCCAGAAAAAAATATATGAAGTTTTAAACACTGAACAACTGGCAGCAAAGGATGATAATTCCCAAGAAAGCAGAAACAGATGAAGTCTACAATTATCGTAGCTTACTGCCTGGAGAGAGTTTGCAGGCTGCAGCATGAGGGAGGGAGAACCCAGCCTCAGCCCAGCAGTCTCTCTAGTAGAGGAGACAGAGCTGGAGGTAAAGGAGGCTATAGTTTGGAGAAGAGAGCACAAAAAGGAAACTTCAAAGGTCTGCAGAGTGTTCCCTCTTAAGCTTTCAGATGAGTAATAATTAGTGCATATGTTGTATGGAAGCTACCTAAAGCCAGGAACCATCTGAAGAGAGTAGAGGGAATAATCACTGATTCTTTTTCAAGGTTAAAGTAGTATGTATTCCCACCAGCCAAAGGGAATAAACCTCCTAAGTCACAGGACATCGGGTAGTATACTCAGAAAGGTGTTGTTCCAGTAGTGGTGCTAAACTATAGATTGCTCTCATCCCTTCTAACAAAGCTTAAAAATAGGCCTCAAAAGGATCAAACTGTTTCTGACTTGCTTCACTCTGTATAATAGGCTCTAGGTTCATCCCCCTCATTAGGACTGACTCAAATAGCTCTCAGAAACCAACACAAGATTGTAAAGCAGTTATCTTCCAGTAAAAAAAAATCAGTCATTGTTGACACCATTTAAAAAAAAAGGATCAAACTATTTCCAAGTAATTTAACTGCACCCCAGAACAAAGCTCAAAATGTATAGTTATTACAAAAACTAGCACTCTGTTGTCCAAAAGATAACAATGAGTGTTGGTGAGGATGTGGAGAAAAGGGAACCCTTGTCAACTGTTGGTGGGAATGTAGATTTGTACAGTCATTGTGTGGAGATTCTTCTAAAAATTAAAATAGAACCACTGTGTGATCTAGCAGTTCCACTCCTGGATATTTATCCAAAGAAAACAAAATACTAATTAGAAAAGATATATGTAACCATACGTGCTCATTGCAGCATTATTTACAATAGCCAAGATATGAAAGCAATTTACCCATCAACAGAGGAAAGGATATCGCAGATGTGATATCTTTATACAGTTGTTAAGTCAGATAGAAAGATGAATAATGTGTGATTTCACTTGTGGAATCCAAAACACAAAACCAGTGAACAAACATAACAGAAACAGCATTACAGAAACAGAGAACAAACAGGTGATTGCCAGAGGGGAGGGGGGACTAAGGGAAAGAAAGAAACAGGTCAGAGAAATTAAGAAGTACAAACTTCTGGTTGCAGGAAAAAAAAAGAGTCAAGGGTCTGAAATGTAGCGTGTGGGGAATATAGTCAGTAACTATGCATATCTTTGGTGACCTGTTGTGACTAGGCTTTCTGCGGTGATCATTAGACTTCCTGTAATTATCATTTTGAAATGTACAGAAATACTGAATCTATGTTGTTTAACAGGAATTAACATAGTGTTGTAGGTCAATTATAATTCAGAAACAAATTCATAGAAATGGAGACCAGATTTGTGGTTACCAGAGGCGGGGGCAGGAGAAGGGGAAATTGGGTGAAGGCAGTCAAAAGATACAAACTCCCAGTTATCAGGTAAATAAGTACTAGGATATAATGCATAACATGATAAATATAATTAACACTGCTCTGTGTTATATAGGAAAGTTAAGAGAGTAAATCTTGAGTTCTCATTGCAAGGAAATTTCTATTTAATTTTGTATCTGTATGAGATGATGGCTGTTCACTAAAATTATTGTGATCATTTCATGATGTATATAAGTCAAACCATATGCTGTATAGCTTCAACTTATACAGTGAAAGTGAAGTCACTCAGTTGTGTCTGACTCTTTGTGACCCCTGGACTGCAGCCTGCCAAATTCCTCCACCCATGGGATTTTCCAGGCAAGAATACTGGAGTGGGTCACCATTTCCTTCTCCAGGGGATCTTCCCAACCCAGGGATCGAACCCTGGTCTCCTGCACCGCAGGCAGACTCTTTACTGTCTGAGCTACCAGGGAAGCCCTCAACTTATACAGTGCTAGATGTCAATTATATCTCAACAAAACTAGAGGAACAAAAAAATAGCACCAAGGTAAAATTCACATTTGATCTCCAATCAAAAGCATCAGACTTGCAAGGAAGCAGTCCTTGAGGAGGAAAATGAAAAAATAGAAACAGATCCAGAAATGACACAGGTGATAGAATTAGTGGACGAAAACATTATTTTTGTTCACTAATATCTAACACTGTATTATTTGAAGGTGTACAGCATATGGTTTGACTTACATGCATCTTAAAATGGTCACAGTAAGTTTAGTGAACAGCCATCATCTCGTATAACTGAACAAGTAGACAAAAAAATTAGTAATGATTTAAGAGTTAAACTATTATCAACCAACTGACCAAACTGACATTTATATGACATTCTACCCAATACAAGCAGAATACATATTTTGTCCAGTTGCACAAAAGAACATTTACCAACACATTTTAGTCCATAAAATAGTACCAATAAATTTAAAATTACTTAAATCATAAAAGGTATGTTATCTAACTGAAAGGGAATTAAATTTACAGTCAACAATAGAAAGATACCTGGAAAACGTCTAAATATTTAGAAACTAACTGGTTTTTAAGAAGCTCATGAGTAAAAGGAAGAAAAGATGAATTTAGAAAGCATTTTGTAGTGAATGAAAACACAACGTATCAAAGTTGGTGGGATGTAGCTAATGTAATGCTCAGGGGAAAATTCACTAAATACCTACATTAGAGAGCGTCAAGTTGAGGAAATCATTGTCCTCAGCTTCTACCTTGAAAAAATAGAAGAGAAAATCAGACCCATAGTAAGCAGAAGAAATGAGCTAAAAATCAAAGCCCAAACATGAAACAGAAAAACAGAAAGTTAATGAAATCAAAAGCTGGTTCTTTGAGAAGGCCAATAAAACTGATAAGCCTCTATCCTATTGGATCAGCAAAAAGAGAAGACACAAGTTAACCAGTATCAGGAATGAAAGAGTCAGCAAAGCTGCAGATATTGTAGTCTTTAAAAGGCTGTGTAAACAAAGGATATGAATTACTTTATGTCAGTACATTACACACTTAAATGAAGTGGATAAATTTCTTGAAAGACACAAAATACCAATGCTCACTCAGGAAAATATGAATAGCCTAAATAATCTTATGTCTGTTAAAGAAATTGAATTCCTCTAAAGAAAACTCTGGGCCCGGATGACTTCCCTGATGAATTCTAGCAAATATTTTTGGAGGTCATAATACAAAATTTACGCAAATTCTTCCATTAAGTTGGAGAGAATCCTTCTTAACTCATTCTGTAACAATTGTATTGTCGTGATACTAAAACCAAATACACTACAAGAAAAAGTTAACAGGCCAGTATCCTTCTTGAACACAGTTGCACAACTCTTAACAAAATTTTAGCAAATACACTCCAACAACATATTAAAAGATTAAAAAATAGTGACTAAGTGAGATTTGTCCCAGGAATTCAAGGTTGGCTTGACATTTCAAAATCAATACCATGTACCATGTCAGTAAAGTAAAAATGGAAAACCATGTGATCAATTCAATAGATGCAGAAAAAGCATTTAACAAAATCCATCATTAAAAACTGTCAATAAATTAAGGAAAGAAGGAAACTTCCTCAGTCTGATAAAGGACATCCATGAAAAACTAATAGCTGAAATCATATTTAGCACTGAAAGGCTGAATCCTTCCCTTCCAATATTAGGAACAAGGCATGATGTCCACTGTGAGTCACAACTTCCATTCAGGATTGACCTTGAACTGATAGCCAGTGCAGTCAAATAAGAAAAGAAATAGAAGGCATTCAGATTGGAATAGAGGAAGTAAAACTTTTTATCACAGATAACATGATTGCCTATATTTCTTTAAAAAAAAGAAAGCCACTAGAATTAAGTGCACTTAGCAGAGTGGCCACCTTCATGGATCACACCCTTGTGGCAAAGAGACTTGCATAATTCAGTGAAGTTATGAGCCATGCCATACAGGGGCATCCAAGACAGATGAGTTATAGCAAAGAGTTCTGAATCAACTCCGAACATTCATTGGAAGGACTTGCTGAAGCTGCAATACTTTGGCCACCAGATGCGACGAGCTGACTCATTGGAAAAGACCCTAATGCTGGGAAAGGTTGAAGGCAGGATGAAAAGATGGGGGCAGAGGATAAGATGGTTAGGTAGCATCACTGATTCAATGGATATGAATTTGAGCAAATTCCTGGAGATAGTAGAGGGCAGAGGAGCCTGGTGTGCTACAGTCCTTGGGGTTGCAGAGTTGGACATGACTTAGCAACTGAACACCAACAAGCAAAATTGCAGGATACAAGATCAATACAGAAAAGTCAACTATATTTCTGTATAGTAGAAAACAAACAACCAGAAGTTGAAATTTTAAAAGAATATCATTTGTAGTAAAATTTGAAATACTAAGTACCTAAGGATAAATTTCCTAAAAGATACGTAAGATCTCTCCACTGGAATCTGTTAAATATTACTGAGAGAAATTAAGGAAAACTCAGATAAATGAAGATATACTGTATTCAAGGATTGGAAGCTCAATATTGTCAGTTTTCTCTAAAGGTATGGATTCAGTGCAACCTCAATCAGAAATTCAGCTGGCAATGTGTCGAGTGTCAAGTTGGTTTTAAAGTTTATATGGTAATGCAAAGGTCCTAGGATAGAAGAGGGCTTCTCTTGTGGCTCCGCTGGTAAAGAATCTGCCTGCAATGCAGGAGACCTGGGTTTGATTCCTGGGTTGGGAAGATTCCCTGGAGTAGGGAAAGGCTACCCACTCCAGTATTCTGGCCTGGAGAGAGTTCCACGGACTGTACAGTCCATGGAGTTGCCAAGAGTCAGACACGACTGAGTGGCTTTCACTTCACTTAAATAGAAGAATAGAGAGGACTTAAAACCATTTGATTTCTAAACCTTACCATACCTACAATAATGAAGACAGTGATCTTGATGTAAAGGTAAGTAGACACATGAAACAGAAAATATGGTCAGTTTTTGAGTACAGTGCCAAATCAATTAAATAGAAAAACTGTTAGTCTTTTCAACAAATGGTAGGGGAACAACTTGATATTCATATACAAAAAACTAAATCCATACCTTATTCCATACCTCATATATAAAAGTTAATTCAAAATTGACCGTAGGCCTAAATGTAAGGCCCAAATCAATAAAATTTTTAGAAGAAAATATTTTTGATTTTGGGTTTGGTAAAGATTTTTAAGATACAACACCAAAAGCATGATTTATAAAAGAAGAAAAAGATAAATTGGACTATATCAATTAAGAACATCTCTTTGAAAGGCACCTTTAAGAGAATAAAAGGACAAGTCACAGACAGGGAGAAAATATTAACAGATCACATCTGATTAAAGACTTATATTCAGATTATATAAGGAACTCTCAAGACTTAAGAAAATTAAGTCAAAAATAGGCAAAAGATTTGGACAGTTCACCAGAGAAGATATACAGATGGCAAATCAGCCCATGAAAAGATGATCAGCACTGTTACTCATTAGGAAAATGCAGATTAAAATCACAGTAAGACACCACTACGTACATGTTAGAATGTCTTCAGTTAAAAAGGCCTACAGTACTGTTAGTGAGGACATGGAGCAGCTGAAACGTTTACACACTTCTGTACAAAATGGTACGTCTGCTTTAGAAAGCAGTTTGCTGCTTTCTTAAAGACCTAAAATATACACCTGCTCTGTGATTTAGCCTTTTCCACACCTAGGCGTTTATTTAAGAGAAATGAATGCATCTGACCACATAAAGATTTGTACCCAAATATTCATAGCAGCTTTGTTTGTAATAGGCAAAAATTGAAAGCAATCCAAGTATACATCAATAGCAGACATTGTGCCCTGTCTCATACAATGGAATACTACACAGCATAAAAAGGAATGAACTATTGTTACGCGCAACAGTGTATTTTATTCTCAAAGTAAGAGAAAGAATTCGGGGGGAAAAAGACATTCCATTTATATGAAATTCTATAAAATGCAAACTGTTCAGAAAGCAAATCAGAGATTGCTCTGATGTGACCCAGAGGAAGTGAATCATAAAGAGATACAAAGAAAATTTATGGCTGACAAATACATTCATTATGTTGATTGCAGTGATGGCTTTATGAATACATATATGTATGTCAAAACTAACATTGTATATTCTTTAAATATATGCAGTTTATTGTCAACTTCTTTAAAAAAATTTTGTGTGTGTTCTACATTTGGGGATAGCAAGCTGCTTGAATTTCAGAAAGAGATAAGGTGCTCAGTTTTTAAACTAATTTTTCAGTGATTAAGTTTGAGGTGAGAAAACATGCACTGTATTTATCAAGTTTACTTATAATTTTTTACTTATCAAGTTTACTTATAATTTTTTACTTATTATAAAATAAAGAAACTGAATAAATGTTCCAATTTGAGCTTTCTGAAATTCTGAAGTTTTTATAATAATGATGTATCAAATGTTAGATTTAATTCTGTTGTCAGATTAGAACATTGTAATCCAACTGGATGATAAGTGGAGAGAGAGGAAGGAATATTCAGAGTACTGAGTGTAAGGTGGTGGAAGTCAACAGAATTCTAGGCTTGGGAGACATTCTTACAATCTTGTTTGGATGACTAGACATCTAAGGTAGATAGAAGAATAAAGATCCCTCCAAAGATGCCCACATCCTAACTCCTGAAATTTATTAATATGTTACCTAACAGAGTAGAAGGGACTTTGCAGATATAATCGAGGTTAAAGGTTTGAGGTGGGGAAATTTTCCTGGATTATCTAGGTGAGCCCAACATAATCACATGGATTCTTAAGAAAGCAGAGAAGCTTTCCCATCTGTGGCCAGAGGGAGATGGTGACCATAGGACCATCTACATTTGGGGACAGGAAGGATGACCAGAGAGAAGACGAATTGCTGGCTTTGGAAATGGAGGAAATGGGCCATAAGCCTGCTTATATAACTTATTGCAGAGTACATCATAAATGCCAGGCTGGATGAAGCACAGCTGCAGTCAAGATTGCCAGGAGAAATATCAATAACCTCATATATGCAGATGACACCACCCTTATGGCAGAAAGTGAAGAAGAGCTAAAGAGCCTCTTGATGAAAGTGAAAGAGGAGAGTGAAGAAGTTGGCTTAAAACTCAACATTCAAAAAACTAAGATCATGGCATCTGTTCCCATCACTCCATGATGGAGAAACTATGGAAACAGGGACAGACTTTCTTTTCTTGGGCTCCAGAATCACTGCAGATGGTGGCTGCAGCCATGAAATTAAAAGACACTTGCTCCTTGGAACAAAAGCTATGACCAACCTAGGTAGCATATTGAAAAGCAGAGACATTACTTTGCTGACAAAGGTCCATCCAGTCAAAGCTGTGGTTTTTCCTGTAGTCATGTATGGATGTGAGAGTTGGACTGTGAAGAAAGCTGAGCGCCAAAGAATTGATGCTTTTGAACTGTGATGTTGGAGAAGACTCTTGAGAGTCCCTTGGACTGCAGGGAGATCAAACCAGCCAGTCCTAAAGGAAATCAGTCCTGAATATTCATTGGAAGACTGAGGCTGAAGCTGAAGCTCCACTTCTTTGGCCCCCTGATGCTAAAAACTGACTCACTGGAAAAGACCCAGATGCTAGGAAAGATTGAAGGCGGGAGGAGAAGGGGATGACAGCGGATGAGATGGTTGGATGGCATCACGAGCTCGATGGACATGAGATTGAGCAAGCTCTGGGAGTTGATCGTTGGACAGGGAAGTTGGTGTGCTGCAGTAGTCCATGGGGGTCGCAAAGACTTGAACACGACTGAGCGACTGAACTGAGCTGATGGGCAGCCTCTAGAGCCTGGAAAAAGCAGAAGACTCTTTCCTAGAGCATCTAGGAGAAATGCAGCTGTGCTAGCACCTTGATTTTAGCCCAGTGAGACCCATTTCTATCTCTGTGCTCCATAACTGTAAGATAATAAGTGCATATTGTTTAAGCCATTACATTGGTGACTGTTGTGGCAGCTGTAGAAAAGGATAACCCTCAGAATTAATAAAGTTTTACCAGAAGGTTGCAGTAGAAGGTGAACTCTGTGATACCAGAATAACTTTTTCCATTCCTTGGGAATTGTTTTCCATTCCACATATCAAATCTCATTTTCCTATAGGTAAAACATACACTTATTCATTAAAAAGTAATCTTAGATATAAAACATTAAAGTTGGAACTTCCTTGGTGGCTTACTGGATAGGAATCCACCTGCCAAGGCCGGGGACATTTTGTTTGATCCCTGGTCTTGGATGATCCCATACACCCTGGAGCAGCTAAGCCTGTGTGCTGCAACTACTGAGCCCAGGTGCCCTGGAGCCTGTACTCTGCAACCAGAGAAGCCACCACAGCCACCCCTTGCTCCAACTAGAGAACGCCTGTGTACAGGATTGAACGCTCAGTGCAACCAAAAATAAATAAATTTTTTTTTTAAATTAAGAGTTGGAATAAACCTTAGATTTATCACTCTAGTCTAATGCCACCCCCTCCCCACCCCCGAAATTTACAGATGGAGACATGGAAAACTGAGCAAGAACCAAAGATCCCGTAGCTTAGTTACAACAGGTTTGAGGTTAAATTCAGGCACAGGGCAGTACTCTACCGTATACATGCCCTATAATTAGAAATTTGTTCTGGAGACATGGAATATATGAGTCATTCCAAAGAGGGTGTTTACTTAGAAAGATAGACAAATCTTTATCTAGCTAGCAGGATTCACATATGAGGTTAACTTGTCAGTTTGGAAGGTCCTGTCTTAGGTATGGTGTCATTCTCCAGGTTAGATTTTTCACAGTAGACCTAGAAAAGGAATATAGTCAACTGATAATTAAATTTCAGTGCTGATGCCTTACACTGTCTACTATTTTATTATCTTTACATTGATTGCTTTTGAATATCACAATTCATTTGTGTTTATCTAATGCCTCTGTATGTCCATTTATACTAGGTGGTGGGGGTTCAAAAATGAATAGGACACACTCTGCCTGTATGATGTTTACAGATCTTTTGCCATATGTTACCTTGTTGTCCTTTTCTTAGAAATCATCAGCAGACTTGGAATCAAACTGTTTGATCCTAATGAGTCAACTCAAGTTAATAATAATACCACTGTGGCACAGGTAGAAATTTAATTTTTCTATCAAAATATGAATAGAGGCTCACTCCTATGTTTACCCTCAGCAGTGTGTACATTCCATGGAAATTATTTTATCTGTACTGCCATAGGACATAGTAATCAGAAGTGAGGTTGGGACATTAAAAGTTTGAAAGCCAATTTCACTTTCCTAGAAGCAATTGCAACTGTACTTTTATCTTTTTTTTTGAATATTTATTTTTATTTGTTTGGCTGTGACCAGGGTCTTAGTTGTGTCTCTGATATTTATTGAGACACGCAAGATCTTTAGCTGTGACTTGCGGGATTGAGTTCCCGGACGAGATCAAACCCAGGCCCCCTGCATTGGGAGCACTGAGTTTTAGCCACTGGACTATCAATTAGGGCACCCCTATGAAGTGAGAAATAGATTTAAGGGTCTAGATCTGATAGATAGAGTGCCTGATGAACTATGGAATGAGGTTCGTGACATGGTACAGAAGACAGGGATCAAGACCATCCCCATGGCAAAGAAATGCAAAAAAGCAAAATGGCTGTCTGGGGAGGCCTTACAAATAGCTGTGAAAAGAAGAGAGGCAAAAAGCAAAGGAGAAAAGGAAAGATATAAGCATCTGAATGCAGAGTTCCAAAGAATAGCAAGAAGAGATAAGAAAGCCTTCTTCAGCGATCAATGCAAAGAAATAGAGGAAAACAACAGAATGGTAAAGACTAGAGATCTCTTCAAGAAAATTAGAGATAGCAAGGGAACATTTCATGCAAAGATGGGCTCGATAAAGGACAGAAATGGTCTGGACCTAACAGAAGCAGAAGATATTAAGAAGAGGTGGCAAGAATACAC
>SJXQ01002737.1:41172-88947 GCA_006408695.1 Aepyceros melampus
TGCTAACAAAGGTCCATCTAGTCAAGGCTATGGTTTTTCTAGTAGTCATGTATGGATTGTGAGAGTTAGACTGTGAAGAAGGCGGAGCACCGAAGAATTGATGCTTTTGAACTGTGGTGTTGGAGAAGACTCTTGAGAGTCCCTTGGACTGCAAGGAGATCCAACCAGTCCATTCTGAAGGAGATCAACCCTGGGATTTCTTTGGAAGGAATGATGCTAAAGCTGAAACTCCAGTACTTTGGCCACCTCATGCGAAGAGTTAACTCATTGGAAAAGATGTTGATGCTGGGAGGGATTGGGGGCAGGAGGAGAAGGGGACGACCGAGGATGAGATGACTGGATGGCCTCACTGACTCGATGGACGTGAGTCTGAGTGAACTCGGGAGATGGTGATGGACAGGGAGGCCTGGTCTGCTGCGATTCATGGGGTCGCAAAGAGTCGGACACGACTGAGGAACTGAACTGATACTTGTATTTTAATTACCTTGTAGAATCTGATAACTCCCAAATGTATACTGTCACCCAGAGCTCTCCTGAGCGCAGGCTTCATCTCCCGACTGCCTTCTGCATCTCTTACAAGCACCCCTCACTCAACCGGAGTTTGCTTCCTCTACATAGGAGGCATTCCACCATGTTTGAATTAAATTGAACAGAAAGAATAAAAAATCCTGATGAGTGCAATGAAATATTTTCATCATTTCATCTTTTTAAAAAAACTTGTCTTAAAAATCATGAAATATATACTTAGCATTAATATTTAAATGATAAAAAATTTTATAAATGAAAGTTCCTTTTTACCCTCCTAAATCTCATTTTCCAGAGGTAACACTGTCTTAACAGTGGTTAAATATATATTTCTTGTATATATTAGTAAATGTACAGCATTTTCTTCCTAAAAATAAGATCATACTAATTGTTCTGCAGCTTCCCATTCACTTCATAGTACACGTTGGATAGTGTTCCAACTTTCATGTCATTGTTAGAAGATTGCTTATCTAGAATAAGGGCTTCCCTTGTGGCTCAGCTGGTAAAGAATCTGCCTGCAGTGCAGGAGACCTGGGTTCAATCCTTGGATTGGGAAGATCACCTGGAGAAGGGAGAGACTTCCCACTCCAGTATTCTGTCCTGGAGAATTCCACGGACTGTATCATCCATGTGGTCGCAAAGAGTCAGACATGACTGAGTGACTTTCACTTTATCTAGAATAGCTAAGACCTCACCTGTTTCCTATTAATATTTTTAGAGTTTAGTTGTCTTAACTCTAGGAAAGAACATTGATGAAAACAACATTTTGGCATGTAATATGTAATATTTGCATAATTGTAATCCAGTTCTCTAAAATGATTGTACACACCAAATCTATACTGGGAACCATAGTTGGCTACTGCAAGTAACTGTGATATCCACATTGTCTGTACCACATATATTGTCCCTTTTTGACATCATCATGTGACTTTGGTTCTGTTTACAGCCCAGAGAACCAAATCATTGGGTATTATGCATTGTAACAACACATTTCATTTATTACAGTGATATTCTTTTTTAATGGATGGACATCTACAAAATCCTTTCTCAATTCATTTGTTTTGATGTTTTTGATGTTTAGACTCTTAGCTCAATATTCTCTTTAGATTTATCTTAACCCTTTTCAAAGAGTGCATAATATTCTTATAGTATGAATTTGTCAATTTTCATTTAAACGTTCCTCTTGAGGAAAACCTTACTTTTATTTAGCCATGTTAATTTAGCTGTAAGTTAAAGAAAGAAAGTGAAGTTGTTCAGTCGTGTCCAAATCTTTGTGACCCCATGAACTGTAGCCTACCAGGCTCCTCCATCCATGGGATTTTCCAGACAAGAATACTGGAGTGGGTTACCATTTCCTTGTCAGGAGATCTTCCCGATCTAGGGATTGAGCCTGGGTCTTCCACATTGTAGGCAGATGCTTTACCTTCTGAGACACCAGGGAAAATCTATGCTTGTGTTCTTACTCTCAAATCATTACTTTTTCGTTTCCCTGTGACTTTGTCCCCTGTGTATTTAAGCTAGTCTAGTTCTTTCTTATTCTTAAGCCTTCACTCTTCAGTTCCCTTTCAACCAAAGCATTTTATTGTTTCCCTTTGTAAGCATAATACGAGTATCAAAATTCTCACCTGTCACTTTTGTGTCTTATACACACTCTTCCACTTTACATTCACGTATGCTGCCTTTCTCTCCTTTCCGTTTAACTTCTCAGGCTTCACCACTGCCTAGTGCCTTTGGGAGATACTAGAAAGTGAAGTCACTCAGTCGTGTCGACTCTTAGCGACCCCATGGATTGTAGCCCACCAGGCTCCTCCGTCCATGGAATTTTCCAGGCAAGAGTACTGGAGTAGTTTGCCATTTCCTTCTCCAGGGGATCTTCCCTGACCCAGGGATTGAACCTGGGCTCCCGCATTGTAGGCAGATGCTTTACCATCTGTGCCACCAGGGACGTCAGGAGATACTAGGAAATACATAAAGTCCACATTTTTTTTCCCTTGAAAACTTTTTAGCCACATAGGTATTCATGGGAGGTGTTCCATTTTATTCTAAGAATCTTCAGAAACATTTGGAAGGTAATTGCATCCATAAAGTAAGGACATGCTAAGAAAAAATGAACAATCAGATAATAGTATACAGAAATAAACATTCTTTTTAAAAATCCTTTGAACAAATTGACAACAGTGGACATGGCTGACAAACAAAAGGTGATCTAGAAACTTCATCAAAAGATATCTTTTAGGATATAGAGCAAAAGGACAAAGATGGAATCTGAGAGAAAAGACCAATGTTTCTCAACCCTGTGTGCACACTAGAATCATCTGAGATGCTTTCTAAAAACACGATATCCTGATCACAGACCAGTTCCATCCAGACTGTCTGAAAGTGGGTCCACAGGCATCAGTGACTTTTTAAAGCTTCTTGGGTACTTCTAATATTTATCTCAGAAATATGTTTATAAGACCTGAAGGATATAACCTGGATATAACCAAGAATATGAACTGTGGTGTTGGAGAAGACTCTTGAGAGTCCCTTGGACTGCAAGGAGATCCAACCAGTCCATTCTGAAGGAGATCGGCCCTGGGATTTCTTTGGAAGGAATGATGCTAAAGCTGAAACTCCAGTACTTTGGCCACCTCATGCGAAGAGTTGATTCATTGGAAAAGACCCAGATGCTGGGAGGGATAGGGGGCAGGAGGAGAAGGGGACGACAGAGGATGAGATGGCTGGATGGCATTACTGATTCGATGGACGTGAGTCTGAATGAACTTCTGGAGTTGGTGATGGACAGGGAGGCCTGGCGTGCTGCAATTCATGGGGTCGCAAGGAGTCAGACACGACTGAACTTAACTGATACTCAAGTCTGTCTAATAATACTTCTGGGAGCAGAGGACAGACATTGAAGGAAAAGAAATAGTAGGTACTTCCGAGATCCCCAGAGACTTGTTTTCAGTGTTTAAGGACCAGGATTTAAGGCCCTTGCACGGATGAAGGAAAGAAGACAAATACCATATATATCCTAGTGGTATAGCTGAACCCCTGGAATAAAGAAAAATTTTACCTCTTTATAGAAGAAAATGGGAGCCACCTTGTGCATTTGGGAAGGAGGGAAGCCTGCCTGGCCTAATTGATGGAACCCTGCGTCTGCTGTCCCCAGGTGGGGCTCTGCTTAATTTCTCTGTTCTTTGGGAGGGTGTCCAGGTTCCCTTGGGAAGAGCTGTTATAGTTGGTGTTTAGAAGGCAGTTTGCTCCTTGGGACCGATCTCTTCTGCTTTCTAGTTCAGTGATACACTTTTTCTTTTCGAGCTCAGAGCTTTATAAGTTTTTCTGTCTCTCCAGTGCCATTTCAGAGGGAGAAAGTTGACCTTGGTCCTGTCTTTCAACAATTGGCATTTGGATGTTCTTGTGTTTTCTAGATTTTTTGTTTTGTTTTAATACTAATTTAACTCTTTGTCTGCTACTTGTTTAAGAACAGTAATTTACCCAAGTAAATGGTTAGTGCAGGAGTAGCTATAAATTTGGTCTGTTAACTTTGGTTTCTTCAGTAATTACTGGGAAAAGTGAACTTACCAAAGCATTGTATGCATCTGAGAGAGACAATAAAGGAGGAAGCAATTTGTAGCTATCAAGCGGTAGTTCAATTTAGGATTCTCTTTCCTCTCCTGTCTTTATGATTGGACATCCCAGAATCTTTGGTCTCTCCTCCAGAATTGATGCAGAACACTTCTGGAGGCGCGCCTCAGAACTTCGGGATTGCACTGGAAATGCAGAAAGCATCCTCAATTAAGGGGAAGGTCAGAGGACTAAGGAGAGAGCTGTGTTTAAATGTACAGTGCAGTGGCATTACGTACTTCACATGGCTGAGCAGTTATCACCACTCTTTTCCAGAACCTTTATATCTCCCCCAAAGACACTCTGTATCCATTAAACCACCATTCTCTATTCTCTGCCTCCCAGCCCCTGGTAATCTCTATTGTATTTTCTGTCTCTGTAAACTTGGCTATTCTATATACTTCTTATATGTAAAATTATACACTATTTGTCCTTTTGTGTCTTACTTTACTTAGCATAACATTTTCAGGTTCCTCCATGTTGTAGTATGTATCAGGATTTCATTCCTTTTTATGGCCAGATAATCATTTTAACAATATATAATTCATACTGTCCACATAACCATATTTTGTTTATGGACACTTGGATTTTTTTTCTAAGCTTTTGGCTTTTGTGCATAATACTGCTATACCTGTTTGAGTCTCTGGTTTTACTTCTTTTGGGTACATATCCAGGAGTGGAATGGCTGAATCCTGTGGTAATTCTATGTTTAATATTTTGAGGAACCAACAAACCTTTCCCCAGAAGCTGCACCATTTTTCATTACTACCAGCAGTGTATGAGGGTTCCGATTGCTCTACATCTTCACCAGCACTTTGCCTTTTTTGATAATAACCATCCTAATGGAAGGAAAGTTATGACCAACCTAGATAGCATATTGAAAAGCAGAGATATTACTTTGCCAACAAAGGTCCGTCTAGTCAAGGCTATGGTTTTTCCAGTGGTCATGTATGGATGTGAGAGTTGGACTGTGAAGGAGGCTGAGTGCCAAAGAATTGATGCTTTTGAACTGTGGTATTGGAGAAGACTCTTGAGAGTCCCTTGGAGATCCAACCAGTCCATTCTAAAGAAGATCAGTCCTGGGTGTTCTTTGGAAGGAATGGTGCTAAAGCTGAAGCTCCAGTACTTTGGCCACCTCATGTGAAGAGTTGACTCATTGGAAAAGACTCTGATTCTGGGAGGGATTGGGGGCAGGAGGAGAAGGGGACAACAGAGGATGAGACGGCTGGATTGCATCACTGACTCGATGGACGTGAGTGAGTCTGAGTGAACTCCGGGAGTTGGTGATGGACAGGGAGGCCTGGCGTGCTGTGATTCATGGGGTCGCAAAGAGTCAGACAGGGCTTCCCTAGTGGCTCAGGGTTAAAGCATCTGCCTGGAATGTGGGAGACCTGGGTTCGATCCCTGGGTTGGGAAGATCCCCTGGAGAAGGAAATGGCAGCCCACTCCTGTACTCTTGTCTGGAGAATCCCATGGAGGGAGGAGCCTGGTAGGCTACAGTCCATGGGGTCGCAAAGAGTCGGATACAACTGAACGACTTCACTTGCACTAAGAGTTGGACAGGACTGAGCAACTGAACTGAGTGGGTGTGAAGTGGTATCTTATTATGATTTTGATTTGCATTTCCTTTATCAATAATGATGTTGAACATCTTTTCATATACTTATTGGTTGTTTGCATATGTTCTTGCAGGTTTCTTTTTTAAAAGAGAAAAAGTAAATGTATGAACCTGTCTTTGAGTGTTTTTTGTCATCTCTTCATTCCCCACCCCAGTGTAAAGAAGCACGTAACTGGAGGGACATAGGTGAATAAATACAGTGTGTGATTTCATATAGACATATAGTCTATACATGTGTTGTTTCCTTTGCGTGTGTGTATATACTCTGTTTTATATGTATGTATTGTCTATAGATATATAACTCCTCTGTGATTGGACTTGAATGTTACTGGCCTGGGATTGAAAGTAAAATGAGGGCTTTCCAGTTCATCCTTACATGAATTTTCTCAAAATTAGGATGCACTTATACTGCATTCAATCTTAAGCCATTCCTTGTGTTTTCTTCCTTTTGTGCTTTTAGTTTTAGGAGACTGAAAACCTTTATGGCCCAGACATATGTGGTACTTAAAAATGTAATTTTCTGTGCTCCTACCAAAGTAGCCAGTTTCTCTATTCTTTTCTGCCTTCTTTCTGAAAACTCTTGCTAGACAGTAGGATAATCTTTGATACAAGATACCTATATTTTAACAAAGAGAACAATGAGTAGAGTACGTAATATGCAAGGTTAATTAGTGGATAAACCATTAGAATGATGTCTCAGGGGAATATGACAAGATAGTTAGGTAAATTGAAGTTTTCAGTGCACTGTTGATGAAATGCTCAGCTAGTCTCATTTTCCTATTCTGTCTCAGATGTTTGCTGACCAGCACTTTGGAGAGTGCATGCTTATCCACAACAGAACGAACTGTGTGTTCTCTTTCTGAGGCACTGGGCAGCAATTTCCCCCTTTGGACAGTTCAGAACAGTGAGCTTTATCATAGATTAATATCCATAGCTACAGAGTGATTTTAAATCCAGAATAAATGTAGGGTAGGGAACAAAGACACAGCTCTCTTATTAAAAAAGTGAAACTTTCTCAGTGTGTCCAGTTGGTTTTTAGGAATTATCTGTTCTTACAGCCTTTTTTCCATGTAACACTGGATCAGAGAAGTTTTTATTTGTTTTGTCTGATACAAAAATCTGTATCAGATGGCATAACTGGAATTAAGAGGAAGTACTTAGAAAGTTCCATTTATTTATTTATTCTTCCAGATTCATCTGCCTTTGAAAGTTCAACAAAGCTTTAGTTTGGTTTTTATCTTTGTGTTTTAATTATTTGTGCCACTTCTTTTCACATGGACTCCATACTGGTCAAAATCATTTTCAGATCACAAAGGTTATTTGTATCCCTTCAAGTGTTAGAACGAAAACTGAAGAGCAAATTCCTTTATCAAATGAGATTTGTAAAGCTTGCAAATCAATGTATACAAGTTCCCTATTTATTTGAATTTTTGCAAGCCACTGTTTTCAAAGAGGAGGGTTAGAACCGAAGGAAACTGTTTTTTTGAATCTCAGAGTTTTCATCTGAAAGTTTAGCTGATCACCAAATGACGAATGTTCAAAAGAAAGGCCTTACCTTTGGATGTGTTGTATTCATGCTTTCTGAGTGCTTTGTTTTTAGCTGTTTGTGCTCACACAGGCTGTCAAATAATTTGAAAGTAAGAGGCAAACATCATGGCACCTCATCCCTAAATGCTTCGGCATGTCTCCTCTAAGAATGAGGAGATTGTTCTATACAGAACCACACTACTATATCACACTCTAGAAAGCTAACATTATACAATAATAGTAAGGTAATGTATAGTCTTTTTTCCAGATTTTCCTAATTCTCCTCAAAATTTGTTTCTGTAAATTTTTGTTCCTCCTAATCCGGTATTCAGCCAAGGATCACACATTGCATTTAGTGGTTGTGTCTCTTTAGTCTTTTTAAAACCAGAGCAGGCCCTTTCCTTTAACTTTTTTTTCTTTTATAGCATTAACATTTTGAGGAGTCTAAGCCAGTTGTCGTGTAGAATGTTCCGCACCCTAATTTTGTCTTTTCTTCTTGCTTAGTTTCAGGTTAAACGTTTTTGGTAGGAATACCACTTGTATACTTCTGTTACATCACAGCAGGAGGCACAGTGATAGCAGCTGTGTTAATAAAGAAGGTGCAGAGTCTGGTCATGATGAGGTTACTTGTGTGACCAGACCACTCCGCTGGAAAGCCCTGTTCCTTATAAGCAGTCTATGGGGTCATGCTTTGAGACCCTCTGACTGTCCTGTTCCCTAATAACCTTTCACTTGACAGTTTCAACTTGTTCATTGATGTGGTTTCCATAGGGGTTTACTGATGGATGTCAATATATCTGTAAAGCCTGACCTCCAGAATGTTTAAAAGATCTTTTCTCCCTGTTTTTGAAGCGCTTTCTGCAAGTTTCTATGCATGAGAGAAATGTTTTGTGAGTGGCAGGTTACTGGAATTAGGGTACAAATCTTGTCCATCTGATTTTCCTGTCTTGCCCAGCATCACATACAACAACTAGGTACTTAGTTTTTGTTGTTGTTTGTTTGAGAACAGTTTGTTCTGACCTTTCCCTTACCCTGAGCCAAGCATTTGGATCTTTGGTGTCTGGTATAAACTGTACTAGTAAATAAAGCAAAGGGGCTTAGCCCCTGGTTTTTGGTGTTCTCTTTGAAGATTTTTGAGTACAGCAAAGTTTGATTTGTGTCTTTGTTGACACTGAAGTAAGTTTAGGTCAACTGGAAGTGAGTTAAGATACATTTAGTTGTTTAATCATCAGTTTTATTAATAAGACATTTGTCACAAGTATAAAATAGTTCTATTTGACTTGTAGGCAAGAGGATCCCATAGTGACTTAGGGAGCCTTCACGTCCATTATTAGCCTAATATCGAATAACTGGAAGTTACTAAGTCTTGACTTTTCCTGCTCAGCCACGAGAGCTGTTAGGGAATTCATCATGACAGCAGACAGTGAGGTGTTTTTTGTTTTGTCTGTTGATTAGCTTTTCAGTATTTGCCTTGCATGAAAAGGTATCTGTCATTTTAGATGATTGATGATAATAAGAGCTAGTATACTTTTAATATATACATTATACCATTTAATCCAAAAGGTCATTTTGTGAAAGTAGATATTACTTTTATTCTGATTACACAAGTAGAGAAAAAAGGCTTGGAGAAATTAAAAGTAAGCAACATCACATAGCTTGTAAGGAACTCCAAATTCCTTGCCCTTTTTGTCTTACCAGTCTAAAAGGTCGAAGTGTTCTGGAGAATCTAGATAAGGACAAACCATGACCCTGCTCTTAAGGATCTCTTACTTAAAGATCTCTTAAATCTGGGCTTTCTGGTTCAAGATGGCAGACTAGAAGGATGTGTGCTCATCTCCTGCAAGAACACCAAAATCCCAACTAGCTGTTCAACAACCATTGACAGGAGGACGATGCAACCCACCAAAAAGAGATATGCCATGTCCAAAGACAAAGAAGAAGCTGCAGCGTGATGGTAGGAGGGGTGCAATCATGATAAAATCAAATCCCATACCTGCCAGGTGGGTGAGCTGGGGATCCTACAAAGGGACTGGGGATCCCCAGGGAATCTGACCCTGAAGGCCAGCAGGGCTGGATTACAGGACCTCCACAGGCCTGGGGGAACAGACACTCCAGTCTTGGAGGGCACAAACATACCAAGATCTAGAGGAAAGGAGCAGTGACCCCACAGGAGGCTGAACCAAAACTACCTGCTAGTGTTGGAGGGTGTCCTGTGGAGGCATGGGTTGGCAGGGGCTTGCCACAGGGACGGGGGCAATGTCCCCCTTGGTGTAGGTCCTTTTGAAGGTCCCTGTCTACTGTGGGCCCAGGACTGATTTGTCTCAGGCCAAACAACTGCCAGGGAGGGAGTGCAACCCCACTCATCAGCAGATAGTTGGATTAAAGCTTTACTGAGTAAGGCCCTGCTCATCAGAGCAAGACTCAGTTTTTCCCACCACCAGTCCCTCCCATCAGGAAGCTTGCACAAGTCTCTTAGCCTCCTCCATCAGAGGTCAGACAGAAGACGCAAGAAGAACCACAGTTCCACAGCAGCTAAAACAAAAAGCACATTACAGAAAGTTATATCCCAGATGAAGGGACTAGATAAAACCCCAGAAAAACAACTAACTGAAGTGGAGATGGCAGCCTTCCAGAAAAGAATTCAGAGTAATGATAGTGAAGATAATCCAGAATCTTGGGAAAACAATGGAGAAGATGAAAGAAAAGTTTTATCAAAGACCTAGAAGAACTAAGCTAGTGGAGGTGATGAAATCCTAAAAGATGATGCTGTGAAGGTGCTGCACTCAATATGCCAGCAAATTTGGAAAACTTAGCAGTGGCCACAGGACTGGAAAAGGTCAATTTTCACCAATCCCAAAGAAAGACAATGCCAAAGAATTTTCAAACTGCTGCACAATTGTCCTTATCTCACACACTAGCAAAGTAATGCTCAAAATTCTCCAAGCCAGGCTTCAACAGTATTTGAACCGAGAACTTCCAGTGTTCAAGCTGGATTTAGAAAAGGCAGAGGAACCAGAGATCAAATTGCCAACATCCATTGGATCATCGAAAAAGCAAGAAAGTTCCAGAAAAACATCTACCTCTTCTTTATTGACTATGCCAAAGCCTTTGACTGTGTGGATCACAACACACTGTGGAAAATCCTTAAAAGAGATAGGAATACCAGACCACCTGACCTGCCTCCTGAGAAATCTGTATGTAAGTCAAGAAACAACACTTAGAACTGGACATGGAGCAACGGACTGCCATATTGGGAAAGGAGTACGTCAAGGCTGTATATTGTCACCCTGCTTTTTTAACTCATATGCAGAGTACGTCATACAAATGCTGGGCTGGATGAAGCACAAGCTGGAATCAAAATTGCTGGGAGAAATAACAATAACCTCAGATATACAGATGACACCACCCTTGTGGCAGAAAGTAAAGAAGAACTAAAGAGCCTCTTGGTAAAGGTGAAAGAGGAGAGTGAAAAAGCTGGCTTAAAAAGCTCAACATCCAAAAAATGATCATGGCATTGAGTTCCATCACTTCGTGGCAAATAGGTGGGAAAACAATGGAAACAGTGTCAGACTTTATTTTTTGGGGCTCCAAAATCACTGCAGATGGTGACTGCAGTCATGAAATTAAAAGATGCTTGCTCCTAGGAAGAAAAACGATGACCAACCTAGACAACATATTAAAAAATAGAGACATTACTTCGCTGACAAAGGTCCGTCTAGTCAAAGCTGTGGTTTTTCCGGTAGTCATGTATGGATGTGAGAATTGGACCGTAAAGAAAGCTGAATGCTGAAAAGTTGATACTTTTTAACTGTGGTGTTGGAGAAGACTCTTGTGAGTCTCTTGGACTGCAGGGAAATCAAACCAGTCAATCTTAAAGGAAATCAGTCCTGAATATTCACTGGAAGGACTGATGGTGAAGCTCCAATACTTTGGCCACCTGATGTGAAGAACTGACTCACTGGAAAAGACCCTGATGCTGGGAAAGATTGAAGGCAGGAGAAGGAGACGACTGAGGATGAGATGGTCGGATGGCATCACTAACTCGATGAACATGAGTTTGAATAAGCTCCAGGAGTTGGTGATGGTCAGGGAAGCCTGGCGTGCTACAGTCCATGGGGTTGCAAAGAGGTGAACACAAAAGAGCGACTGAACTGAACTGAGAAGAACAAGCAGACAAATGAATAAATACACTGGAAGGAATCAATAGCAGAATACCTAAGGCAGAAGAATGGGTAAGTGACCTGGAAGACAGAATGGTGGAATCACTGCCTCAGAACAGAATATAGAAAAAAGAATGAAAAGAATTGAAGACTGCCTAAGAGATCTCTGAGACAACATTAAATGCACAACATTCACATTATAGGGGTCCCAGAAGGAGAAGAGAAAGAGAAGACCTGAGAAAATATGTGAAGAGATGGTAGCTGAAAACTCTTTAACATGGGGAAGGAAATAGTCAGCAGTCCAGGAAGTGGAGAGTCCCAGGCAGGATATAAATCCAAGGAGGAACACACCGAGACATAGTAATCAAACTGACAAAAATTAAAGACATACAGTATTAAAAGCAACAAGGGAAAAATGACAACATATAGGGGAACTCCCATCAGTCTATCAGCTGATTTTTCACCAGAAACTCTGCAAGCCAGAAGGGAATGGCACTTTAAAGTGATGAAAGAGGAAGAACCTACAACCAAGAATACTCTACCTAATAAGACTCTCCTTCAGATTTGATGGAGAAATCAAAAGCTTTCCAGACAATCAAAAGTTAAGAGAGTTTAGCACCACCAAACCAGCTTTACAACAAATGCTAAAGGAACTTTTCTAGGCAGGAAACACAAGAGAAGGAAGAGACCTGCAGAAAATAAACCCAAAACAGTTAAGAAAATGGTAATGGATCTTACATATTGATAATTACCTTACATGTAAATGGATTAAATGCACCAGACATAGACTGGCTGGGCAGATGAAAACATGTGCATGTGTGCAATTCTGCTTACCACTTCACTCTGCCTTCCCACCCCCCCAGATTGTGTATAATTATTTTATATTGCCAGGTTAGTCATGTTTCCATTATGGCTTGCAATTGTAATAATCTTCTATCTTTGGTTTGGCTATTGAGTGTGAAAACTGTTCTTTTTGTTTGTTTTGATTGTGAAAACTGATAAACATCTTTTACTATTGTGATTGTGCAACTATTAATACCATTGTATTATGACTGGTCAACAGAAAAACAATAGAACTCTGTATCACCAAAACTACCATTTAATAGAAAAACCTGTAAACACTTTTAAAAATCCAGATGCATATCAGAATTATTGGAATTTCTGAAAAATAAAAATGCCCAGGTATTGTTTTTTTTTCTTCAGAGCTCCGATATGTTTCTAATGAGCAGCCATGTTTGAAAACAACTGACCTATATGATGATCTTTTACTTTTATCTAGTTTGTTCCACTTTTTCTATTTCATATTCAGTGCTCCCATTTCATTTAGTTTGTTTTCCAGTTTTTCCATCTCTCCTTTGTTTTTTGATGTTCTTTCTCAAGCCTTTATCAACTGTAGTAGAAAAGCTTTGTACACATATATGTAAAAACAATATAATATATATTTCAGAAAACTTAGAATTTTTGCCTAACTATAAATTTTATGACATTTTGATTCCACTTGTTTGACTTAGTATGAATAGAATGCTAGATTTCTAATTAAAAACATAGATATGCAACAACAACAAAGATTTACTATATAGCACAGGGAACTATATAGTCAGTCAGTCAGTCTAGTCGCTCAGTCGTGTCTGACTCTCTGCGACCCCATGGACTGCAGCACGCCAGGCCTCCCTGTCCATCACCAACTCCCGGAGTTCACTCAAACTCATGTCCATCGAGTCGGTGATGCCATCCAGCCAACTCATCCTCTGTCGTCCCCTTCTCCTCCTGCCCCCAATCCCTCCCAGCATCAGTCTTTTCCAGTGAGTCAACTAACTCTTCGCATGAGGTGGCCAAAGTACTGGAGCTTCAGCTTTAGCATCATTCCTTCCAAAGAACACCCAGGACTGATCTCCTTCAGAATGGACTGGTTGGATCTCCTTGCAGTCCAAGGGACTCTCAAGAGTCTTCTCCAACACCACAGTTCAAAAGCATCAGTTCTTCGGCGCTCAGCCTTCTTCACAGTCCAACTCTCACATCCATACATGACCACAGGAAAAACCATAGCCTTGACTAGATGGACCTTTGTTGGCAAAGTAATGTCTCTGCTTTTCAATATGCTATCTAGGTTGGTCATAACAGTCAGTGTCTAGTAATAACCTATATTGGAAAATAATTTCAAAAATAATATATGTGTATATGTATAACTGATCAGCTTGTTGTGCACCTGAAACACTGTTAAGTCAACCATATTCAGTAAAATATACATATTAAGAAAAAATTTAAAAAGATCTTTTCAGTCCAGTGCATGTGTCTTCTTATGAATATATTATAGAAAACAAATCAGTGGAAGAGCTAAGAAAGTAAAGGGCAGACAACTGCAAAATAGAAGGTTAAAGTTGGTACAGTGAAGGTAGCATTTGAGTGGGAAGAATGGGAAAGAAAAAGAACGCCCAAAGTATGGAGATGGCAAAGCATAGGACTTGTTGCAGGAGAAGCCTGGTCTGGGTTGGTTAGAGCGTGAGCTGCACGTGAGAAAGTAAAGAAAGTAGTGGAGGCTCGACCTGAAACATATTAGGGTCATGTTGTGGAAGGCGTTGAGTGCCATGGTAGAGAAGAAGAACATTCTGTGGAAAATTTGAGCAGGAAATGAAAAATGTGGCTCTATAAAGGAACCAGTAATCATCCTGATAAATGTTTACATTTTTCAGTTATGACTTTGTGCTCATCCCTTACATCTGTTATCTCACTAATGCCTCATAGTAACTCTGTGAACTGTGGATGTGGAACTGAGGCTCAGTGACCTTAAGTAAGTTGACAAATATCAAGCATATGGCTGGAGCTGAGGCTCAGACTGGGGTCTATCATTTTCCAAAACCTTTTCCTATTTTCCACTGTGAAAGATTGCCTTTTCTTTTATCAGATCACCTAATAAGTTCTTAATTCTGTCAAGAATATGGCTACAGGAAAAGGACATTTTCAAGTTCTGAAAGGACAACTACTCAATGTATAATCATGCTAAGGAATATAATCACTGCCAAGCCTGACTTGTGCTGCTCTCTAATTTGGGACCAGAGCTAGATGGGAAATTGAAGATTTGCATGACGTTTTATTTACATGCCTCATGACATCAGTACATGCTCATAGCAAATGTTTTTATTTTTCTTTTCAGTGTTTAACCTTATTGGCTTTATGTAAATCTTGGGTCAGGTAAAGCTCAGTTTCTAGGGACATTTTAAGATACGTAATGAAGTGATACTTCTCCTAGCTAAAGATGTTTCTTCTCAGCAGGTTTTCTACTTTTAAAAGACAATGACTACTGATGAAGCTGCCAAGAACAATGGAGAAAGCCCTGCAGCAGCTGTTGCTGAACAGGGAGAGGATATTACCTCCAAAAAAGATAGAGGAGTATTAAAGGTGAGGCCATGACATGTAAGGAAATTTGTTATCTGGAAAGATTGTTAATTAAAATCTTTTTTTTGTTTTTGGCTGGAGATGAATCGGGGCTTCCCAAGTGGTGCAGTTGTAAAGAATCTGCCTGACTATGCAGAAGATGCAAGAGATGCGGGTTCCATCTCTGGGTTGGGAAGATCCCCTGGAGGGGGAAATGGCAACCCACTCCAGTATTCTTGCCTGGAGAATCCCATGGACAGAGGATCCTGGTGGACTACAGTCCATGGGATCGCAGAGAGTCTAACATGACTGAGCAACTGAGCATTGAGATGAATTATGTTTATTGAGGCTTACTAAGTACCAGATGCTACAGCTCATTTGGCCACCTAATGCAAAGAACTCATTCTCATTTGGTCTTTATAACTGCAGGTTTATTTTTAATCCCAGATTATAGATAGTAAAGCTGAGGGCCAGCTATGTAAATTAACTTGCCCCAAATCATATATCTCAGTAAATGCAGGTCCGAGGATTTATGTTATGTCTGACTCCAAAAAGACAGTCTCTCTCTATTCTCACCAGAGTATAAATGGGTGATTATTTTAATATTTAAGTATATTAAAGCTAGCTAATGACAATTTAAAAGACTTTCTTAAAAGAAAAAAAAAGTTAACTTGCAAAGTTCAAAAGGATTTGGTTTTTACATAGAGTTCCTATGTGTAATGAAAACATTTTTTTGAGGTTTAATCAGAGAATGTATCTCACTTTTGAATTAGTGTTCCTCCTTAAAAACCATGTTTCACTCTGTAATTATGTTTACATGTGGTTTTTTTTTTAAACCTCACAGTAGTCTTTTGAGACAGAGCACATTTGATTCTCCCATTTATATATGGAAGATATATGTGTATTATTCCATATAATAGAGAGGTTAAATGGCTTTAGTTATAGTAAGTTCTTTTTTCTCCTACACTGTTGTGATGTATTCAGGTTTTGTAAGGTTAATTTATTTGCTGAAACGGTTATATTAAACTTTTAAAGTATTATCAATAAGCTGAGTTTTAATATCTCCTTATGTTATCAGTAGCAAATCAGATTTTTCTTTTAGTTTGTTTTGGCTAATCTTGCTTATGTGAAAGCTTTCTTCACGTATTCACAAACATCAATCTCTTCTGATTATACATGTTTTACTATTAGCTTGCTGTATGCCAAGCCAAAGTTTGAAGACTTGTAAAATAAAGACTTCGGCATTATAGATGTGTATCATGCTATCTTCATTCAGAGGGCTTTCAGCCTTGTAGCTCTGTGAATTACTCATCCCAAACTCCAGAATGCCTCTCTTTTTTTTTTCTTTTTTTTAATTTTTACTTTTACTTTATTTTACTTTACAGTACTGTGTTGGTTTTGTCATACATTGACATGAATCCACCACAGGTGTACATGAGTTCCCAATCCTGAAACCCCCTCCCACCTCCCTCCCCATATCATCTCTCTGGATCATCCCCGTGCACCAGCCCCAAGCATCCTGTATCCTGTATCAAACATAGACTGGCGATTCATTTCTTACATGATAGTATACATGTTTCATTGCCATTCTCCCAAATCATCCCACCCTCTCCCTCTCCCTCAGAGTCCAAAAGTCCATTCTATACATCTGTGTCTCTTTTGCTGTCTTGCATACAGGGTTATCATTACCATCTTTCTAAATTCCATGTATATGTGTTAGTATACTGTATTGGTGTTTTTCTTTCTGGCTTACTTCACTCTCTATAATTGGCTTCAGTTTCATCCACCTCATTAGAACTGATTCAAATGTATTCTTTTTAATGGCTGAGTAATACTCCATTGTGTATATGTACCACAGCTTTCTTATCCATTCATCTGCTGATGGACATCTAGGTTGTTTCCATGTCCTGGCTATTATAAACAGTGCTGCAATGAACATTGGGGTACATGTGTCTCTTTCAATTCTGGTTTCCTCGGTGTGTATGCCCAGCAGTGGGATTGCTGGGTCATAAGGCAGTTCTATTTGCAATTTTTTAAGGAATCTCCACACTGTTCTCCATAGTGGCTGTACTAATTTGCATTCCCACCAACAGTGTAAGAGGGTTCCCTTTTCTCCACACCCTCTCCAGCATTTATTGCTTGTTGACTTTTGGATCGCAGCCATTCTGACTGGTGTGAAATGGTACCTCATTGTGGTTTTGATTTGCATTTCTCTGATAATGAGTGATGTTGAGCATCTTTTCATGTGTTTGTTAGCCATTCGTATGTCTTCTTTGGAGAAATGTCTATTTAGTTCTTTGGCCCATTTTTTGATTGGGTCATTTATTTTTCTGGAGTTGAGCTGCATAAGCTGCTTGTATATTTTTGAGATTAGTTGTTTGTCAGTTGCTTCATTTGCTATTATTTTCTCCCATTCTGAAGGCTGTCTTTTCACCTTGTTTATAGTTTCCTTTGTTGTGCAGAAGCTTTTAATTTTAATTAGGTCCCATTTGTTTATTTTTGCTTTTATTTCCAGTATTCTGGGAGGTGGGTCATAGAGAATCCTGCTGTGATGTATGTTGGAGAGTGTTTAGTCTATGTTTTCCTCTAGGAGTTCTATAGTTTCTGGTCTTACGTTTAGATCTTTAATCCATTTTGAGTTTATTTTTGTGTGTGGTGTTAGAAAGTGATCTAGTTTCATTCTTTTACAAGTGATTGACCAGTTTTCCCAGCACCACTTGTTAAAGAGATTGTCTTTACTCCATTGTATATTCTTGCCTCCTTTGTCGAAGATAAGGTGTCCATAGGTGTGTGGATTTATCTCTGGGCTTTCTATTTTGTTCCATTGATCTATATTTCTGTCTTTGTGCCAGTACCATACTGTCTTGATGACTGTGGCTTTGTAGTAGAGCCTGAAGTCAGGCAAGTTGATTCCTCCAGTTCCATTCTTCTTCTCAAGATAGCTTTGGCTATTCAAGATTTTTTGTATTTCCATACAAATTGTGAAATTATTTGTTCTAATTCTGTGAAAAATACCGCTGGTAGCTTGATAGGGATTGCATTGAATCTGTAGATTGCTTTGGGTAGTATACTCGTTTTACAGTGGAAATTCTGCAGGTTGTGATCTTCTGCTCTTTTATCTTTTCAGAGCACTGGTACAGAGAACAACTTGCCTCAGGCCTTGCTTTGTACTAGGGAGTAAATCCAATAAGATTTTTAGGCCTATAAGAAACATTTTGAAATTGTAAACCCTTTAAATCTTATCATTTATCACTGTCTAAAGCCTCAGGTTTCACCATAGGGCTTTTGGTTAAGATTAAATAGGTCTGTGGACTTCCCTAAGAGTCCAGTGGTTAAGACACCAGACTACTGCAGGAGCACAGGTTCGATCCCTGGTCAGGGAACTAAGATCTTGCATGCTGTGCATCGTGGCCAAAAAATCAGTTCCGTACAGTCACTCAGTTGTGTCTGACTCTTTGTGACCCCATGGACTGCAGCATGCCAGGCTTCCCTGTCCATCACTAGCACCTAGAGCTTACTCAGATTCATGTCCATCTAGTCAGTGATACCATGCAGCTGTCTCATCCTCTGTCATCACCTTCTCTGCCCACCTTCGATCTTTCCTAGCATCAGGCTTTCTTTTCAATGAGTCATTTCTTTGCATTAGGTGGCCAAAGAGTTGGAGTTTCAGCTTCAGCATCAGTCCTTCCAATGAATATTCAGGACTGATTTCCTTTGGGATTGACTGGTTGGATCTCCTTGCAGTCCAAGGGACTCTCAAGAGTCTTCTCCAACACCACAGTTCAAAAGCATCAGTTCTTCAGCACTCATCTTTCTTTATAGTCCAAATCTCACATCCATACATGACTACTGGGAAAATCATGGCTTTGACCATATGGACCTTTGTCGGCAAAGTAATTTCTCTGCTTTTTTAATATGCTGTCTAGGTTGGTCATAACTTTTCTTCTAAGGAGAAGTGTCTCTTAATTTCATGGCTGCAATCACCATGTGCAGTGATTTTGGAGCCCCTCGAAAAAAGTCTGTCACTGTTTCCCCATCTGTTAGTCATGAAGTGATGGGATCAGAAAGCATGATCTTAGTTTTCTGAATGTTGAGTTTTAAGCCAACTTTTTCACTCTCCTCTTTTACTTTCATCAAGAGACTCTTTAGTTCTTCGCTTTCTGCAATAAGGATGGTGTCATCTGCATGTCTGAGGTTATTGATATTTCTCTCAGCAGTCTTGATTGCAGCTTGTGCTTCATCCAGCCCAGCATTTTGCATGATGTACTCTGCATATGTTAAATAAGCAGGGTGACAATATACAGCCTTGATGTACTCCTTTCCCTATTTGGAACCAGTCTGTTGTTCCATGTCCAGTTCTAACTGTTGCTTATTGACCTGCATACAGATTTCTCAGGAGGCAGGTCAGGTGGTCTGGTATTCCTATCTCATGAAAACTTTTCCACAGTTTGTTGTGATCCAGTCAGTCAAAGGCTTTTGGTGTAGTCAATAAAGCAGAAATAGATGTTTTTCTGGAACTCTCTTGCTTTTTCGATGATCCAGCGGATGTTGGCAATTTGATCTCTGGTTCCTCTGCCTTTTCTAAATCCATCTTGAACATCTGGAAGTTCACGGTTCACATATTGCTGAAGCCTGGCTTAAAGAGTTTTGAGTATTACCTTGCTAGCCTGTGAGATGAGTGCAATTGTGCAGTAGTTTGAACATTCTTTGGTATTGCCTTTCTTTGAGATTGGAATGAAAACTGACCTTTTCCAGTCCTGTGGCCACTGCTGTTTTCCAAATTTGCTGGCATATTGAGTGCAGCACTTTCACAGCATCATCTTTTAGGATTTGAAATAGCTCAACTGGAATTCCATCACCTCCACTAGCTTTGTTCGTAGTGATGCTTCCTAAGGCCCACTTGACTTCACATTCTAGGATGTCTGGCTCTAGGTGAGTGATCACACCATTGTGATTATCTGGGTTGTGAAGATCTTTTTGTACAGTTCTTCTGTGTATTCTTGCCACTTCTTCTTAATATCTACTGCTTCTGTTAGGTCCATATGATTTCTGTCCTTTATTATGCCTATCTTTGCATGAAATGCTCCCTTGGTATCTCTGATTTTTTTGAAGAGATCGCTAGTCTTTTTCATTCTATTGTTTTCCTGTTTCTTTGCATTGATCACTGAGGAAGGCTTTCTTATCTCTCCTTGCTATTCTTTGGTACGCTGTATTCAAATTGGTATATCTTTCCTCTTCTCCTTTACCTTTAGCTTCTATTCTCAACTATTTGTACGGCCTCCTCAGACATCCATTTTGCCTTTTTGTGTTTCTTTTTCTTGGGGTTGGTCTTGATCACAACCTGTTATCAGTGTCATGAACCTCCATCCATAGTTCTTCAGGCACTCTATCAGATCTAATCCCTTGAATCTATTTGTCACTTCCACTGTATAATCGTAAGGGATTCTACAAACTGAGATGGTGGAGTAGAAGGACGTGCACTCATCTTCTTCCGCTAGAACTCCAAAATTACAACTCACTGCTGAACAACTGTCAATAGGAGAATATTGAATCCCACCAAAAAAAGATACCCCACATCCAAGGGCAAAGGAGAAGCCCCAACAAGACGGTAGGAGGGGTGAGATTGTGTTTAAACTTAAACCCTATACCTGCCGGAGATGCTTGGAAGGCTCAAACAAGCCTTGTATGCACCAGGACCCAGAGACCCCATAGAGACTGAGCCAGTACTGTGTGTGAGAGTCTCCTGTGGAGGTATGGGTCAGCAGTGGACTGCTGCTGGGGCAGGGGCTCTAAGTGCAGTAGACCTGGTAATGGTGTAAGCCTTTTTGGTAGAGGTCGCCATTAATCCCACCATAGAGCCGCCAGAACTTACACAGGACTGGGGAAACAGACTCTTAGGGGGCACAGACAAGACCTTGTGCACACCAGGACCCAGGAGAAAGGAGCAGTGACCCCACAAGAGACCAATCCAGAGTTGCCTGTGAGTGTCCAGGAGTCCCGACGGAGGCGTGGGTTGGCGGTGGCCTGCTGCAGGGTTTAGGGCACTGTGTGCCGCAGTGCATGGGACCTTTTGAAGGAGGTCACCATTATCTTCATTACCTCCTCCATACTTTGGCCTCAAATCAAACAACAGGGAAGGTGTAATACAGCCCTCATAACAGAAAATTAGACTGAAGATTTACTGAGCATGGCCCCGACCATCAGAAGAAGACCCAGTTTCCCCCTCAGCCTGTCTCTCCCATCAGGAAGCTTCCATAAGCCTCTTTTCCTTCTCTATCAGAGGGCTGACAGACTGAAAAGCACAATCACAGAAAACTAACCAGTCTGATCACATGGACCACAGTCTTGTCTAAGTCAATGAAGCCATGAGCCATGCCATGGAGGGCCACCCAGGATGGATGGATCTTAGTGGAGAGTTCTGACAAAAAGTGGTCCACTGGAGAAGAGAGTGGCAAACCACTTCAGTATTCTTGCCTTTGAGAACCCCAATGAACAGTATGAAAAGGCAAAATGAAAGGACACTGAAAGATGAACTCCCCAGGTCAGTAGGTGCCCAACACACTAATGGATTTCAGTGGAAAAGTAACTCCAGAAAGAATGAAGAGATGGAGCCAAAGCAAAAACAGTACCCAGTTGTGGATGTGACTGGTGATGGAAGTAAAGTGCAATGCTGTAAAGAGCAATATTGCTTAGGAACCTGGAATGTTAGGTCCCTGAATCACTGCAAATTGGAAGTAGTCAAACAGGAGATGGCAAGAGTGAATATTGACATTTTAGCAATTGGCAAACTAAAATGGACTAGAATGGGTGAATTTAACTCAGATGACCATTATATCTACTACTGTGGGCAAGCATCCCTTAGAAGAAATGGAATAGCCCTCATAGTCAACAGAGTCCAAAATGCAGTACTTGGATGCAGTCTCAAAAACGACAGCATGATCTCTGTCCATTTCCAAGGCAAACCATTAAGTATCACAGTAAAGTCTGTGCCCTGACCAGTAATGCTGAAGAAGCTGAAGTGAACGATTCTATGAAGACCTACAAGACCTTCTAGAACTAACACCCAAAAAAGATGTCCTTTTCATTATAGGGGACTGGAATGCAAAAGTAGGAAGTCAAGAGCTACCTGGAGTAACAGGCAAATTTGACCTTGGGAAAAAAAAAGCAAGTCAAAGGCTAATAGAGTTTTGCCAGGAGAATGCACTAGTCATAGCAAACACCCTCTTCCAACAACACAAGAGAAGACTCTACACATGGACATCACCAGATGGTCAGTACCGAAATCAGATTGATTATATTCTTTGCAACCAAAGATGGAGAAGCTCTGTACAGTCAGCAAAAACAAGATTGGGAGCTGACTGTGTGGCTCAGATCATGAACTCTTTATTGCCAAATTCAGACTTAAATTGAAGAAAGTAGGGAAAACCACTAGACCATTCAGGTATGACCTAAATCTAATCCCTTACAATTATACAGTGGCCAAAAAATAGAGAAAAAAGAAGAGGATTAAATAGGTCTGTTAACTGCCATGACCTAGGGCAATTTAGAATGTATCTGTGATGAAGTTTCCTCATTTGTAAAATTTGAATAATAATACTGCTTATATCATAGAATTAAGATTATATAAAGCATTTAATACACTGACATGTTTGTAATTGTCTCTTATTAACTATATATATGTGTGTGTGTGTATATATATATATATATTTTTTTTTTTAAGACCAAGGCAAATCTGAGAAGTCAGAAACTAGCCCAGTAATATAAAATTTCTTTATGGAGCTTACATTTTTAAATTGAATTCAGACTAGATTGTTTTCTTAAGACAACTCCAGATTTAGGCACTAAACTCAGCTTGTTGGGGAAACCTGAAGTGATAACCACAGTATTACTGTGGATGTGAACAGTGCTGACTCCCTGGGCGCCCTTCACTCCATCAGCCCAGTTACTTGGGTATAGTCCTAGAAACGCAGATACCCTCCAGGGCCAGCCGAGGCTCCCCAGTACCTCATGCAGTTCATGAACATGAGTACCTTCAGAATATGTGAGATTTCTCTTAGATTAATGTTTTTGGAAACATTTTTTCCCCTTGAGCCCTAGAAGGGCAGTAATGATTCTACTGTTTTTTTTTTTTTAATTAGCTTTTTAGTTTTAAAATTATAACTATTTTTTCCTAGCTGTATTGAGATGAAATATAACATTATGTAAGTTTAAGGTGTATAATGTGATGATTTGATACATTTAAATGTTTCAAAATGACTACCACAAAAGGGTTAGTTAGCCCCTTCATCACCTCAGATAATTATCATTTCTTTTTTGTGGTGAGAATATTTAAGATCTATTCTCTTAGCAGTTCTCAAGCATGTAATACACTGTTGTTAATTACAGTCACCATTCTGTACCTTAGATCCTGAGAATTTTGTTCATGTTATGACTTGGAAGTTTGTACCCTTTGACCACCATCTCCTCATTTTCCACCGTGCCCTTTCCTCTGGCAACCATCATTCTGCTCTTGTTTGTGTGAATTCAGCTTTTTTAGATTTCACATACATGTGATATCACATAATTTATGTGTTTTTTCTGACTTACTTCACCTAGCATAATATCCTCAAAGTACATCCATGTTGTCACAAATGGTATGGTTTCCTTCTTTCTTGTGAATGAATAGTATTCTGTTATACATACACATGGGTTTCCCTGGTGGCTCAGAAGGTAAAGAATCTGCCTGCAATGTAGGAGATCCAGGTTCAATCCCTGTGTTGGGAAGATCCCCTGGAGAAGCTAACCAGCTAACCTACTTAAGAAGTTTTGCCTGGGAAACAGACACAACTAAGCGACTAACACAACACAGTACATATATATACCACATCTTTATTCATTATTTCTTTGAGATAATTTCATTTCCTTTGGGTTTATACCCAAGAGTGGAATTGCTGGATCATACGGTAGTTCTAGTTTTAATTTTTTGAGGAAAGTTCATACCATTCTCCATAGTGGCTGTCCCAGTTTACATCCCTATCAGTAGTAGACAAGGGTTTCCTTTTCTCCAAATGCTTATTAACAGATTTATTTGTTGTGTTTTTTTTTTTTGTAATAAAGTTCCGTATATATTTTAGATATCAAATATATGGTTTGGGGGTATTTTCTCCCACCCCATAGGTTGCCTTTTCATTTTGGTGATTGTTTCTTTTGCTGTTCAGAACCTTTTTAGTTTGATGTTCTACCTATTTATTTTTGTTGCTTGTGCTTTTGGCAGCCAAAAAATGGCTGCCAGGATTAATGTCGAGGTTTTCCCCTTGTTTTCCCTTATATGTTTTATGTAGTTACATATCTTATGTTTTAAGTCTGTTGTTGATTTTGAGTTAGGTTTTGTGAGTGGTGTAAGATAGGGGTCCAGTTTTATTCTTCATGGGGTTATCCAGTTTTCCTTGGCACTTTTTATTGGAGAGATTATCTGTTCCTCAGTATTCTTGGCTCCCTTGTCAAATAGGCATTAACTGTGTATGCTGAGGTTTATTTTTGGGTTCTTGATTCTGTTCCATTGGTCCATGTGTCTGTTTTTATTACTGTAGCTTTGTAATATAGTTTGAAATCAGGAAATATGATGTCTCCAGCTTTTTTCTTGGGATTGCTTTGGCTGTCTTTAGTCTTTCATGGGCCTTTTCTTCTATTTCTGTGAAAAACACCATGGGAAATTTTGGTATGGCTTGCACTGAATCTGTAGATGTCTTTAAGTGGTATGGACATTTTTAATTCTCCTCATTCATGAGCATAGGCTGCCTTTTCCATTTATGTGTGTCTTCTTCAGTTCTTTCATTAGAATCATGCAGTTTTCAGTGTACAAATCTTCTACCTCCTTGATTAAATTTATTCCTAACTATTTGATAGTTTTTGATGCTATTTGAATGAGAGTTTTATTGAGGTATAATTAATATTTAACAGTTTATTAGTTTCAGGTGTGCAACATAATGATTTGACGTTGGTATATATTATGAAATGGTCACCACAGTAAGTCTAGTTAATATTTGTCACCATACATAGTTTAAAAATTTTTTTTGTGATGAGAACTTTTTAGATCTATTCTCTTACAGCTTTCAAGTAGGCATTACAATATTATTAACTGTCACAGCATGCTGTATGTTACATACATGGCTTATTTATTTTGTATCTTTTGACTCCGTTTACCCATTTCTCCCACCCTCCCCTCAAACTCTGACCTCTGGCAACCACCAATCTGTTTCTGTTCTGTGTATATGTAAATTTGGTTGGTTTCTTTTTTCTTTCTTTTTTTTTGGATTCCATATGTAAGTGAGGTCATACGGTATTTGTTTTTCTGTGTCTGACTTATCTCACTTAGCATAATGTCCTCAAGGTCCATCCATATTACAAATAGCAAGATTTAATTCTTTTTTATGACAGAATAATAATCCATTGTGTGTGTATATAAACATACATATATATACACACACACATATATATTTAATATTTATTTATTTATTTGGCTGTGCTGGGACTTAGTTGTGGAATGAGAGATCTTGTTCTCTGACCAGGGGTTGAACCCCGTTTCCCTGCTTTGGGAGCATGTAGTCTTAGCCACTGGACCACCAGGGAAGTCACCATATATATGTATATATATTTTTTTCTTTATGCATTCATTTATCAGTGAACATAGGCTGTTTTCATATCTTGGCTAATGTAATAATGCTGCAGTGAACATGAGGTTGCATATATCTTTTTTCAGTTAGTATTTTCATTTCTTTTGGATAAGTACCCACAAGTGGAATTGTTGGATCACATGGTAGTTCCACTTTAGTATTTTGAGGAACCTCCATACTGCTTTTCATGACAACACTACCAGTATATATTCCCACCAACAATGCACAAGGGTTCCTTTTTCTCCACATCCTTACCAATACTTGTTATTTCTGTCTTTTTGATAATTGCCATTCTGATTCATTTGCATTTCTGGGATTATTTTCTCTACAGTATTTCCTCTTCAGATATTTTGTTGTGTGTAAAAACACAACTTATTTCTGTATGTTGAGTTTGTAATCTTGCAACTTTACTGAATTGATTAAGTTCAGCTTTTTACGAAGTTGCAGTTTTTTTTTTAGAATGTCTGGGCTTTTGAACTAAGAAAGTTGTAGAATCTTAGTTCACAGTGTTTATGTGATGATATGAGAGTGGAGCAAGGAGGTTATATCTCAAGAAAGAATTCAGGAGCAAATAATTGAATTCTTTCAATAAAAATTCAGACCCTTCCCCACAAAAGATGTTTAGTTACCATCCTCTGTTATCTAGCAAAAATGATTAATTTGGCATAAGTGATTGACAGAATAAATTATACACCACATGCCTGGATTTGATTTTCTTTTCCCAGAACTTGACCAACTCTATTAGTGTCTTGCTCTGCCAAGAACAAAATAAATATACTGGATTTTATGATAGTTAAATATTTTTCAACTTGGAACTTTGACATTTCTTTTACTAGAACACAAGTTATTCAATATCATATCAAACTTTTAACACGTTGCATATTCTTCAGATAGTAGGAAGTATAACCTCTTATATCAGAAAATTGGGCTTTTTGAAATAAAATCAAACTAATGAAATCTAGTCAGAAGCTAATGTTTTTAGAAAGGAGAGAAATAAAAATCTTACCTTTGAAACTTTGCTTCAGACTTACTTTTGAATGTTTTTGAAAGTCCACTAATCTTTTTGGTCTAATTCAGTTTGTACATCAACTAGCTCTATGTTTTCAGAGATTCTAGTGTCAAAACATAGGTCATTAAATCAATGAAACAAGCTCTATTGGTTTATTATTTTGAGAGAATAGTGTGTTTAACAGTACAATTAAATATAGTTTAAATATTTAGTGGTATAGGACAGTTTTCTAACAGTGAAGGTTATTGCAGGAACTAGGAGGGAGGCCTTTAGAAAGGACAGACTTGTTTACAAATCTGCCTGAGTGATGTGGCATGGACTGAGTGACATTTTTATTCTCCGATTAAAAGAAAAATGTTTAACCTCCTTTTTCTTGATGTTTGTCTTTCCTAGATTGTCAAAAGAGTGGGAAATAGTGAGGAAACACCAATGATTGGAGACAAAGTTTATGTCCATTACAAAGGGAAATGTCAAATGGAAAGAAGTTTGATTCCAGTCATGATAGAAATGAACCATTTGTCTTTAGTCTTGGCAAAGGTAAGAGGTTTTTTTGTTTTTTGGTTTTTTTTTTTTTGAGTTGTGTTTTGCTTAGATTTATTGCTATTTATATTATGTGGGAGCTAGTGGATCTTATCCTTGCCAAAGGTGAAGATGTTTTGGAGCAGTAGTTATCAAAGTGTGGTCCGTGGATCCCTATGGGGTCCCTGAGATTCTTTTGGGGGTCCATAGTGTCAAAATTGTTTTCATTAGAATACTGAGATGTTATTTATTATTTTTTACTGTGTTGACATTTGCACTGATGGTACTAAGCTGCAGTGGTGAAAAACTGCTGGAGCCTTAGTGCAAATCCAGGCAGTGACATCAGATTATACCAGTAGTAGTGTGTTCTTCCTGTCCTCACTTACTGCTTAAATAAGAAAGACAAAGGAAAGCAAGTTTCACTTAAGAATATCCTTGATGTGGTGTAAAAAATATTAATTTTGTTAAATCCTAATCATTGAGTTTCACATTGTTTTGGTATTTTGAGACAGACAGGAAAGCACACATAAAACACTACGCCAGCCCCACCCCCCGCAGCACACACACATAGAGGTTATCTCAAGGGGAAGATAGTGCACTTTGGTTGAGAACTGAACTGGCTGGATTGTTTCTGTGAAGCATCATTATTATTTGAAAGGACAAGCTGTGATTATTGAGACTTGACTATTCTGTATTTGAAAGATAATTTCTTGCAGATTAATGCAGTGAGCCTGTCCACTTTCAGGACAACAAGCGACAGTATTTCTACCACTGAGTTTTCAGGTTAAAAGTGCAGTTTGGGAAAATTTGTATCTGCTACTCAGAGCTGGACAGCTTCCCAGAACGTAAAAGATTTCTGATGAGATCAATGAGTATAAATGAATGTGTTTTAAGATACTATACAATGAAATGTGTTAACATTTGGAAGATTGTGTGACTCAGTGAATAGTATTTTCCCAGGGACCAATGCAGATGTTACAGAATCACTCATGAGTAAAAGGTCCATTGGATGTGTAAGCTAAACCAGTGGATTTTACTGTAACATCATATAAAAAATTCATTGATATGATCTCAGATTCCACATGGCAACTGACCTTTATGAAACTAAGACCTGTCCAATTTTGATGTAGTATCAGATGATTATATTCGTGACTATCTGAAAAGGCTATTAAAAAACTCCTATCTTTTCTGTTATCTTTGTGGGTTTGGATTTTTTCCATATACTTCAACCAAAACTTGCAGTTGCAACAGATGAATCCAAAAGTAGGTATGAGAATCAGATTGTCTTATTGTCAGACACATTTTACATTTGTAACAATTATAAAACAACACCACTCTTCTCACTATTTTTTTTTTGTTTTGTTTTGGGGAAATATAATTATTTTCCATAAAAATAATTTATACTAACATATGAAGCTATTGTTACTTTAAATGAACTGGTAAAGATGTAATAAGGTCCTAAGGAAAAAAGTTGAGAGCCACTGTTTGAAAATCTTAAATGTGATTTTTTTACTAATTTATTTATAAATACTTTTAAATGTCTTCAGTTAGTTTAGTATTCTTTTTTTTTTTTTTCAATCTTGGAAAATGTATAGCCCATACATCAAATTGAACTTCGTGGACCATGTGACTTGTTGGAAGTTAGTGGCTGAATTACAAAGTCCTTTTAGCTTTATCAGTCACCGATAGAGCAGATTTTAGTTTGTTCCCAGGCCAAGTATAGGAGAAAGGAGGCAATCCCCCCCCACCTCATTCACCACCATGCATCAGTGTTGAATAATTTCATTCTTTTTTCCGACTCTACACGTTAGTTGAGTTGCTAGCTAAGCAAGGATCTGGGAAAGGAAACAGCAAGTAGCTAAGGAGTTAAACTCTTTCTGAGTTTCTGCTTTCCTTGTACCCATAGGCATTTGTCTGTCATGGTGACTTCTGCTTCCCATCCAACAGTCCTCTCTTCAAGCTGTAATGCTGGCTGGGTCACTGCCCCGTTCTCTTTGGGTCCTCAGTGAGTTGATGGCTCATGGGAGATTAATCTTGCGTTTAGTAAGATAGCAATCAAAATCAAGTAGATTTTTTTCCTTAACATAGCAGAAAGTGACAACGGTTAAACATTTTTTCATTCTTGCTGATGTAGGGATGTGAACCTCCAGGGCCACCAGCATGGCTGTGGCATCATTATTTAATTGAGAGGACCCCAGAGTAAATGGCCTCATCAGACCTCTTTGTTCCCACTGCTCTCCCTTTTAATTTCTGTCTTGAAGTTGGTAGATTTAAGATAATAGGTCTTCTGTCAGCAATTATCTTTGCAAGTAGGCTGAAGAATTGCTGAGAATTTATACAACCACCTTCTGTACCCAGATTTTCTTAGTAAAGTGCACTATGGTGAAAGTAATGGAAATTAAAATTAAAAAAAAAATGGGACCTAATTAAACTTAGAAGTTTTTACACAATGAAGGAAACTATCAGCAAGGTAAAAAGACAGGCTTCAAAACGGGAGAAATTAATAGCAGATAAACAACTAACAAAGAACCAATCTCTAAAATATGCAAGAAGCTAATGAAGCTCAATAACAGAAAAACAAACAACCCAATCAAAAAATAGGCAGAAGACTTAAACAGACATTTCTCTGAAGAAGACATACAGATGGTTAATAAATACATGAAAACATGCTCAACATGGCTTATTATTAGAGAAATGCAAATCAAAACTACAATGAGGTATCACCTCACACCAGTCAGAATGGCCATCATCAAAAAGTCCACAAACAGTAAATGCTGGAGAGGGTGTGGAGAAAAGGGAACCCTCTTGCACTGTGGTGGGAATGCAACTTGATACAGCCACTATGGAGAACAATATGAAGATTCCTTTAAAAACTAGGAATAAAACTACCATATGACCCAGCAGTCCCACTACTGAGCATATATATACACTCAGGAAACCATAATTGAAAAGACTCTATTTCCATAAAATAGAACCCCAATGTTCATTACAGCACTTTACAACAGCTAGGACATGAAGCAACATAAATGTTCATCAATAGATTAATGGATAAAGAAGTCCTGGCACATATACACATTGGAGTATTACTCAGCTATAAAAAGGAATGCATTTGAATCGGTTCTAATGAGGTGGATGAACCTAGAGCCTATTATACAGAGTGAATAAGTCAGAAAGAAAAAGACAAATACCATGTATTAACTCATATGTATGGAATCTAGAAAGATGGTACTGATGAACCTATCTACAGGACAGCAGTGGAGATATAAAGAGCAGACTTTCGGACACAGCTTTTTATGTTTCCTGGAATTTTGAGCAGAGAAGAGGCAGCTTTCAGTTGATGTGGTACCTTTGGTACACCTATCTAGAGGTCGCATGGTCTCATGGGTGTTAGGAAGCCAGTGTTCTGAAGTTTTTGTTCTTCCCGGTGGATATTAACATGAATAGGTCACCTAACCTTCCCTACTCTTACAAAAAGAAGCGTTTGTAGAAGAGCTTTAACATTAGTCCTGAGTCTGAGATTCCATTCTTGTATATTCTGTGAAGAGTACAGGGACAAAAACTGTGAAGGATTAAACCCAACACAAAAACAAAAACCTTTAGAGGACCCCTGAAGATGATAATTAGGAATATGAGGCTAGAGCAGTATCACTGTGGTAAAACTTCTGTAACATAATGTGTTCAGTTGCCTAGGAAACAAACATTGGCTAGGCAGCTTATTTTTATACCTATATGTTATGGCAGTAACTACTTCATCGTGATGAAAAATAATACAAATGGGCTGCAGCATAAGTATTGTACACTGGACTCTCTTGATTCCTTATGTACTGGGCTTACTGGCTGGCTTTACAATGGAGGGGCAAGAACTGTGTTACAGCAGTTTGGGTCCTAACTCCTGTTAATATGCTTGCATACAGACCTTTGAAACAATGCTTAAGCATCTTTTTTAGCCCCAGAAAGTAACTGGATCAATCTAAGACAGCTGGTTATTACCACTACAGAGTGTGTTACAGAAATTAGAATGAAACAATGATGGTTTCCTCATTGAATTTTTTAAACTAAATCTTTATTACATATTCTGAATCCCTAAAACTGTTCCATAGCCCATCTTAAAAGAAGCTAAAACAAGAATGACTCAGGATTTTCAAGTATGCTTCCATAATAGGGCTTTTGTTCTTTCAGTCTCCCTCCAGCCTGTAGTGCACAGGCTCAGTAGTTGTGGTGCACGGGCTGAGTTGCTCCATGGCACGCGGTACCAGGGATCAAACCCAGGTCTCCTGCATTGGCAGGCAGATTCTTTGCCACTGAGCCATCAGGGAAGCCCCTACTATTACGTTTTAGATTTTTTTTTTTATTTAACAGATATTTATTGAGCTGCTATTATGTGATTGATTTTGTGCTAGGAGCTGAAAATATAACAGTGGGCAGTACAATTATGATCCCGGTTGTCTAAAAGCTTATTTGTCAGTAGAGAATACAGATACTAAAACAAATAAATAATTTTAAGTGTGAGGTATTTAAAATTTATACAGACAGTTCAAGAATTCATAAATGTAACTTTACTTTTTTATAATTGCATTCAGTTTTGCTCTGAAATGCACCCCCCTTTTTTTTCAATAGTGGGAAATTCCCAATCTTGCCATCTTCAAGTAACTCAGTCACTCCTGAGTATATTTTAGATTTTTTTACACAATCTATTTAGTATAGTTTAGGTGGCAATTAGTCATAATAACATCTGTGTCTAAGACTGAATTTTTTTAATTGAGGTACTATTTACATATATTAAAACTCACCCTTTTAAAGATACAGCTTGATGGGTAATAGTTATATGACCACCACTACCACAATCAAGATATAGAACAGTTTTCTCACCCTAAAAATTTGCTGCTAGTTCCTGGGCCAGTCAGTCACTAATCTGGTTTCTTTACTACAGTTTTGCATTTTCCAAAAATTCATATAAGTGGAATCATATGTCATCTTTGGCATTTGACTTCTTTCACTTAGCATAATGATTTTGAGATTCATACATGTTGACTTTCAAGTAGCATTTTACAAGTATGGAATACAACAATTTGTTCATCTATTCAAAAACTGGACATTGGAGTTTCCAGTTTGGGGCTATTGTGAATAGTGTACTGAACATTCACATACTTGTCTTTGTGTGGATATATTGGGTAAATTTATTTGGGGGTAAATACCCAGGAGTGGACTTATTGATCACATGGTAAACATATGTTTAACTTTATAAGATGCTACCAAAATGTTTTTTTCAAAGTGTCTGTACCGTTTTGCATTTTCACCAGCAAGGTTTGAGAGTTTGTTTTTCATATCCTTGTCAGTTGTTAGTGTTGTCAGTCTTTTTAACTTTAACCATTTTAATGGACATGGAATGGTGTCTGATGTTGGTTTTCAGTTGCATTTTCCTGGTAATTAGTCACATTGAGGGTGTCCTTTCTTGGGCTTAGTGTACATTTGTCTATTTTCTTTTGTGAAGTATCTGTTCAAATCTTGTGCCCACTGAGTTGTACCCAGTAATACAAGCACTTAATCAGAGATGTATTTTGCAAGTGTGTTCTCCCAGTCTCTAACTTGCCTTTTCATTTTTTTTTTGCCCTTTCATTTTCTTAATCAGTCTTTCAAAGAACAAAAATTTTCAATTTTAATGAAATCCACTTTACTGATTTTTTAAAATGTCTTAGGTACCTACAATATTTAGCTATTTTAGTTTTCTTTTAATTGGTTTTTTGTTTACATATGAGGAAACAGGTAAAGTGAGAGCACAAAGTTATAATTATTACTGTTATTTATAGTTCTAATAATTATTATTGAAATTATAATTAGCCCGAAGTTATACAGTAAGTGGCAGAGCCAGTTATACAGTTATGGCAAAGCCATAACTCTTTCAAGTTATGTTAGATATTAAGGTTTAAAACTAGCCCCAAAACTAGGTACAGAAACAAAGTAGGTCCTGGTCTAGCAGAATTTACTGAATGCCTGCTGTATACCAGACATTTTTCTTACAGGAATGATGTAGTTAGAAGTTTATCAAAAGCAAAATTATTGCTATTACATTGGTATTGGGGCTAGTTCCTATTTTTAGTTTTACTTTTATTTGAAATGATTTTTTTTTACTGTTTTATATTCATTTTTGGATATACATATATATTGTGAAATGATTACCACAATCAAGTTAATTAATACCTACATATATCCCCTCTCTCTCGAGCCTCCCTCCCACCCCACCCCTCCAGGTCATTACAGGGCGCCGAGGGGAGCTCCCTGTGACGCATGGCAGTTTCCCACTGGGTAGCTCTTTTACACTTGCTGCTGTTTTCTCAGTCTGTCCCACCTTCTCCTTCTCCCTCTATGTACACAAGTCTGTTCTCTGTTCTCTGCGTTTGCGTCTCTATCCCCGCCCTGTTTTGTTTTTGTTTTTAACATATTTTAGGCCTTGACAACATTTTACAGTGAGTAAAATACGCTTACTAGTAGTAATGGGTAACCATGCAGCCAGCTTCCTGTGGATTGTTTGTGGTTTAGCCATATGTTCCCTTTAAATTTCTATTGATACTGTTACTCCTCTGTAAATATAGCCTTAACATCTGTTTACTTTTTTTTTTTTTAAGCATGCAGTTTAGGAGCATTCAGGATTTGGAGCAAAGGCTTTTAGGCCAAAATATTCAATTTTTCTGTCCTTCCCAAAAATGAGAGCCAGAAAGACAACAAACTTTCAGTACTTTCTTTGGCCTTACCTGGTACTTTCCAATGAAGGAAGAATGCTTCCAGTTTCATCACTGAGCGGATATTAAGGAGAAGCTGATTTAGGCATGGGTGAGAGTAGACTAGGGGAAGCTGACAAATTTTTAATTCCATATAGATATTGCGGCATGGACTGTGTTCCTTTATTAAGTATAATATTGTGGTGTTAAGTTCTCTGGGAAATAAAAAATAATCAATACATGACTCCTGACTTCAGGCATCTAGCAGTTTAGCCTGGCAGAGTTGACCATGAAGGCTGTCCCAAAACATTATTTTTTCTCCCTGTCTTTGAAATGATAAGTCATGAGGATGGGGAAAGATCATCCAGTGATCAGTTTTCTTAGTAATACAGCAATGGCAAAAACAGAATGTAACATAAGACATATGAACCCTTTAAAAGAATCTTAACATATAAATCAGTTTGTTGAATTCATAATCATATCCTTTTGGTAGGGAGTGGGGATGATTTATCAGAGTCCTTTTTTATAAGATTTAAAAAATAAGATGAAATTAATAGGAAAAAAATACAGGAAAAACTTTATCTAGTATGAAAAGAAGAATAGGTGGTGATAGGTGAAGTCTCTCAGTCGTGTCAGACTCTTTGCGACCCCATAGACTGTAACCTACTAGGCTTCTCCGTCCATGGGATTCTCCAGGCAAGAATACTGGAGTGGATTGCCATTTCCTTCTCCAAAAGAAGAAAGACAATGTCAATATTATCAATGATTTCACATGCAAACATACATTTAAATGTTAGTCATTAATTTTGTCAAGGATGCCAAGACCATTTATTAAGGAGAGGAAACTGTTAATGCTGGGAAAGCTAGATATTTACATGCAAAAATATGAAGTTAGACCCATGATATATAAAAATTAAAATGAATCAAAGTCCTAAATATGAGACATAAAATAGTCTTTTTTAGGAAAGAACTTGAAAGCTTTAAGACTTTAGATTTGGCAATGATTTCTTGAATAAGACACTAGAAGCAAGGTAGCAAAAGTAAAAAGTACATAAATTGGCTACATCAGAATTAAAAACTTCTGTGCATCAAAGGATACAGTAATGGAACGGAAAGGCAGCCTAGGGATTCCCTGGTGGCTCAGTGGTGAGGTATCTGCCTGCCAGCACAGGAGATGGAGGTTTGATCCCTAGTATGGGAGGATCCCACAGGCCATGGAGCAACTAAGTCTGTGTGCTACAGCTGTTGAGGCTGTGTTCCAGAGCCTGGAAGCCACAACTGCTGAGTCCACATGCTGTAACTACTGAAGCCCGCACACCCTAGAGTCCGTGCTCCGCAACAAGAGAAGCCACTGTAGTGAGAAGTCTGCCCACTGCAACTAGAGAGTACCCCCTCTCACTGCAGCTGGAAAAAGTTCGCGTAGCAATGAAGACCCAGCACAACCAAAAATAAAAAATAAAAGTGAAAAAAATTAAAAACCTATTTTAAAAGGCAGCTTAGAGAATGGAAAGAAATATTTGTGAATCATGTATCTGACAAGGGGTTAATATCTTAAATACTTAATTCCTATAATCCAGCAACTAAAAAGCCCTCAAATAATCCGATTATAAAGCTGACAATGGAGATGGGAGGGAGGTTCAAAAAGAGGATATATGTATACCTATGGCTGATTCATGTTGAGGTTTGACAGAAAACAACAAAATTCTGTAAAGCAATTATCCTTCAATAAAAATTTTTTTAAAAATGGACAATGGACTTAAATAGCCATTTCCCTAAAGAAGGTATACAAATGGACTACAAGCATATGGAAAGATGCTCTGCATAGCTGCCTCATTAGAGAAACACAAAACCACAGTAAGATATCACATCATATCCATCAGGTACTATAAACACTACAAGTGTTGGCATGGTTTTGGAGAACTTGTGCATTGTTGGTGGGAATGTTAAATAGTGCAGCCACTATGGAAAACAGCATGGGAGTTTCTCAAAGAAAAAGTTAACCTATGATCCAGCAATTCCACTTCTTGGTATATACCAAAAGAACTGAAAGCAGAATCCTAAAGAGAGATTTGTACACTCATGTTTGTAGCATTATTCATTATAGCCGAAAGGCGGAAGCCACCCAAATGTTTGTGGGTGGGTAAACAAAATGCCTTGATGTACTTACAATGGCATATGCGTACAGTGGAATATTATTCAAATGAGACAGAAGTGATGAAACTTGAGGACATTATACTAACTGAGATAATATAGTCACAAATAGACAAATATTGCATGGTCCCACTTACACCGAGAGAAATCGAGAGTAATCAAATTCATAAAACAAAGTAGAATGAAATCTTGCCAGAGACTTGTGGCAGGAGGAAATGAGTTTAGTGAATGGAGTTCTAATGTTGCAAGATGAAAAATTCTGGACATTGGTTGCATAGCATTTGACTATACCTAACTGAACTGTACACTTAATGGTTGAAATGGACATTTTAATGTATGCTACCACGATTTAGTCTTTCCCTTTTTTCAACATCCCCCCTCCAGGGTGATATGCTTGTTACAACTGATGAACCTACATTGAACCTATAAAATTGGATTTTGTTTTTATTTTTAATCAGAAAAAATTATATAATACTCTGCAGAAAGAAGAAAAAAGTACAGTGCATTGTTTTTATACTGAGCTTTAAGTATATATTCTCGTTTCATATTTTGTTACTAATAGAATAGGACTGCTGAAATTGATCAATTGTACTTGAGGTAGTAAAATTGAAGTCCAGAACAAGTGGGAGAATAAATTGTGTTTTTATATTCTTGGTGTATTATAGCTATAATTTAGACCCTAAAGAGTCCAAAAGATCCCCCAAATCAAGAATCTTAAAAATGTTTTTGCTTTGACCCAGTGAATCTGCTTTTAGGAATCAGTTCTAAGGAAATAGGTAGGTACTTGCTTAACCAACTCCAGTGTAACTGGTACTCTCCATTCTGCTGGTAAAGACGCTGAGTGATGCCCCTTGTTTCCTATTCTTTGGTGTGGCCCTGCACTCTGCCTCAACTAGCTGAGAGAGTCATCAGTGTCCTTCAGCCACAGACCACTAGGAACACAACTGTAGTGAACAGGTTGCATTTATTACTCATATAGTCTGCACACCATGGGAAGCCGGGAGTGTCCCAGTAAGAGTGTTCGAAAGGCCTATAGGATTGGGGCTCGTATTAGGTGATTTGGTAAGAGTATAAGGAAGAAGGGATTTGCTCTGGATTGATATTGTGGGAATGCAGATGATTCTTTGGGTATCTTAGCAGGTCTCAGCTAGGAGGAGGGCTGACTGGAGTGAGAGGCTTGAGTTCTACCTGTAGAGAAGTGGCAGTCACGCCTGTCACCAGGAGAGGGGGATGTTTGGTATTTTGTAGGTTGCACAGGGACCTTGTTTTTTGTCCATGCTCAGACAAAATTTTGAAGTGTTCTCTTTTGTCTCACTTTTTCATGGTTTCAGAGTAACCCTTTCCGATGATGATGTTTTGTGAGATTGTTATGTCCAACAGGAGAATAGCGTGGCCTAGCTGGGTGCCCTGGGCCCATTTCAGAATCACCCGGGCTGAGCTGTTGTCAGGCAGTTTCTAGAGTTTAAACTTGTTTATATCCAACATCCTTTTTGTAATTATTCAGTTTCATTAGATAGTATATAAAACACTGAAATTATATAATATATATATATATATATATATAAGAAGAAAGGGGGATTATTTCTATGAAAACTAAGTTGAACATCTTTGGAAAGATTTGTTAAAGTGAATTGCTAAAAGTCTTTTTTAAATGGCTATTGAATTAGGGGTGGGTAAATGCCAGATGAAACAAGTAGGCCATTCAGAACAAATTTTTACCAGATGGATTCTACATACTGATTACAAGTGTCTTCTAGTTCTTACTCCACTTTAAAGATATCCACATTGTAAATTGCAAGTGCTATACCATAAGTGTGATTTATATAGTGAAGATGTACTCTTATTACACTTAGAGACAAGGCCTTGGCCTTCTAACACAGAATTAGTGAATTAATACACTTTGATAGGTTTTCAGTTTAAAAAAGTTTGACATCATGTATATGTTCTTTTTATTTACTTATTTATTTTTATTATTATTTTTTTTTATGATTCTTCTCTCAAAGCAACATTTTAAACTAACCTACAACCTTGGTCCTAATGAGTCAGGTGAGAGGCTTTTATAAAAATGTCTAAATGTTTATTAGGGGAGTAATGAAAGTATGGCATATTTAAAAGATGAAATAGCATATAGCTATTAAAAGTCATATTTTCAGATACTGTCTTTTAACAGAAAAAAAATGCCCATATAAGTGTAAAGAGTAGGCTACAAAATCAAACTATGACCAGAATTTTAAGAATGTATATACAAAAATTTAATATGTAAACAAAGTAGACGTACACAGTTGGAAGAAAATGAACCAAGAAATTGACAATTTACCCCAGATCTGAAATTGCAGAGATTTTTTTTTTCTTATTGTATTCTCTGTGTTTTTATAGACATTCCAAGTGTTCTAGAATGAGTTTTGTTGTTTTTTTTTAAATCGGGGAAGTGCTTTTTATGAAGAGGCCCAAGATGGACAGTTTTAGAAACATATCCATGTTCATATCAGGCTGGCTCTTTGCTCAGCGTGTTCATTCAGTATCTGAAGTTCTGCGTAAAAGAGACTTAAATGTTCCTGAATGAGAAGAAAAGCCAAAGGCACAGACATGATTTATATAGCTTGGGGCTCCTGTGGATTTGATAGACGGCTGTTTCCAGCTTCTCAGGCCTACCATAGACATCATCTGTGAATTAAGCTTTTGCTGATTGCTCCAATCCCCAGCCCAAGGCAAAAGCTACTATTTGTATTCTGTGTTGGTGTTCACCATATACTTAAAAAAACAAACAGGGCATGTGTCTTTCTGCTGCACTAGCCAGACTATGTTGCATGCTTCTTAGATGAAAGAAGGGAACACCCACTTTCAAATTTTTAGAACCTAGACAGACCTTTGCTCCTCAGTAATTGGCTAAATGTCTTGAATAAATACACAGTAGTACCCCCACAATATGGTTTCCTCTTTCCAGTAAAAGAGGGTGTAAGGTATTATTGGTCTTAAAATAGCAGAGTTGAGAGTAAAAAAAAGTTCCATATGGACCACACTAAAACCAGTCACAGTCTTTGAGGAGCATCAGTGACTGTGAAGCAGCCTGTCAACAGCAGACTTTACATTTCCTCTAAAGATTCTAGACTGTTTTCACTTTGGAACTGTGTGTGGGCATGTATACTGATATAGCCCTTTTGGAAGGGCAGTTGGGCAATATCTATCAAATAGAAAGTGCACATCACCTCTGCACTTCTAGGAATTTGCTCTCCAAATATACTTGCACAAAACAGGCAAACAGGGACAAAAATCCTTATTAGAGTACTGTTGATGATACTGTTTCTTAAGAGTAGAGTGACTGGAATATTCTGAAGCCAGAGAATGAGTAGGTCAGTATGTATTTATGATGAAGATGACGACTATTCTTTATTCAGTGTATAGTATATGCCAGGCACTTGAATTCTTACAACAACTATATGGCAAGTACTATTATTATCTACATTTTGCAGACAAGGAAACTTGTACAAGGTCACACAAATAATACGCAGCAGACATGGTATTCTAATTTACGCAGTCTGGAGTTAAAGCAGGCTGTACTGCTAACCCCTAAAATTCATATTCTCCTATCAGCTGATGAATAAAGATATAAGTGATGTATATATAAGCATAAATACACATATATATAAATTATAAACACATATTTATATATATTTATAGTATTTATGTCATATATTTATATATAATTAAAATATATGTATATGCTGCGAAGTCACTTCAGTCGTGTCCAACTCTGTGCAACCCCATAGACGGCAGCCCAGTAGGCTCTGCCGTCCCTGGGATTCTCCAGGCAAGAACACTGGAGTGGGTTCATTTCCTTCTCCAGTGCATGAAAGTGAACAGTGAAAGTGAAGTTGCTCAGTCATGTCCAACTCTTTGCGACTCCATGGACTGCAGCCTACCAGGCTCCTCCATCCATGGGATTTTCCAGGCAAGAGTACTGGAGTGGGGTGCCATTGCCTTCTCTGATATATGTATATAAGAATCTATATAATGAAAAAGCAGTTCCAATCTGAATGTACAGTATGCTGTCCTTTTGTTTTAAATTTTTTAAAAAGTAACAGCACACACTGGAAAGATACAAAAAAGAAATACAACAGTGGCTTCTTATAAGGAGGGAATGAATGACTTTTCACTGATATCTTTCTCTCTCAGGTGTTTTTAAAAATAGGCATGTATACCTTACATACACTTTAAAATAAGTGTATCTGATATTTTGAAAAGTTGTAATGCTTAAGACTAAGCTGAAGTCATGAGTCACAAATGCTTTGTCCCTCTGTACTTACATACCTTAGTGTAGTGTTCCCCCTATTCTAATCATCCTTACTATCATCCTACCATCAGCTCTCAGTTCAAGATAACAGCTGTTTTCAAAATTTTGCTTTTTCTGGTGTTCATTGCTCACCTGGTCTCACTTTGAATACTCAAGTCTTTGACAGAGCACCTCAAATTTGTATATCATCCCTTGAAGTTTTGTACATTTTCTGTTGTTTTCCAAAGGATTTGGGACTGCTTATTGTAAGATACAATTATGTAGGTTAAGTTTCTTCCCCGGTGGTCCAGTGGTTAAGACTTCACCTTCCAGTGCGGGGGGGTGTGTGTTTGATCCCTGATCGGGAGCTAAGATCCCACATGCCTGTGGCCAAAAAAGCCGGAACAATAAAACAGAAGCAGTAATGTAACAAATTCAATAAAGACTTTAGAAATGGTCCATATCCAAAAAAAAAAAAAAGTTTTACAGTAAACTTTTAGTTTCCTGGAAGTAAGCAAAAAAATTTCTGAATTCTGTAGTTCTTGTGATTTGGCAGAAGAAGACACACATCATTCTGGTTTTTTAGAAAAACAAAAACCACTTCTTTTTTTTTACTCTAAACTTTGAGGAGAAATCTGTTTCATGGGCCATTTTATGCAATTTATACTTTTCCGACTGCTTCTTGTTTGTTGTTTTTGTCTACCCAACTAAATTATAAGCTTTCTTAGGACAAATTCCATTTTCTATACTATTTTTGTTCCATCTCTGCCTAGAAAACACATACTTATTCTTATGGTTGAAATTATAAATTAACCAACAACTGCAGCCCAGCCACATTTCAGAGATTATGTTACTGCCACTTTTCAAAGACTTAGTCTTTGAGCAGTTTAGAATCTGATACCACTTTCATGCTTCTTAGCAGAGAATCTTCTCTGTTAGCTCTCAGAAAAAAAAAAAATCACAACTTGTTTCTTAGTGTGTAACTTTTGCTGAGGTTTTTTTGTAGCCCCTGCTTCCTAGCTGAGTAGTATATAGTTTAAGGAATGGGAAATGTGTCTGAATTTTTGTTTTGTGAAAGTCTTAAAATATAGCCTATAGCTTTCAACCACTTTTTCCTTTCCCTAGGCCAAGTTATCAAGGCATGGGACATTGGAGTGGCCACCATGAAGAAAGGGGAGATCTGTCATTTACTGTGCAAACCAGAATATGCATATGGCTCGGCTGGCAGTCTCCCCAAAATTCCCTCGAATGCAACTCTCTTTTTTGAGGCAAGTATGTGTGTGATGTTGCCTTGTTAGCATCTGCTCTACTACAGTGCTGGCTCCAAAGTGACAGGCAGTGCAACGAGGAGCTAAGCTTGCTATTGAGAATCGGATCCAACTTATTTATTTTGGAGCTTGGCTTCTTGAATTGTTTCCCACAAACCCAAAGGGTGTGTGCCAGTGCTTTCTTAGAAACGTGTCTCTGGCACAAAATGGTCATATCCAAATAAACAAAAGAAACCAGGCTTAGAAATAAAGGTTCTGGTCAGTGGTGTGAGTTGTGGCATACTCAGACCCGACCAGAGGACAGGATGGGAAATGTGGGAGATAAATGTTGAAACACACCTAAACCAAGTTGTAAAGCTATTTTTATGACAGAGGTTTATAACTGTCCCAGATCTCACTTCCTCATTAGAAGCAGTGGGTGGTGATAAAATGTTACTCATCCTGTGTTGAGTCACACGTATTTGGCCACACTTAATTAAAAAATTAAGAGGGAAAATGCCTGAAACATTGTACACAGGTAAAATACACCTTTAGTTGGTTGTAGGCCTGATTCATAGGGTTTAGTCTTACATTTTAAGAAGGGAATTCCATGAATTTGGGGTGAAAAGTGGTGGCCTCTAGAGTTAAACAGAGTAGTTTTGGGCCAGAACTGTGTCACTCTGGCATTTTGCCCACAAGGCAGTTTTCCTAGTATTTCCTGTCTGTCTTTGCAATGTAGCCCCACAGGATGTGGTCCTGGACATTATCATTAAGTGAAGGTTCTTTCCAGGTATTGAAAAGTGCAGTGTTCTTTTTTCCCTACTTTTCCAATAACTGAGAAGCACAGATAAATATAAAACAGAGTTTTGTTTTGTAAAATGAAAGGAGAATAGTTCTCTAGCATTTAAGTATGTTAAATTGACTTTGTTTGGGCCATTCTCAGCCATATCCCGTTTTCCTTTCTAGATTGAGCTCCTTGATTTCAGAGGAGAGGATTTATTTGAAGATGGAGGTATAATTCGAAGAATCAAACGGAAAGGAGAAGGGTATTCAAACCCAAATGAGGGAGCTACAGTAGAGAGTAAGTACTGCTGTGAGAGGTCCCAGTTATGTGGACAAAATGGAGCTTTCCTTTTCAAAATCTTTGAAAGAATAAACGTACTGAATATTTATCTCTAGAATAGTTTTAAATTCAACATTTATTTAATAATGACTTCATTTAGTAAATATCCACTCAACCTATATGTGCCAAAAACTGTACCAGCTTCTTCAATCCCTTTAAAAAAAGTGAGTAAAAGGTAAGCCCATCCAATAAGGAATTCTTAGTCTGTGGACTCCTTGGTATGCCAAAAGCCATATTAGTTACCTTATATATTTACTCATTTATTTCTCACAGTAACCTTTTGAGGTATGATTAATTATCCCTCGGTGAGAAAAGTGAGTTCAGAGAAGTTACATAAATTACCCAAGGTTACATTTACTAAATAGAGCAGTAGATGGTAATGCCCTTCAGGGCTCTCAAACTCATCTCACAGGCTGTTGTCAGGATGAAAAATGGTTTATTATTTTAGATCAAAACTGAGGAATAATTTATTCTGTTCTGTGTCAGGAGACCTGGATTCAAGTTTGGCTTTGTCATTTATAGAATGACCTGAAGCTATTTTATTTACTTTTCTTTTCATTTGCTAAATCAGTTCAGTTGCTCAGTCCTATCCGACTCTTTGCGACCCCGTGGACCGCAGCACACCAGGCCTCCCTGTCCATCACCAACTCCCAGAGTTGACTCAAACTCATGTCCATCTAGCCAGTGATGCCATCCAGCCATCTCATCCTCTGCCTAAGAGTGTTCTTGTTTTTATAAAGCACACGCTGATGTATTTAGAGATAAAGGGGCATCAGTTCCGCCACATGCTCTCAGGTGGTAAAGGTCATAATGTGTCTATAGAGCAGAGAGAGTTCAGTTCAATCGCTCAGTCATGTCCGACTCTTTGAAACCCCATGGACTGCAGCACTCCAGGCCTCCCTGTCCATCACCAACTCCTGGAGTCTACTCAAACTCATGTCCATTAAGTCAGTGATGCCATCCAAACTTTTCATCCTCTGTTGTCCCCTACTCCTCCCACCTTCGATCTTTCCCAGTATCAGGGTCTTTTCCAATGAGTCAGTTCTTCGCATCAGGTGGCCAAAGTATTAGAGCTCCAGCCTCAGCATCAGTCCTTCCAATGACGATTCAGGACTGATTTCCTATAGGATGGACTGGCTGGATCTCAGATCTCCTTACAGTCCAAGGGACTCTCAAGAGTCTTCTCCAACACCACAGTTCAAAAGCATCAATTCTTTGGCGCTCAGCCTTCTTCACAGTCCAACTCTCACAACCATATGTGACTACGGGAAAAACCATAGCCTTGACTAGATGGACCTTTGTTGGCAAAGTAATGTCTCTGCTTTTGAATATGCTATCTAGGTTGATCATAACTTTTCTTCTAAAGAGTAACCGTCTTTTAATTTCATGGCTGCAGTCACCATCTGCAGTGATTTTGGAGCCCCCCAAAAATAAAGTCTGACACTTGTTTCCACTGTTTCCCCATCTGTTTCCCATGAAGTGATGGGACAGATGCCATGATCTTCGTTTTCTGCATGTTGAGCTTTAAGCCAACTTTTTCACTCCTCTCTTACTTTCATCAAGAGGCTCTTTATTTCTTCTTCACTTTCTGCCATAAGGGTGGTGTCATCTGCATATCTGAGGTTATTGATATTTCTCCCAGCAATCTTGATTCCAGCTTGTGCTTCATCCAGCCCAGCATTTCTCATGATGTACTCTGCATATAAGTTAAATAAGCAGGGTGACAATATACAGCCTTGACGTACTCCCTTTCCTATTTGGAACCAGTCTGTTGTTCTATGTCCAGTTCTAACTGTTGCTTCCTGACCTGCATATAGGTTTCTCAAGAGGCAGTCCAGGTGGTCTGGTATTCCTTGATTCCAGCTTGTGTTTCTTCCAGTCCAGCGTTTCTCATGATGTACTCTGCATATAAGTTAAATAAGCAGGGTGACAATATACAGCCTTGACATACTTCTTTTCCTATTTGAAACTAGTGTGTTATTCCATGTCCAGTTCTAACTGTTGCTTCCTATCCTGCATACAGATTTCTCAAGAGGCAGGTCAGGTGGTCTGGTATTCCCATCTCTTTCATAATTTTCCACAGCTTATTGTGATCCACACAGTGAAAAGCTTTGGCATAGTCAATAAATCAGAAATAGATGTTTTTCTGGAACTCTCTTGCTTTTTTGATGATCCAGCAGATGTTGGCAATTTGATCTCTGGTTCTTCTGCCTTTTCGAAAACCAGCGTGAACATCAGGAAGTTCACGGTTCATGTATTGTGTATTGTTCAGGATTTGAAGTAGCTCAACTGGAATGCCATCACCTCCACTAGCTTTGTTTGTGGTGATGCTTCCTAAGGCCCACTTGACTTCACATTCCAGGATGTCTGCCTCTAGGTGAATGATCACACCATCATGATTATCTGGGTCATAAAGATCTTTTTTGTACAGTTCTTCTGTGTATTCTTGCTATTTCTGTCCTTTATCGAGCCCATCTTTGCATGAAATGTTCCCTTGGTATCTCTAATTTTCTTGAAGAGATCTCTAGTCTTTCCCATTCTGTTGTTTTCCTCTATTTCTTTGCACTGATCACTGAAGAAGGCTTTCTTATCTCTTCTTGCTATTCTTTGGAACCCTGCTTTCAGATGCTTCTATCTTTCCTTTTCTCCTTTGCTTTTCACCTCTCTTCTTTTCAAGCTATTTGTAAGGCCTCCTCAGACATCCATTTTGCTTTTTTGCATTTCTTTTCCATGGGAATGGTCTTGATCCCTGTCTCCTGTACAGTGTCACGAACCTCCAACCATAGTTTATCAGGCACTCTGTCTATCAGATCCAGTCCCTTAAATCTATTTCTCACTTCCACTGTATAATCATAAAATATTTGATTTAGGTCATACCTGAATGGTCTAGTGGTTTTCCCTACTTTCTTCAATTTCAGTCTGAATTTGGCAATAAGGAGTTCATGATCTGAGCCACAGTCAGCTCCTGGTCTTGTTTTTGTTGACAGTATAGGGCTTTTCCATCTTTGGCTGCAAAGAATATAATCAATCTGATTTTGGTGTTGACCATCTGGTGATGTCCATGTGTAGAGTCTTCTCTTGTGTTGTTGGAAGAGGGTGTTTGCTATGACCATGCATTTTCTTGGCAAAACTCTATTAGTCTTTGCCCTGCTTCATTCCGCATTCCAAGGCTAAATTTTCCTGTTAGTCCAGGTGCTTCTTGACTTCCTACTTTTGCATTCCAGTCCCCTATAATGAAAAGGACATCTTTTTTTGGTGTTAGTTCTAAAAGGTCTTGTAGGTCTTCATAAAACCGTTCAACTTCAGCTTCTTCAGCGTTAGGGTTGGGGCATAGACTTGGATTACTGTGATATTGAGTGGTTTGCCTTGAAAATGAACAGATATCATTCTGTCATTTTTGAGATTGCATCCAAGTACTGCATTTCGGACTCTCTTGTTAACCATGATGGCTACTCCATTTGCTAAATAGGGTTTCAAAATAGGATGAGGACCAAGGTAGCGGAGCACCCTTCCCCCCTCCCAGAGGGAGGTGTGCACATATCGTGTGCCACTGTGTACACCACTTGTCACTGTGCCCTCTAGTCGGCATCTGCTCCTCTCTTCATTGCACAGCGCATGCTGTAGGACAAGAACCTTTCTTCATCTTTTTGTTTCCAGCATCACTTACAGAGCCTTACAGACATTTGGTGTTCAGCAAATGCTTTCTGCACGGATAAATGTTTGTTAGATGCCATTTACTGAGCCGAAGTACTTAAAAATAGACAGTTGTGAGAAAGCATAAAGAAATACATCCATTAAAAAAAAAAAAAAATCAGAGGAATTCTCTGTCGGTCCAGTGGTTAGGACTTAGCACTTTCACTGCCATGGCCTGAGGTTCAGTTCCTGGTCAGGGAACTAAAGATCCTGCAAGCCATGTGGTGCAGCCAAAGAAAAGTTTTTTTTTTTGTTGTTGTTGTTATCAGTAGGGGATTAGTCTCCAAAATTTATAAACACTTTGATGCTTAACAGCATTAAAACACGCAGCCCTCTCAAAAAATGGGCAGAAAACCTAAATAGACATTTCTCCAATGAGGAGATACAGATGGCCAACAGGCACATGAACAGATGCCCAATGCTGCTAGTTATTAGAGCAGTCAAATCAAAGCTTCAATGAGATAGCACCTTACACTGGTCAAAATGGCTGTCATCAAAAATTCACAAACAACAAATGCTGGAGAGGGTGTGGAGAGAAGGGAACCTGCCTACACCATTGCTGGGAATGTAAATTGGTATAACCACTATGGAGAACAGTATGGAGGTCCTTAAAAAACTAAAAATAGAGCTACCATATGACCCTGCAGTCCCACTCCTGGGCATATATCCAGAGGAAAACATGATCTCAAAGGATCCATGCACCCCAGTGTTGATTGCAGCACTGTTTGCAATAGCCAGGACATGGAAACCACCTAAATGTGCGTCGACAGAGGAACGGATACAGAAGCTGTGGTGCATGTATAGCATGGAATATTACTCAGCCATCAAAGAATGAACCAGTGCCACATGCAGCAACATGGGCAGACCCGGAGAGTGTCCTGTTGAGTGAAGTATGGCACCCCTTACACGTGGGATCTAAAAAGAAACGATACAACTGACTTACTTGCAAAACAGAAACAGAAAACCAACTTGCGGTTCCGGGAGGAAGGGATAGTTAGGGACTTTGGGAAGGTCATGTACACACTACTATATTCAAAACAGATAAACAACAAGGACCTATTGTACAGCACATAGAACTCTATTCAGTGTTATGTGCCACCCAAGATGGGAGTGGGGTTTGGGGGAGAATGGTTACATGTATATGTATGGGCCGAGTCCCTTTGCTGTTCACCTGAAACTGCCACAACATTGCTAATTGGCTATCAGTTCAGTTCAGTCACTCAGTCGTGTCCGACTCTTTGCGACCCCGTGAACCGCAGCACGCCAGGCTTCCCTGTCCATCACCAACCCCCGGAGTTCACCCAAACTCACGTCCATCGAGCCGGTGATGCCATCCATCCAGCCATCTCATCCTCTGTCGTCCCCTTGTCCTCCTGCCCCCAAACCCTCCCAGCATCAGAGTCTTTTCCAGTGAGTCAGCTCTTCACATGAGGTGGCCAAAGTACTGGAGTTTCAGCTTTAGCATCATTCCTTCCAAAGAAATCCCAGGACTGATCTCCTTTAGAAAGGACTGGTTGGATCTCCTTGCAGTCCAAGGGACTCTCACGAGTCTTCTCCAACACCACAGTTCAGAAGCATCAATTCTTC
>SJXQ01002738.1:6593-27511 GCA_006408695.1 Aepyceros melampus
AAAAAGTTGGCTTAAAGCTCAACATTCAGAAAACGAAGATCATGGCATCTGATCCCATCAATTCATGGGAAACAGATGGGGAAACAGTGGAAACAGTGTCAGACTTTATTTTTCTGGGCTTCATGATCACTGCAGATGGTGACTGCAGCCATGAAATTAAAAGACGCTTACTCCTTGGAAGGAAAGTTATGACCAACCTAGACAGCATATTCAAAAGCAGAGACATTACTTTGCCAACTAAGTTCCGTCTAGTCAAGGCTATGCTTTTTCCTGTGGTCATGTATGGATGTGAGAGTTGGACTGTGAAGAAGGCTGAGCACCAAAGAATTGATGCTTTTGAACTGTGGTGTTGGAAAAGACTCTTGAGAGTCCCTTGGACTGCAAGGAGATCCAACCAGTCCATTCTGAAGGAGATCAGCCCTGAGATTTCTTTGGAAGGAATGATGCTAAAGCTGAAGCTCCAGTACTTTGGCCACCTCATGCGAAGAGTTGACTCATTGGAAAAGACCCTGATGCTGGGAGGGATTGGGGGCAGGAGGAGAAGGGGACGACAGAGGATGAGATGGCTGGATGGCATCACTGACTCAATGGACGTGAGTCTGGGTGAACTCCGGGAGTTGGTGATGGACAGGGAGGTCTGGCGTGCTGCGGTTCATGGGGTCGCAAAGAGTCAGACACGACTGAGTGACTGAACTGAACTGAGTAAGATGCCACTGGAAACACAGGAGTCCTGCTGAAATGAAACAGGGTGATAATGACTGGAAGCGAGGGTCACTGCAGCCTCTCTCGACTCCACCATACAGAGATGCCTAACATTGTTCAGGCTTGAGGGACATGGAGAGCGGGGGCAGGGAATGGTGTGGAAAACACACTTACCCTGCCTTACAAAGCCACTTGCTACCTTCTCCCTTTCAAAACTAAAAGGTACTATTGGGACTTCTCCCGTGGTCCAGTGGTTAAGAGCTCACTTTCCAATGCAAGGAATGCTGGTTCAGCCCCTGGTTGGGCAGCTAAGATCCCACATGCCTGTGGTCAAAAAATAAAAACACAAAACAGAAGCAATAAAGTAACAAATTCAAGACTTTGAAAAAGATACTCCACATCAGAAAATCTTAAAAGATAAAAGGCACTATCATGATGACGATTATTATTATACCAAAACTTAATTTTGGCTACTGAGCTTAGTATGTTATGGAGTGATTTTCCCAAAGGATTCTTTTGTCTTAAAAAAAAATTAAAAAGTGCCCTTTCCTTAATCCCCTAAAGGTCCCCCTTCTTTCATGGGTATGAGGAGAAAAGGAAAAATCAATTATATCTTTGCTAAGCTGCCACTTGATCCAGTACATATATACTGAATGTTTACAACATACTAGACACTAGTTGTTCTTTGGAGTTAACTTGGTTTTCTATAAAGCACAATTAGATATAAATCCTCAGTGAAATGTAAATCCAAGACTTAAACAAATGGAGGGTTATCCTGCTCATGGACAGGAATACTCACTGTTCTTAAAATGTCAAGTCTCCCCAATTTTATTTACTCATTCAACAAAATCCCAGTCTTGACAACATATCTTTTGTAGGTATTGGCATGCTGAATCTAAACTTTCTATGGAAAGGCAAAGGCACTCAATAGTCAACAATACTAAAAAGAACAAAGCTGGACACACCCGACCCAGTTTCAAGACTTAGTGTAAAATGTCAATAATCAAGAGAATGCAGTATTGGTCAAAGAATAGAAATACAGCCCAATAGAACATAAAAGAAAACCAAGAAATAGAATCACACAAATACAGCCAAGTGATCTTTCACAAAATATAAAGGCAATTTAATGAACAAAAGAGTTTTTTCAACAACTGGTGCTCTAGCAGCTGGATAGTCTATATGGGGAAAGAAAAAGATGAAGAAAACAAAGAAAAGAACCTACCTAAACACATAAATTACACTTTGTATAAAAATTATTTCAAAGTGGACTGTAGATCTATATGCAAATGTAAAATTATACCTTTTAGAGAAGAAAACAGAAAAGAAAATACACTGAACCTTGGGTTTGGCGAGCTGGTTTTGATGTTAGATATGATATTAAATAAAAAAGTATGATTGTAGAAGAAAAACTCAATAAATCAGACTTGGCTACAGTTGAGAACTTTCTAAACATGATGCTAAAAGGAAAAAGACAAGACACAGACTGGGAAAAACTGCCTTCAACTTGCATATCCAGTAGAAACAAACCAACCTTGTATTCAGAAACTATATGTTTAAATTCTCAAAATTCCACAAAAATATCAAAACCCCCAATTTATAAACAGGTAAAAGATATGAGCATACACAACCCCAAAGAAGATATATGTGTGTCTAATGTGATAGGCAGATGTCAAAAAAAGATTCTCAAAAATGTTTTAGGAAAACATAAAACCATATTAAGACATCAGTTTCTAGCTATTAGGAACCTAAGAATTAAAACAACAACAAAAGCTGACAATACCAAGGAATAATACCAATAACTTCTCTAGGTCTAGAGACTGGATTTCTCATACACTGCTGCCAGGAATGCAAAATGGTATAGCTTGTTTGGAGAAGAGTGTGGCAGTTTCTGTCTGTTTATAAAGTTCATCTATACTTACCATTAAGACCTACCATTTCCGATGATATATATATATATATTTGTCCAGGAAAAAAGCACTTAGGTCCATATAAACACCTGCATGAAAATTTTTAAAGCATTTCCAATCACAGTTGTCCAAACTGGTACATAATTCAAATATCTTTCAATGACTGGATAAACAAACTGCAGTACATCCATAGAATAGGATGCAACTTAGAAATAAGAAGTAACAGGCTACAATGGCACCCCACTCCAGTACTCTTGCCTGGAAAATCCCATGGATGGAGGAGCCTGGTGGGCTGCAGTCCATGGGGTCGCTGAGAGTCAGACACGACTGAGCAACTTCGTTTTCACTTTTCACTTTCGTGCATTGGAGAAGGCAATGGCACCCCACTCCAGTACTCTTGCCTGGAAAATCCCAGGGACGGGGGAGCCTGTTGGGCTGCCGTCTATGGGGTCGCACAGAGTCGGACACGACTGAAGTGACTTAGCATAGCGTAGCACTAGTACCTATCACAATATGGACGAAACACAAAGGCATTACGGTAAGGGAAATAAATTTAAAAGGCTACCTACTCTACTAATTAAACAGGAAATTTTGGAAAACTCAAAACGATAGCGATCAGGGGATACCACAGATAAAGACTGGAGGGAGCGATTCACAACAAAGTGGTCATAGGAGCGAGACCTCTGGGGAATAACAGAAGTGCTTGGCATCTTGAATGTGATGGTGATTATATGACTCTGGGCATTTATCAAGAGGCCTGAACTATACATTAACTAAATTACAAATATTTTAAGAAACTTAAATACACGAGTTTTTGTGGGAAAAAATAGATATTTTTTTTCTTGCTCTATTTCTACCTCTATCTACCTACTTATCTAAATGGTTACATTCTAAACTCTGGAAAGAGTATGAGTTTAATTGGTGGCTGCACTGGGGCATTCAACAGTTATATACACTTCTATTTAATACAAGAAATATTCTTTCTGCTTTTCCTTTATTTTTCTGTTAAATAACACATTGCATCCATGCACTGTCAGCCATGTAAAGGAAAGACCAAACACTAGCAGAAGGCTGTAACACTGGGGCTAACTGTCCAGGTTTGACTTGCATGTAATTGTAGTTTAACACAGCATAACAAGACCACACACAAACATACACAAAAATGTTGGTTGTTGTAATGGACTTTTATATCCTGTCCTTTTTCACCTGATGAGTTAAGACTCTATCATTTTCAAAAAAAGGATGTGCATTCCGAAACAGTCATTTATACATTACGTATTTTTAAAAATTATTGAGAACACAAGCAATTACAAAGAAGGCAAGAGAACAAAATAGCTCTTTAATGTTTAAAATCTGAGTGAACTAGAGAAAGAGAAACACTGAAAACAAATCATTATATCTGAACATGTTTGAAACAGATCTTGTTGGTTTCTTTCCAAATAACAATTTTTTAAAATACTTTCATTAAAAGTTTTTGTCAAAAATTATATGAACGAACACAAACTTTGCTAGGTAAACAGTTGATACCAAATGATCTAAAAGTAGAGGATTAATTATAGTTTAGTCTTCCATTTTAAAAACCTGTATTTCTATCATGTGGTCTAGGGGTTCTTCTCAGAAAGTGATCATATTCAGCGTAATGGTTTGTATGTACATGCTGTGTCTATCTGAAAGTGTATCACTGGACAATCAAAAATAGTTATGCCCCAAAATATTACTAGGAAATGTTTTTCCTTATATATATGTGTGTATATACACACATATTTAGGAAGGCTATCTTATTTCTCCTTGCTATTTGTTGGAACTCTGCATTCAGATGAATGTATCTTTCTTTTCTCCTTTGCCTTTAGCTTCTCTTCTTTTCTCAGCTATTTGTAAGGCCTCCTCACACAACCATTTTGCCTTTTTGCACTTGTCTTTCTTGCGGATGGTCTTATTCCTGTCTCCTGTACAATGTCATGAAGCTCCATCCATACTTCTTCAGGCACTCTATCGGATCTAATCCCTGGAATCTGTTTGCCACTTCCACTGTATAATTGTAAGGGATTTGATTTAGGTTATACCTGAATGGTCTAATGGGTTTCCATACTTTCTTCAATTTAAATCTGAATTTTGCAATAAGAAGTTCGTGATCTGAGCCACAGTCAGTTCCTAATCTTGTTTTTGCTAATTGTAAAAAGCTTCTCCATCTTTGGCTGCAAAGAATACAATCAATCTCATTTCAGTATTGACCATCTGCTGATGTCCATGTGTAGAGTTGTCTCTTGTGTTGCTGGAAGAGGATGTTAGTTATGCAAAACTCTGTTAGCTGTTGCCCTGCTTCATTTTGTACTCCAAGGTCAAACTTGACTGTTATTCCAATGCAAAGAAATAGAAGAAAACAATAGAATAGGAAAAACTAAAGATCTCTTCAAGAAAATTAGAGATACCAAGGGAACATTTCATGCTAATATGGGCAAAATAAAGGATAGAAACACTATGGACCTAACAGAAGCAGAAGATATTAAGAAAAGGTGGCAAGAATACAAGAACTACATGAAAAAGATCTCCATGACCCAGATAACCACAATGGTGTGATCATTCACCTAGAGCCAGACCTCCCGTGAAGTCAAGTGGGCCTTAGGAAGCATTATTATGAACAAAGCTAGTATAGGTGATGGAATGCCAGTTGAGCTCTTTCAAATCCTAAAAGATGATGTTGTGAAAGTGCTGCACTCAATATGCCAGCAAATTGGGAAAACTCTAGTTGGATCATAGAAAAATCAAGAAAGTTCCAGAAAAACATCTACTTCTGCTTCAATGACTATGCCAAAACCTTTGACTGCATGGATCACAACAAACTGTGGAAAATTCTTCAAGAGATGGGAATACCAGACCACCTTATCTGCCTCCTAAGAAATCTGTTTGCAGATCAAAGAAGCAACAGTTAGAACTGGACATGGAACAACAGACGGGTTTAAATTGGGAAAGGAGTATGTCAAGGCTGTATATTGTTACCCTGATAATTTAACTTATGTGCAGAACACAGCATGTGAAATGCTGGGCTGGATGAAGCACAAGCTGGAATCAAGATTGCCGGGAGAAATATCAATAACTTCAGATATGCAGATGACACCACCTTTATGGCAGAAAGCGAAGAACTAAAGAGCCTCTTGATGAAAGTGAAAGAGGAGAGTGAAAAAGCTGGCTTAAAACTCAACATTCAAAAAACTTAAGGTCATGGCATCTGGTCCCACCACTTTATGGCAAATAGATGTGGCAATGATGGAAATAGTCACAGACTTTCTTTTCATAGACTCCAAAATCACTGCAGATGGTGACTGCAGCCATGAAATTAAAAGACTTGTTCCATGGAGGAAAAGCTATGACCAACCTAGACAGCATATTAAAAAGCAGAGACATTACTTTGTCAACAAAGGTCCATTTAGTCAAAGCTATGGTAGTCAATGTATGTCATATATGGATGTGAGAGTTGGACCATGAAGAAAGCTAAACACAGAAAAATTGATGCTTTTGAACTGTAGTGTTGGAGTAGACTCTAGAGAATCCCTTGGATTGCAAGGAGATCCAACCAGTCCATCCTGAAGGAAATCAGCCCTGAACATTCATGGAAGGACTGATGCTGAAGCTGAATATCCAATCTTTGGTCATCTGATGCAAAGAACTGACTCTTTGGAAAAGACCCTGATGCTGCGAAAGATTGAAGGCAGGAGGAGAAGGGGATGACAGAGGATGAGATGGCTGGGTGTCATCACTGACGCAATGGACATGAGTTTGAGTAAGCTCCAGGAGTTGGTGATGGACAGCGAAGCCTAGTGTGCTGCAGTCCATGGAGTTGCAAAGAATTCGACACAACTGAGTGACTGAACTGAACTAAGCATCCTCATGGTGACTGGCCCGCTGTGGGACTTTGCTCATTGTTTTCCTTACTCTTCTGTTTCCTAAATCTAGAAGGTCATCTCCAGTCCTATCAAAGTCTCACAAAGCCCTTCAAGGAAACTGAAGTACTTCCTGCTCCTTTCTCTCCTCCCTCAGTACCAAATGCTCTGTGCAAAGTGCATTTTTGAATGTTGAGGCAGGAGTGTCCTTTACTTTGTAAACTTTTCTGTGCCAAGTGACTCTCCTCTAGCAGGACCAGCTCAAAGGACAGATAAAGCACAGTGTTAGAAAATTAGGGTGACTAAGTTGTATCACTGTAAAGGTATCCTTGAAAATATGTATTTCCCATGAATTCTTAAGAATATGTATCATTTATCAATACCCCATTATGCAATGCAAAAATAATTAATGTTTACCAACTATTGTCATCTTTTATATAGCATTCAACTTACATTTGGAGATGGACATGGAAACCCACTCCAATACTCTTGCCTGGAAAATCCATGGATGAAGGAGCCTGGTGGGCTGCCGTCTATGGGGTCGCATAGAGTGGGACACGACTGAAGCGACTTAGCAGCAGCAGCAGCAACTTACATTGTTAAAGGTTCAGTGGTTTTTTTGTTTTTTAATTACAGTTGATTTACAATGTTGCATTTGTTTCAGGTGTATAGTACAGTGATTTCAGCTAATATATGTGTGTGTGTATATACACATTTTTTCATTATAGATTATTACAAGACACTGAATATAGTTCCCTGTGCTATCCAGTAGGTCCTTGCTGTTTATCTGTTTTACATAGTGTTAATATCTGTTAATGCCAAACACCTAATTTATCCTTCCCCGTCCTTTCCCCTTTGGTTACTGTAAGTTTGTTTTTTACATCTGTGAATCTCTTTCCATTTCGTAAATAAATGTACTTGTATCCTTGATTTTTTTTTTTTTAAGATTATACTTACAAGTGATTTTGTATGACAGTGTCTGTCTGGCTTACTTCACTTAGAGTGATGATCTGTTTTTTAAAGAAATAAAAGGTATTAATGATTATAATCTGGAGGACCAAGCTGTTATCCCTAGTCCTACCAGAGGCACTATTTTCTAACAAAGGTAAAGTACAATAAAATGAAGGAGAGATAAAACCTCCTGAATCAACTTGTACTCCATAATTAAATTAAATGAATACTATATTAATAAATATAGAATGCTCAGAAACATTTAATTTCACATTTATCTTTTCAGTCTACTTAAATCTGCAAACCTAGAATACAACTAAAACTCTTGAGTTACGTATGTCAGAATTCTAAATTCAGCAAATTTTATTCACACAGATATTATTTTTATATACTCCAGTTCAGCACACCAAGTGAAAGGAAAGATAGAGTCACATGTAATAATATTTTCCTACAGGAAAGAAGTGCTAAAAGCTGGTCAGAGCTGTAACTAGAAATGAAGTTGAAAATTAGAAAATGAATCAACTGTGATAATGTGATTTCAAAACCTGTAAAAAAAAGTTGTAAACAGAGAATGTCAACTTCTGGAAACAGTTTAACATTAGAGGAACCTTCATTACCAAAGAAACATGCATCTTTATGGAAATAACACATTTAGGGAAATATTTTTAAAACTCCTTGCACATCTAACATTGGTTATTTCCAATTAGCATAAAATATATACTGCTATTGCCAGGTCAGCTTTCTATGTAATATTTTTCCGGATTTTTTTGATGTGGACGATTTTCAAAGTGTTTATTGAATGTCAGAATATTTCTCCTGTTTTATGTTTTGGCTTGTTGGCCACGAGGCATGTGGGATCTTAGCCCCTGACCAGGGACGGAACCTGCAACCCCCGAGTTGGAAGTCAAAGTGTTAACCACTGGACAACCAGGGAAGTCCTTGTAGGCAACTTAAAGTCAATGGATCAAACCATACTTTCAGCATGAATCCACAAGCACTGCTGAGATCTGGTCCATCGGATTGCTGAAATTTCACAACAACGCAACATATAGAGTTTAGGGCTCATTTTTATTGGGAATCAACATACACTGGTCATATACTGCCTGATTTCTAATACACACACCACCGCTCTTCTCCCATCTTTGACTTCTAATGACTCCTCTTTTCAACATCATCTGGGTGAGAGCAGCTACCTCACTTGGCTTGGAATTGCTGCCAGGATTGAAAATGAGATTCCTTGTAGGAAGTCTCTGAACTCCTGACAGCTCACTGATCACATATTGGGTTTAAAAATGTTTCTGGTTGCATGAGTGCTTTATTTTAAAAGTATTTATAACAATAGTAAAGGAGCTACAATAATTCTCATTTTGTAGGTAAGAATATAAGGCACAAGAGCCTAACATATAAAGTCCCTTTAGCCACTATTAGACCAGCGTGGATCAAATTTAAAAGTGTCTAAAGGTCATCTGGGAAAGCATGTTAAAATGCAGAACCTAATTTTAACAAGGATATGTGTATGTGCACATATGTAAGTATATGTATAACTGACTCACTTTGCTGTACACCCGAAACTAACACCGTTGTAAATCATCTATATGCTAATATAAATTTTTGGGGTGCAGATTCTAATTTGATACAGTTCTGGGGTAGGGCCTAAGAATCTGCATTTCCAAGACTCTACTAGGTGATCACATCTGCTCTTCCCCAGTCATAATGAGAAGAGCAAAAGTATAGACACTCTGCAACCCCAGTTTTCTCCCAAATCCAAGCACCAGAACACTGCTCCCTTTATGTTGTTGCTCCATCACTAAGTCATGTCCGCTAAGTCAGCCCCATGAACTACAGCACGCCAGGCTTCCCTGTTCTTCAGTATCTCCTGAAGTTTGCTCAAACTCATGTCCATTGAGTGAGTGATGCCATCCAACCATCTCAGCCTCTGCTTCCCCCTTCTCCTCCTGCTCCCTTTATAACTAGCATCTATTTCTCCTCTTCCTTCTCAAGCCCATTGCCGGCATCAGGATGGTAGCGTCCCTCACATATGGGACTCAAATTTGATCACCTCTCCCAGCCTCTTCCCAAACCATGAAGAGGCCTAGTCCTCTAGAAATTTCTAACCATGCTGGGCAAACTGTTTCTTCCACCACATCTGCACAAACCCTTGCTCTCTTTTTTTTTTTTTTTTTTTGCATTTTCTAATAGACCTTCCAGAAGTTACCTTTACTGGAATGTCTTCCTGTTTTCAGTATGAGAGAGGCTTCAGGTCCCCTCCCAGGCTGTCTCAGGCCCTAGGAAGCCATGCCTGGAGAGGGAACGCCATCTGTAGGACCTCAGGCTAGCAGAACAAGTGCAGGCAGCGCATCTCCACACCCACATGGCATTTCCACACAGCAAACTGGAGAGCTGGCAGGAGCGAAGACTCGGTGGGGGGATATGGAGAGAAGTTAGAGGACGGACCAGAGGGGAAGATGGTCCAGAACAGGGCACCCTGCCCACCGGGAGTGACTATGTGGATTTAGCTTGGTCTAATCATACTTTGGCTACATGATGTGAAGAACTGACTCACTGGAAAAGACCCCGATGCTGGGAAAGATGGAAGGCAGGAGGAGGAGAAGGGGACAGCAGAAGATGAAACAGTTGGATGGCATCACCGACTTGATGACATGAGTTTGAGCACGCTCCGGAAGTTGGTGATGAACAGGGAAGCCTGGCGTGCTGCAGTCCATGGGGTCGCAAAGAGTTGGACAGGACTGACCAACTATACTGAACTGAGTCATTCTGGGGATGGTTGAAGAAGACGGTCATGACTATCCTTTCTGAGATAATCGTCCGCATCAGCAGCAGAATGTTCTTACTGTAGCTGAATTCCAGACACTGAAGTATTTACCCTTTCTTGTGCTTTCCAATACCTCTCAAGGGTGTTTCTAGTTACTGTTATGTTGTCATTGACAGTAGATGCGACATGCAGCCCTTGGAATGGCGAGAACAATAAAGCTCCAGGCTGGATCCAGAAGCACCCCTCCTCCACCCATCCTGACTGCCCAGAATACCCAGCAACCCAAACAGGTTAACTCACAGCATCTCTGCTGAGAAGGTGGCCTGAGTGCAGCTTATATAAATGTGACATGGTGATGAGAGCTGGCTGACCAAGGAGTTCTGGCAACAGGGGAGAGTGTTACAAATGACTTATGCTTTCACATCTGTGATTTACACAGTGGAATGTGATGACCTGGCCTGATTATAAATACAGGTGACAGGGAGCAGAAACAGCGAACACTTAACAAACATTAACTCATGTATTCCCTGCCGCTGAGGACCCGCTAATGCCTATCTTGCAATGACTTAGCAGATCTGACGATGACGCTGGGAGGAAAGAACAGGTGTATGAGGCAAAATAAATGCTCATGAGGGTGTGGCTTCCCAAGATTGGGGTGACACTAGAAATGAGCACTGGATCCTTAAAATCCAAGAGGGCTACCACACTCATGCAGAATTCCTAAGTGAACAAATAACAGGATGGAATCATTTGAGGGGCATCCAACTCCCCCCAGTGCCTTAACAGTTACAGTTCTCAGCCTCTCACTATCCTTTGTGGGCAAAGAAGGGTTAAGGGTAATAAAGATGGAAGAGTAAGTGGTAGGAAGAAAGGAAGGGTAATCACACAGGCTTCTGATGGAGAATCCTAATGCCTCCTGCATTTGGAGGGTTGAAGATGAAAGCCATTACCAGACAAACGCACTGGCCAGGTGGGTGGATGGCCCAAGAAAACCAATCTCCTAGGGTCTCATAAGAACAGCGAGTTTGCATAAATTTCAAATTCCAACCTAGAAGGATAGGAGATACTGAAAGACACATCCCATTTTCTGTAAGCCTCTCAACACGGCATTATCAGACCACATTCCTTGCAGATTAGACTTTAACATTCAGAGATGTGGAGCCTTTGGGCGACCCACCTGGAAGGAGAATAATGGGGCAGAAATGCAATCATACAAAGACAGATCAGAGTGCCAAGGTATGCAGCTGTGCCAAAGCTGTCCAAGTCAAATCCATAATTTACGACGCAAAATTAAGATCAATATTTCTCATATTTCACTCAGAGGACAGTCTAACAGTTGAAAGTAAGCATCAAGAATGGCAGTATCTGCACAGGACAATGCCGACTTTGCCGGTTTCTTTAGAAAGCTTCCAAAAGGGTCTGGCTATCTATTTTCATTCAAGGCATTCATTCTACAAGGCTCATAAATACCGGACATGTTTTCTCTTAATTTCGTCTAGGATATGAACACTCAGGTGACGATCTCAGCCTGCACACGGATTTTGTAAGATTTCCTTCCGGTCCAGGATCTACTATACTGTTAACTATCGACAAAATGTAACTTTTACCTTCGATTATGTTTTAATTTGGCTTAATGACTGTTTTGCCGTACATCTGTAACTGTAAAACATGGTTTGTTTCTAACCGTCTGAAAGCTTTTCAGTTACAATTGGTTGTCCAGGCTTCAACGAGGGCCACAGCCTCCTCCAACTATGACTTGGGACCCCTGGATCAGAGACCCTCAGTATGAGAGTTAGGAGACTTATGTTGCCTCAGCAATTTAGGGATGACACCCTTCAACAACAGGAACGAGTTATGGAACGGAAACGATACCCTTTTCCGTTGGTAATGTAATTCTCCTAAAAGAAAAAGGGGAAATGAGAGAATCAATTTCTAGGTAGGCTGATAAGAATTCTGGGGTCCCTGAGGAGGAGAGGGGGTCCAGGACTCTCGAAGAGGAGATAGGGGTCTGGCCTTCTCAAGGAGAAGAAAAGGACAGACTTTTCCCCCTATATTCCTTAGTCTTAGTCACATAAAAATGGTTTTAAGTCCAGAGCTGATGATACGCAACAAAATAACTCAGCTTAAACTCTTTACGAAGGATTACATAACAACAGTGTATCCTGCTTGAGAACAGTTTCTCCTCCTTGAAAACCTTCTGACTAATCCTGTTATTTTAAAATGTGAATTGTGGGAATGGGTCTAGTAAAATCTTTACAGCCTTGAGACAGTCTTTTGATTTACTGTTAATAACCAATTAAAAAAGTATATAGCTCTCTTGCTAAGACTAGCAAGTGGGGCAATCTCTGTCCCCCTTCTGATGTCTATGTCAGAAGCTTTCTATGCTCTCTTTCACTTTAATAAAACTGCTACACAAAAGCTCTTGAGCGATCAAGTCTGGTCCCTGGTCCTGAAGCTAAATCTTCTTCGGAGATCAAGAATCTGACATCGTTCAGCGTAAGTTATCAGTCCACCTTTCAGGAAGGAAAAGAGAAGAATGAAACTGGAACAAGGAATGCCTCTTCCTCTTACAATTTTTTTTAATTGATTTTTATTTTTTAGTTTGTTTTGCTTTACAATACTGTATTCATTTTGCTATACATTGACATGAATCAGCCACGAGTGTACATGAGCTCCCAATCCCGACCCCCACCTCCCCCCTCCCACCCCACACCTTCTCTCTGAATTATCCCCGTGCATCAGTCCCAAGCATCCTGCATCCTGCATCAAACCTAGACTGGCGATTCATTTCACTTATGATATCATGCATGTTACATTGCCACTCTGCCAACTCATCCCACCCTCTCCCTCTCCCACAGAGTCCAAAAGGCCGTTCTATACATCTGTGTCTCTTTTGCTATCTTGCGTACAGGTTTATCATTACCATCATTCTAAATTCCATATATATGTGTAAGTATACTGTATTGGCATTTTTCTTTCTGGCTTACTTCACTCTGTATAATCAGCTCCAGCATCATCCACCTCATTAGACCTGATTCAAATGTATTCTTTTTAATAGCTGAGTAATACTCCATTGTGTATATGTACCACAGCTTTCTTATCCATTCATCTGCTGATGGACATCTAGGTTGCTTCCATGTCCTGGCTATTATAAACAGTGCCGCAATGAACATTGGGGTACACGTGTCTCTTTCAATTCTGGTTTCCTTGGTGTGTATGCCCAGCAGTGGGATCGCTGGATCATAAGGCAGTTCTATTTGCAATTTTTTAAGGAATCTCCACACTGTTCTCCATAGTGGCTGTACTAATTTGCATTCCCACCAACAGTGTAAGAGGGTTCCCTTTTCTCCACGCCCTCTCCAGCATTTATTGCTTGTTGACTTTTGCATCGCAGCCATTCTGACTGGTGTGAAATGGTACCTCATTGTGGTTTTGATTTGCATTTCTCTGATAATGAGTGATGTTGAGCATCTTTTCATGTGTTTGTTAGCCATTCATATGTCTTCTTTGGAGAAGTGTCTATTTAGTTCTTGGCCCATTTTTTGATTGGGTCATTTATTTTTCTGGAGTTGAGCTGCATAAGCTGCTTGTATATTTTTGAGATTAGTTGTTTGTCAGTTGTTTCATTTGCTATTATTTTCTCCCATTCAGAAGGCTCAATCTCTGATGGTGGGAAGGCTTTACAAGAGATATGCAAGCAGACATGAGTTTCCCTTCTAATCTCAGAACCATCACATCTACTAATTCTCTCTCTGCCTCTTCCCCCCATGTTTTTAGCAGTATCGGTGTCATGGTTAAGTGGACTTTACTCAATTTAATTTCTAATTGAAGTATAGTTGCTTTACTGTGTTAATTTCTGCTGTACAGCAAAGTGATTTAGTTATGCACATATATACATTCTTTTTACATTCTTTTCTATTTTGGTTTATTTAATATCCTGTGATTCTGCACCTGATATTGTACTCTATAGTAAGATCTTGTTGCTTATCCATTCTCTATATAATAGTTTGAATCTATGTTCTGTTTTCAATTATGAGTATTTTATCTTCTTTTATAAGAAGATATGGCTCTTTAGGGCTTCCAAGGTGGCACAGAGGTAAAGAATCTGCCTGCCAATGCAAGACACACAGGTTCAGTCTCTGGATCGGGAAGATCCCCTGGAGAAGGAAATGGCAACTCACTCCAGTATCCTTGCCTGGGAAATCCCATGGACAGAAAAGCCTGGAGGGCTACAGTCCATGGGGTCACAAGAGAGTCAGACACAACTTAGCAACTAAACAACAACAGCTCTTTTATAAGAGCTGGTCTGAGCTAACATCCCAAGGATGATGTAATACTGGTGTTTATTTCTGGTAATTCTGCTGCTGCTGCTGCTAAGTAGCGTCAGTCGTGTCTGACTCTGTGTGACCCCATAGACAGCAGCCCACCAGGCTCCCCCGTCCCTGGGATTCTCCAGGCAAGAACACTGCAGTGGGTTGCCATTTCCTTCTTCAATGCATGAAAGTGAAAAGTGAAAGTGAAGTCGCTCCATCGTGTTCGACTCTTAGCGACCCATGGACTGCAGCCTACCAGGCTCCTCCACCCATGGGATTTTCCAGGCAAGAGTACTGGAGTGGGGTGCCATTGCCTTCTCCCTGGCAATTCCAGGGAATATTAAGAACGTAAATTGTATTACTGGTGCAGATACAGCAGTAGGACTGACTCACCCTGGGGACTCCTAGCGCTAAGGAATAGGGATTTCACATCATTTATATATACACCCCTTCCACTGTGTAAGCATACATGACTCACGAGGGCAAATAACCCAGAAATAATGGCAACCATGACAATCACAGACTCCTGACTTTCTCCATCACTGCTGAAAGTGAACAGGAAGGGGTTGTAAACAACTATTACTGTAGTTTTGAGTGTGGAGGGAGATGGTGATGGTGATAGAATGCTTACAAAACTGTCCAAATTCATCACTGCCCATAAAAGCTGGTCTAGGACGTTTGCGTTGACTACTCAAGTGACACCCGCGTTGATAAAAGTCCAACACATCAATTTCTGTTGCTGTCATGACTCAAAGGAAAACACAATTAGGACAGATGAATGTAGGGTTTTGCTTTATGAAAGCATATCTGGTTAGGCCTATCAGGAAGGAAGAGAAAGGCCAGTAAAGGAGAAAGAATTCTGTTAACAAAATTTTGCCTGAATTGAGGTTAGTAGAATCCAGGACAATGAACAGCTTGACTGTTAAGCCCAGTGGTAAATATCTGTTGTCTCAATTCAGATACTGGCTGGAATACTTCACCAGAGTATGCACGTAAGCCCACACTCAAAATGAACATTTTAAAGGTAAATTTATTATAAATGCATTTGGATGTTTAAATTAATTTTCCCAGTGTATTGGTTTTTTTTTTTCCTTTAAGCAACAAAATCTTAACCAAAAATGGCTTAAACTACAAGGACATTATAATCTTACATTAGAAAGGGAGGGCGCAGTGGCTCCCAACACTAATATAACTGCCCAGTGGTATCATTAAAGATCCATCTCTTTCCATCTTTATGCTTGTTTATTATCAGGTTTAATTTTATGGTCAAAAGAGGGCTGCCACTGCTCCAGGCATCACATGCTTTTAATCATATCCAAAGATAGAAAAAAAGACAGTTGTTCCACACATAGTTGTTTTGATCATAAGAAAAACATGTCTCATGGTTCCCAGGCTGTCTATACTCAGACCCTATTGTTGGACTTCCCCTCAGGTCTCATTGTGGGATACGCCTTTTCCCTGGCTGCTGGGGCTTCAGAAGAAAAAAGCATTGCATCATTCAGCCCTAGAGTTGAGGATAGCTCTGCTGGCAAAGAGGAACCCCTACTGGGAAGGCAATCAACCGTGTCTACACCCAGCTTTGAGGATTAAAATTTAAATCTGTTATATTGAATTAAGATCAATGAAAAGCTTTTATTCTGTAATTAAAGCAATCTCAGTTCCAACTCACATTTTTTCTTATCTTTTAAACAGGCACAGATGTTAAATATACTAACTTTTGACATACGTATGCATGTAAATTTGTGATGCCCAGATGCACAAGTAAGCGTGTAAACAAATTCCCAAAGATAGCAGAAAATACGTGGCTTGAAAATTGATGGGCAAACCCTTCACTTCAGGTTGAATCTGAAACAAAATAGAAGTACTCACTCTCTAGAGAACAGGGTATCAGAATAGTGGGATGGTAGCAGTCAAGTCAAATTGTTAATTTAACCCACAACTTAGTAAGAGCTATTTGACTAGTAAGGCCTTTGAAAAAAAAAGAAGGCGGTGTTGTCTCTATCGCCACCTAAAGGGCTGAAAATGCCAGAAGGTCTTCACAGAAACCTATTTTGTGCTTGACCACTTTCAAGAGATCAGAACAAATTCATTCTTACAGAGTGAGATGAATTAATTGATATAAAGAGAACTTCTTTTATTATTAAACAGTACTTGTTTTTTTAAATGATTGAAATTTGCAGCATGCCCATTTAATTTAAAATACACACAAATCACTAGCGAACCAATATGCTTGAGAGTTTTTGCAAAAGTGGAACATTCCAACACAGAACCAAATTAATTCTTTCACATTCAGTAAGGTAGCAACTGAAAGATAAACCCAAGAATGTAATGAAGATTTTCCCAAATACAACATCAGTGAGGAAAAAAAAAAATAAAGCAAGTAGAATGAAGAAAAGACAGATCAAAACAGGCCTGTTTGGAAGCAATGCTATTATGTAATTATGAATTTAGAGACTGTTTATGAAAGGTCTACTGGCATTGCCAAATGCTGGCTATATTGCCTGTGAATTTGTAAAACTTCATACCATTGTGGGGGCAAAAGATGTTAAGCAAATGGTCACGTAAATTAGTATAAAATGAGTGATTATGAGGTGGGCAGTATGAAGGAAAATGGTTGTTATAGAGACAGTGATCCAATTTAAAAGGATGTGGTTGAAAAAGGACCTTCCAGGGGAGAGATCAGTTAGCAGAATGGTTCTATCTCCAAGGTTACACTTGTTGATGCAGAATAATTATAAATAACACCCTATTTTTACTGTGAAATGTTCCGATTTGGATGATAAATTATGTGGTTGCCCACATTTAAAAGTAAGCGCCAACAATTAACGGGTGTCAGCCTAACAATGGGCTTCCCTGGTGGCTCTGTGGTAATCCAACCGCCAATGCAGGAGACATGGGTTCAACCCTGGGTCTGGAGGATACCCTGGAAAAGAAAATGGTAACCAATTCCAGTATTCCTGGCAGGAAAATTCCATGAACAGAGCACCCTGGGGGGCTACAATCCATGGAGTCACAGAGTCAGATATGAACAACAGCCTAACAACTAGAGAAACACTGGCTGTTCTTGGTGTCTGAATGAGCTTGTTCAGAGCCTAAGGATAGAGAAAGCTCAGTGAATTTGGTAAAATCTGAAAGGGCCTGTGTAGCTTCAAAATGAGAGAAGTTCCAGATGGAGCCAGATGGGTCATATTGCCAGCTAATGTCATATTCCAGACATCTGAGTTCACCTTAAAAACAATGTGAAGTCAAGGAAGAATTTTAAGAAATAATGTTCTCCCATTTCAAGAAAACAGTCTCAGGCTGCCTATAGTGTATGGGTTGAAAAAGTGAAAATGTGAGTCATTCACTCACGTCTGACTATAGCCCACCAGGCTCCTCTGTCCATGGGATTCTCCGGACCAGAGTACTGTAGTGGGTAGCCATTCCCTTCTCCAGGGGATCTTTCCAACCCAGGGATCAAACCCGGTCTCCTGCATTGCCAGGTGGATTCTTTACCATCTGAGCCACCAGGGAATCCGCGAGTGTATGGATTAGAAGAAGGCAAACATTGAACAGAGAGGCACTCTGGAGGTTACCATGACCATCTCATATACAGATGAGAATGGCATGACCTGGAAAGACTGATGCTGAAGCTGAAACTCCAATACTGTGGCCACCTGATGGGAAGAACTGACTCCTTGGAAAAGACCCTGATGATGGGAAAGATTGAAGGCAGGAGGAGAAGGGGACGACACAGAATGAGATGGGTGGATGGCATCACCGCCCTGATGGAGATGAGTCTGAGGAAGCCCCAGGAGTTGGTGAGGGACAAGGAAGCCTGGCAGGCTGCAGTTCTTGGAGTGGCAGTGAGTTGGACACAACTGAGTGACTGAACTGAACTGAGAACAGTGCAGAGAGAGAACAAAGCTGGGTGGACTCTGGTTATCTTTCTTTTTTTCTGTTTTTCAGTCACACTGCACAGCATGTGGGATCTTAGTTCCTTGATCAGGGATCAAACTGGTGGCCCTCTGTAGTGGAAGAGCAGAGTCCTGATCACTGGACCACGAAGAGGTTCTGACTCCAGGCTGTGTGTTGGGATGAAAGAGCAGGCAAGGAAAGCTTAAGTTTTAGCAAGATGTTAGGTGTCACCTAACATTTTTCAACAACTGCTTGTTTTGTATCAGGTGGCAATATCTCCGGGACACAAGAGGAGACATTTGTGTATTAACAAATAGACTGTATAGGAAAGGGTTCGCCTTGCAGGCCAGACTACTACCCTTTCCAAGGATAGTACTGTTAACACAGTTAGCCTTGAATTGGCCTCTGGCCACTTGGATTTCAAGAGGGCTTCCCCATTCTTAGAACTGATACAATGATCCATTGGGACTAGACTGCTGACATAAATAGCATGGTTTATGTGGAACAACTGCTTTCCTTCTAGGAGTCTGGAATTTTGGTTCATGCCAGGTACAGGGTACCCGCCCTACCAGCCTCAGTGGAAACCCTGTGCGCTGAGTCTCCAACAAGCTTCCCTGAGGGGTGACACTTCACATATGTTGTCACAATTTGTTTCTGGAGGGATTATGTGCCTCTGGTGTGACCCCACTGCAAGGAGACTCTTGGACGCTGATGTCTGCCGGCCCCGGACTCCGCCATGCCCCTTTTGCGTTTCCTATTTCTCTCTGTACATTTCACCGTAACACATCACAGCTGTTGAGTACGACCACGCCTGAGTCCTCTGGGTCCTCTTAAGGACTCATAAGCCTAGGGTGGACCCCAGACACAATGATCAAATTGCCAAAACAGAGATTTCGGAACTAAAATACAATAGGGGGTCAGAGAACGGAGAGGGGACAACATAAGATAAATACTCAGAGACACAACTGCATGGACCACTTCTAATGACCATGAAAGCTGCACGCTCTCCAAACGCAACTTCACACGGTTCATGTTCCTGGACCTTCCTTTCCCTTCCTCAAGGAGATAAAGTCATCATAAGAAGTTACCAGTAACAACATCTTGATATGCAGGGTCAGTTTCCCAGTGTTCCCGAGCCCTGACCTCTCCACGAAGCCGAAGACTCAAGTTTAAAGTCCGCAGCTGTGGGCCACACAGAACGCCGGGGGATGGTGATACAAAGGAGAGGATGGGACTTGCTGATGTCAGAGGAAAATAATGTCAGAGGCTCAGGAAGTGCTTGTGGATTTTCTTCTTTTTCTGACTAAAAGGTACTTTCTTACTTTGTGAAAATATAGAATTAGCCATCACCTTTCTATTCTGGATGGGAGCACTGAATACAGAGATGTAAATATTGGGCAGATTTAGGGGATGGTGTGTTGATTATTTATAACCTCTCCAAGCATTTGAAATGTTATTTCTCTAGGATTCAATCCCAAAATACATTATTCAGAGAAAATCTTATTTAAAAATGGAATAACAATTCTAGCAACAAAGGCAAAAGCAAACCCAGACTTCAGGATAGTTATACTGTAGCCTTGGCCCCACCCCACATAATCTCTCCTGGCTACCTTTCGTTATTCCTTTTTTCTTTTAAAGGATGATGAAGATGGTGGTCAAAAGTTGTCTTTTACCCCTATCAGATGTGCCAGTACTTTACCGGGCTAAATCTTCTATTTTTTGACAGCTGTATCTTTAGGGAAAAACTATATTTATTTCATTTCTGTCATTAAGTAGCATTATAAACTGTCCACATAGTCAACTTACCAGAGTGCTAGATATTAACAGAAAGCAATAAAAACAGAAATAGTCCCTCTTCTTTAAGATATTCACAGTGGAGCATCACAGCTTTGAATAAAAGGTCTCTCTTCTGATCTGAGGTTCCCAGAACACTCAGAAATATTATCCATGTTATTTCCCACTAGTTCTATGAAGAAAGAATAGCCCTTATATTTGGGGGGTTTTGGTTGGTTTATAAATATGAATATCTAAAATATTTTTAAGGGAAAACAAATGAATATTTGTCAGAGAAAGATGAGGGTGGGCCAAGGTATTTCCGCTTCTCTGTCTACCTATGCATCTAACAAATGTACTAGAGGAAAGTGCCAGATTTTCACATAGATTCTGGAGATACAAAGGAATATGAAACTCAACTTACATTATCCTTGATCTAGATTGTTCCTTGTGCATTTCTCACTACTAACATGACCTTATAATTATACTGATAAGATTTTTTGCAATGGGAGAGATAATACCTCTTCATATTCATATAGAAATTCTTCTATCATTTAATGTTCATACCATCTTGATGACACAGAAGTTGGTAATAGTTTGGCTCAGTTTTTTGAAGTATTTTCTCATCATACTTTTCGCTTTTATCTCTGCTTCAAGCTTTACTGAGGTCTACGTTATAAAACCACAAATTCAGCAGTCTCTTAATTTTTATTTCCTTCTTTAG
>SJXQ01002738.1:27655-104012 GCA_006408695.1 Aepyceros melampus
AGCTTTACTGAGGTCTACGTTATAAAACCACAAATTCAGCAGTCTCTGTAATTTTTATTTCCTTCTTTAGATAGTAAAAATAAATGCTGATCATAAATTTCAAATTATTCAGATGTATAAAAAGCAGGAAATAAAAGCCTCCAAACAATGTCAGTACTATTCTTAATTTCTAATATATTCTTCCATAGTCTTCTCAGCATACATAGAGCTAAATGGTTTTTTGAATATTATTTCAAATGAACTGTATATACACAAAAGTCACTTGTCAGTTAGTGAACAAACCGTGTTAGAGTACAAACTCTGTAACTAGTTCCCAGAAGAAGAAACATACACCACAAATCAATTCTACGGTTTTGTAACTTTCCGTGACAGCACACATTCATTTATATTGCACTGCTTTCACACATTATCTAACCCTTTTTCATGAGCATTTCGGTAATTTCCAATTGTTCATCATGTGTGTGCTAGTCACTCAGTTGATTATGTGACCCCCGTGGACTACAGCCCACCAGGCTCCTCTGTCCATGGAATTCTCCAGGCAAGAATACTGGAGTGGGTGGCCATGCCCTTCTCCAGGAGATCTTCCTGACCCAGTGATCGAACCCGGATCTCCTGCATTGCAGGTAGATTCTTTACCATCTAAGTCACCAGGGAAGCCCTTTTACCATATAAAAAATCATAAAATAGTCTTGAACATAGAATTTTCTTCCACATAGGGAGAACGAGCCTTGGGACAAATCTCAATGGCTCCATGACTAAGTGGTCAAATGGTTTGCTTAAACCACACTGACATCATTTAACATGTAGGGCTAAGAAGAAGAAGGAAAAAAATGAGAAAGAGAGCAAAGAAAGGAGAAATGGGCAAGAGAAAACAAGAAGAAAGGGAGGGAGGAGAGAAAGGGGAAAGAGGGAAGGAAAAGAAATTCCTAAAGCAGATATATATTTATTCCTTTAGTCACATGAAAGTTGAAATTGAGATCATCTTGCTTTAAGTTCTACAGTGGCTTATTCCAAACTAGTGCAAAACTTCTATATAAATACAAGTTACAACTCAGGTTCTTTTTCCTTCTCTTTACATCAGAGCCACAATAGCCATGAGGTGGTTTCAGGCTTAATGAGAATAGCATCCGTGGCTGAAAGACCCTAAGATAATGAAAGGGGGCAGAAAAGAGTCACCCCTGAATCAAGGCGCTCTTCATTTTCAGTGACTGAAGGCAGGCATTTAAATCTATGCATGTCTTTGGTGCTTTTCATCTCACGCAAGGACTATGCTTGTAGAGGTCTTTAATTTGGGAAGTACTATTAGCAATGTGCTGGAAAGAAAAAATTCTTAAATTTATGGAAAGCATTGCTGAGAATGACCTGCATGACAGTGTGATACATAAAGCCAAATGCAAGTATTTCCTTCCAAAGATCATCTGAAATAGCATTGTATCAAGGGAGTCATTCGATGACAGAGGATGAACAGTAAGAATAGGCTTTCAATATTTATTTGCATGTGCATAAGCATCTATAGTGTATCCTATGTCCTGTTGGAGCAAATGAGCATAAAAAGAACAGCAGTTTCCTTAAAAAAAAAAAAAAAAAAAAAGAATGACCTGCTTGACAGTGTGATACATAAAGCCAAATGCAAGTATTTCCTTCCAAAGATCATCTGAAATAGCATTGTATCAAGGGAGTCATTCGAATCCAGAGGATGAACAGTAAGAATAGGCTTTCAATATTTATTTGCATGTGCATAAGCATCTATAGTATATCCTATGTCCTGTTGGAGCAAATGAGCATAAAAAGAACAGCAGTTTCCTTAAAAAAAAAAAAAAAAAAAACTGGGGTGGGGGCTTCCCTCGTGACTCAGTGGTAAAGAATCTACCTGCCAACACAAGAGACATGAGTTTGATCCCTGATCTGGGAAGATCCCACAGGCTGAGAATCAGCTAAGCCTGTGCGCCATACCTATTGAGCCTGTGATCCAGAGCCCAGGAACCACAACTACGGAAGCCCCTGCACTCTAGAGCCCACGCTCCACAAGAGAAGCCACCACAATGAGAAGCCTGCACACCGCAACGAGAGAGGAGCCCCCGCCTGCCACAACTAGAGACAAGCCCATGTATCAAAGAAAACCTGGCACAGACCAAAAAATAATAATAAAGAAGAAGAAAAAGAACATATATATGTTATCAAGTAGATCTCATTGACATCAACTTATTACAAGGAGAAGCTCTGTAATTCTTGCTTTTTGAACATAAATAAAGGCTCCAAAGATTACCAAAGAATCATCTGTCCCTTGAGGTGGTTCTGGTAGCCAAAAGCTGCAGGTGGACGGACAAGGTTGACCACCATCTGTGGAATCCATCTCCAATATGGTAGGTCAAATAATGCAACCTCCCTACCCTCAAGATGGTCTCATCGGTCACCCTAATCCTCAGGACCTGGGACCATGTCACCTTACACAGCAAAGGGGGCTCTGCAGATGTGACCTTGCAACTGGAGAAATATCTTCCATTTTTGTTCTTGTGTGTGTGTGTTTTAACTCTCTCATAACAATGAGGAGAGGAGATCAATGCATTAGTGCAGGCAGTGAAGAAGACAATGAAGAGTTGTTATCATTCATTACATCCAAGTTATATCTGTCACTTGGAACCCAGTTTTCCCAAGAGAACATGGCCATTCAGTCCATAAAGACAAATTAACAAGATATTTGAAAATAGAATACATGATCAGTACATTTAGAGAGACTTTGCTAAGATTAACAATGTGCCATAATATTATATCAATGAACAGGAAAAATATTTCTTTTGCATCTTTACTTAACAAAACCAACATTGTTGCTTTTGTCTTTAAAAATATTTTCCATATTTCAATTTGATCCTAAATCTTCCCTTAAAGATTTTGATTCTCAGAATTCTTGTCTTCAAAATTAGTTTTACCTTATATTGTACCCAACACCAAGAGAGTTCTCTTAAAAGGATCTTATGAAAAATGAGCACTGCCATCACTGATAATAACACTAGCCACAACAATAGTAACATTGGCAAATAAACCTATTTATTGTGGATTTACTGTGCACAGTGAGTTTTTCAAACCTATTTGAAGTAAATGCTCAACAGGTAGGCATAATGAGTAGGTACCTTCTTTTAATAGCCAATGATGAGTGTAATCATGTAGACATAACTATCTAGATGTCCACACACATGTTCTTTCTCATTTCCTGTGACTTCTCATTGCTTCCATGTATTGCCCCACGAGACTGACTTTTTTTCATCAGTCAGAACATTAACTTCTGGAATTCCATTAAGGAGGTGAACCGTGGTTGCAAAACCCTATCTATCCCACAAAGTAGTTATCAGGATTGGTAATAGCTATATTTAATCTTGTAAAGGAAGAAAGGGCAATTCACTTAGCAAGTCACAACATTCTTTTCTGTTGATTATAAAAATAAGTGGGGGAAGAACATGGCGGGGTGCAGGTTAAACAGTGGGTATCAGATTTTCTTATTTATAGTGCGGGCCAAAGTGCAAGTTGTTTTTGTTCTAATTGATTTTGTGGCTGTGCTGGGTCTTCTTTGCTGCCTGCGGCCTTTCTCTAGCAGCAGTGTTGGGCTTCTCACTGTGGTGGCCGCCCTTGTTGTGAGGCACAGGTTCTAGAGGGCGGGCTTAGTAGCCCCAAGGTATGTGAGATCTTCCTGCACCAGGGATCGAACCCACGTCCCCTGAATTGGCAGGTGGATTCTCAACCACCGGACCACCAGGGAAGTCCAAAAGTACAAATCTTGACCCAGTTCTTTTCTGCTTTCTAGAAACCTATAGCATCTGTATTACTTCCAACTGCTTGGAAATGTGAAGTCCCAGGCCCCCACCTCATTCTAATGAGATGCCCAGGTCACTGCCACGCACATTAAAATTTGAGAGCAAATTCCTCATTTTTTCTTTAGCTGGGCTTCTCACTGTGGTGGCCGCCCTTGTTGTGAGGCACAGGTTCTAGAGCGCGGGCTTAGTAGCCCCAAGGTATGTGAGATCTTCCTGCACCAGGGATCGAACCCACGTCCCCTGAATTGGCAGGTAGATTCTCAACCACTGGACCACCAGGGAAGTCCAAAAGTACAAATCTTGACCCAGTTCTTTTCTGCTTTCTAGAAACCTATAGCATCTGTATTACCTCCAACTGCTTGGAAATGTGAAGTCTCAGGCCCCCACCTCATTCTAATGAGATGCCCAGGTCACTGCCACGCACATTAAAATTTGAGAGCAAATTCCTCATTTTTTCTTTTTCTCTTACACATTGAAAAAGCCAGAAGTAATAGGAATCAAGAAAAAGGCAAGGCTACTCAATCCTGGGACCTTCCAGGTGGCACTAATGGTAAAGAACCTGCCTGCCAACACAGGAGACATAGGAGACATGGGTTCAATCCCTGGGTTGTGGAGATGCCCTGGAGGAGGGCACGGCAATCCACTCCAGTACTCTTACCTGGAGAATCCAATGGACGAGGAACCTTGTGGGCTACAGTCCACAGGGTCACAAAGAGTTGGACACGACCGAAGCAATTTAGCACACGCACACTCAGTCGCTATTAGACACCCTGTGGGAACATGACCTACAATTCAGAATCTCCACAAAAGGACGTTGAGCTTCTGTATTTCTATAGAAAACTCCACACAGATGGTTCTGATGTGTCTTTATCATTGAAAACCACAGGTAAAAGTTTAAAGAATCTTATTTCCACTCAGTTAAGAAATAATGACATATACCTACCCCAAATGTTCCTCCGTCTACTTGTCAACTCTGAAGTTCATGAAAAAAAACATAAAAGCAACCCAAATAAACTATGAATGGATTCAGTAAAAGGAACCATGCCAGTCACCCCATGAAATGCTGAAATCTCTTTTACAAAGTGCCTTACTCATTTTACTAAGCTGGAAAATCTTAGGCTTCCAACATGAGAGTATGCTTTTTCTCTTCTAAATGTTGACTGTCTTGGCAATGCCTAAATTTTTACCATCAAAGATAGTTCATTCTAGAGCAACAACAAAACATATTCTAGAACAACCAGTAACTCTCAGTTGAAAAATCAGACAAACAAAAGAGGACAGCCATTGCAGAAAAGAATCTGTCAGAATCTTGATAGCAGGGACTAATTCTCATGTATCTTTCTTGTGTCTGTAGCACTGAACACGGGGATTACACATAGGGAGAACGTTTGCATTGAACTGAATTCACTGAAAACACGCATAAATTGCTGTGAGTCCACCCCCTATCAAAACACTAGAGTCATGCCATGCACTTGCCAGGGATCTGTTTGATCTTACAGCCCTTTTATTCGGGCTGCTATTCCAAAACTGTAGGACACTCTGATTTAAACTTTTGAAGCTGTGTAAGCAAGGGAAACACATTGAGCCTGCTCAGAGTAAGGCAGAGGGAAAGTTCAGTACTCAACATCTTTGGGGAAAGGAGCTAGTTTAAAGAGCTGTGAAGGAGCTTCCATTTCCAAATCTTCTATCTTAAGAAAAGCTGATTCTTAAACAGGACCTAAGAAAATTCCTTTGCAGCGTTATTCCTTTCCCATTCTCGCTCCTTTTCACATAGCTGTGTGCACTACTCTTCTGGAAATCTTGATATTACTCATTTGGTATTAATCATTATTACAATAATTTGGTATTATTTCTCTTCCCAGCTGATTATCCTTTTACAGCCAGCTTTCAGAAGAAGAATCAAGGATCCAATGGCTAAGACTCCATGCTCCCAATGCAGGAGGGTTCAATTCCTGGTCAGGGAACTAAATCTCACATCTCACAACTATTGATAAGATCCCAAGTTCCACAACTAACACCAGGCACAGCCAAATAAATAAATAAATAATTTTTAAAAAAAGTAGATAGCATTTATTTGCACAATTGTATAATCCTAAATACACAGAGAATCCCTTTAAAAATTATTTGTAGTGTTAGTCATAATTGAAAAATAGCTAACTTTTATTGCATACTAACTAGGTGCCAGTCACCCTCTCTAAATAAGGTGCTCACAAAACCGGCTGAGAGGAGTCATCTACTGGTCACTGCATTGTTCCTGTCCTGCCCATGAAGACACTGGTCAGAGAGGTTGAGAAGTTATCCAGAGTTGCACAGCCACCACATGTCCCAGCTCAAGGATAACCAGCTCAAGGATGCTTGCATGGAATATCAGTTCTGTTGGTCTCCCCATGATCTTTCATTTACTGAAATTTATTTGGTGTTAAAGAACTTTGCCACAATAGCAAACAGAAGTCTATTGAGCAAGTGAAGAGGGTAAATTAGGGGACTAGAGAAGGGACTTAGCACTGAAAACTGCTCAAGCCTGAGGTTGTTATACATCAGCATGCATCAGACTGACCCAGAGGGCCTGAGACTCTGCATTTCTAACAGACACCTAGCGGGTACTGATGCCACTGCTATCGGGTGGAGCAGGTTCTTTCTGCAAATTACAACAGTCACTGTGCAAATGCACAATAGTTCATTCTGCAAATTACAACAGTCACATTTCAGAGGTGACTTCTATTGTCAATCTGTAACTCTCCCTCCACCAACATCACCTTCAGAAGAGTCAGTTTTAAAAGAGAAAAAAAAGTAAGTCCTGCTCATATCATTTTCAACCAGAACTTCCCAAAAAACAAAAACTAAACTCAAATTGTCCCGTCACAGATTCAGCCACTTCTTATGTTGAAATTTCATGTGAAAAGCCTCCCAAGTGTCACTTTTGATAACAGATAACCCAGGATACACTTCAATGCCATTTCTTCAATTATATTTTCTTTACTGCTCAAACAAGATAAACGGGGGGAATCCACACAATTTTTCATAGGTCAGAGGCTCAGTGCACAGGGTGTAGCCAGAGTTTGGTTAACAATACAGCAAGAGCCCGTCGAAAATTATAACCTAGATGATTTTTTTCCCTCCTCAGGCTTTTTGTCGATTTTTCCCTCACAGCATTGAGTCTCCTTTTACAAAAAAAAAAATAATTAACAGAAGAAATCACCCAATCTTCCAGTTAAAACACAATGAGGTACTGTTGTTAGAAAGGCAAGCAATTGATTTACAGGCCCTCGGAGCTGAGAGATTTCTCTATTTAAATCCTGTGGGTCTAAAGAAAGATATTCTGTTTCTGCTTTTAGTTGACAATGTTAATAATTTCTATATTTAAATTTGAACACATCATGTTCTTGGAGAGTTTAAATTAAATAGTTTGAAAATAGGTGATAGCTAACTTTCTTCTCTCCCTTACAAATTTTTACTGGAAAAAGGAAAACTAGGGAGAAAGAAGCTAAAGTCAGATTAGGCCTGAATGTTGACCTTTTAAATACAGAATAATCTCTTTCATAACTTTAAGTACACACAATTATTTCATGCTTTCAGAAATGCCTGAGAACTAAGTTAAGGAAACCAATTATAGACATCATCAAATCATGATTAGAAAGGAAACGGAGGCCATCTACTACAACCAAGTACAAAAATGTTGCTTGCAAAGAGTCAGAGATGTCAGGAATTCTTATAAAACATGAGGAACACGTTCAGCTAGAAAAACACCATTCCTTTGCATTTATTAATTCAGCAAAATCCCAGTTCCAGTAACTTTTCTGTCGATATTGACATGCTGAATTTAAATTTGTATGGAAGGGCAAAGACAACAAATAGTCTCAACAGTCAACAATTCTGGAAAAGAACAAAGCTGCAGGACACACCTGAGCCAGTTTCAAGACAGTGTAAAAGGACAGTCCTCAAAAGAACACAGTATTGGTGAGAGGGTAAGACGAGACCAACAGAACACGAAAGCTGAAGAGAATACCAACTACTATCTTTGTTGAGTAGAGGAAGGCAGAAGGATGTGGGCACAAATAACTAGGGTATAAGCTCACTTGGAAATGGCAACCCACGCCAGTATTCTTGCCTGGAGAATCTCCATAGACAGAGGAGCCCGGCGGGCTACAGCCCACAGGTACAGTCCAGAGTCAGGCACGGCTGAGCGACTCAGCACAAGAGGACTTTAAGCGCACAGAAAGCAGCCAGTGGACTTCCCTGGTGGTCCAGTGGTCGAGAACCCACTTCCAATGCAGGGAATACAGATTCGATCCCTGGTCTGGAAAGACCCCAAGTACCATGAAGTGACTAAGCCTGCTCAACACTGCTGAAGCCCACGCTCCTATAGCCTCTGCTTTGAAACGCGAGAAACCACAATGAGAAGCCTGCACAACGGTAACTAGAGAGTAGTCCCCGCTCCCTGCAACTAGAGAAAGCCCACATGCAGTGACAAAGAGCCAGCACAGCCAAAAAGTAAATCAAATGACTTCTTTTTCAAAAAAGCAGTTATAGAATGGAGTCATATTGATCGTGACAAAGCATGAATAATCTCTGTTTCCAATCATCTATCATTCTTTTGCTGAAAAATGGCAAATATCCCACCTCCTTTTAATGGAATCATCTGAGAATGGCTTTGAGACTAGACAATTAATAAAATAAATAAAATGATGCCAAAACATAAAGAAAAAAGAACAACTAGGTGGACCCTGTTTAATAGAGAAACCATCCCCACTGGAAAATCTGTGCATGTAGGTTTCAGGTGGTGCAGAAATCTTAACAAGGAGTTACACGAGTTTGTGTGCAGACTGACAGCTTGAACAAATCAAAAGAAATTCAGCACCGGGCAAAATCAATACTTTACCACTTGCATCGTTTAAAAGTGGACTGGACAAGGAACTAGAGGCTCAACTGTAAGGAACAATTCCCTAGACTGGCAGGCAGGGAAGCAGGTGGTGAGATCGCACAGACCTTACCCATCTTAGTTTCTGATTCCACAGCACTGGCAAACTAAGTCAGTTTCACCAGGGAAGTGGCATGCTGAGACGTGGCTGCTGGTCAAGGTCTGCTTCGATTTTACACTGGCCTTTTCAGGAGACCCCTTGGGGTGTGTCTTCCACACACACTGTCTCTCCCAAAGGGCTCCCCCATAATTTACTGTCCTCTCCCTCAGATTGCAAAGGGAAGACCCATGCCTTCTGGGGCATCTAGACAGGTTGAGCTCCTGACAGACTATCCATCCACAGACCTGAAAAAATGTAAACCCCAATCAGACCAAACTCCAGGGTGACATTTACAGTAGGGAGATAAAAACCTTTCTTTGGGGGCACGAATATCTCTGCTCAGCCTGTCAAGGTAAAAAATGAGAAAGAAATAGAGTGTCACTTTCACCTGCTAATTAAGTAGCACAATCCATAAATGTGTGTCAATGGCTCACCTTTTTCTTCCCTTTGTCCCAGTTTGGGTTTGTGCAGCCACCACCAACTGTAACTCTGATGAAGAGTTCTGCATCTCATTAGGCAGCCCAAAGTGCTGAAGGAACAAGCAGACTCATTGGAAAGAAAGCTCAACCAAATAAATAGAATTAACAACAGAATGGGCTTTTAAAGAGTTGACTTTGTCAGCAGGGACTTGAAAGATACAAAATACGTTAACTCCCCAACATACAAACAAGTTCCATTCCTAGAGCATCTTTGTAACTTCAATCTCTTCCTAGATACCGCAGTTAGCCGAGGTACCCAACTAACACAATTTGCTATATAGTATTGTATGTAATAGGTTTACAATACTTTTCTTACAAATAGTATGCTAAAAGAAAAAACAAGCACAAAAATACACATTATCAATCTTACAGGACAGTGCCTTGAAAAGTACAGTAGTACAACAGCTGGCATACAGCAACTGGCATCAAATCAACACACAAGGAGAGTTACTGAGTGGAGGAGGGAGAGGAGGTAGGAGATGGTAGGGCTGACGAATCATCAACAACAGGAGATGGAGGGCAGGCTGCAATCTCACTCGCTTCTGATGCAGGTGGAATGCACTTTCCCATCTTTGAAGGTTCATATGTAAGGGTACTTCCTACTTACTAAGGAAGTACTTACTGTACTTCCAAGCTAAATCAGGGGCAAGGGAAGAAAGACTGGAACGCAAGAAAGGTGTGTCTCAATATACAGATACAGATGTCCCTATGCCGACAATGCCAAAGCTGTCAAAGCAGGTATTTACTGAATTCTTGTATCGCAGCCTACCCTAAACACTGTGGAAAACAGAGCTAATTTACGAACACACCCATACTTTTCTAAGACCACATTATTCTAATGAAACTTTTTGTTGACACACACCCACGTATATGTGATGGACTCAACTTTATTAAAAATTCAGGACATTTGGGATTGACATGTACTCGCTGCTCTACTTAAAATAGGTAACCAACGAGGACCTTTCAGAAAAATTTTTTTTTTTTTTAAATTATATGGCTCAGTGGGAAAGAATCCACCTGCAATGCAGGAGACGCAGGTTCAATCCTCAGGTCAGGAAGATCCCCTGGAGAATGGCATGACAATCCACTCCAGTATTCTTGCCTGGAAAATCCCTGGAGAGAGGAGCCTGGCAGGCTCCATGGGGTTGCAAAGAATCGAACATGGCTGAAGCGACTGAGCAGCAACTACAAAATAAAGCTGCCACCTGGAAAATAAGCTTTAGTTTACATTTTATTTTGGCCACACCAGGCAGTATGTGGGATTTTAAGTTCTCTGACCAGGTACTGAACTCACACTCCCTACAGTGAAATTCAGGGTAGTAACCATTGGTCCACCAGGGAAGTCCCTGAAACTCATGTTAAATCCTCCCTCTTCAGCCTCAGTTTCCACTTCCCATTTCTGCCTTTGCTCAAGGGCATACCACACTCATCTAGGCTGCCATGCTTTGCCCATACCACCCCACTTTCTAAGATGTGCCTTACCTATTCATCCTTTAAGTTGTGATGGAAAAATCTTTCCTCCCAGAAACCTCTCAGGTAACATCTGTCAGTTCTCACTCTATGAACTCAAAGACACAGATATAAACTTACCTAATTCTAACAGCCGGAGAAGGCAATGGCACCCCACTCCAGTACTCTTGCCTGGAAAATCCCATGGACGGAGGAGCCTGGTGGGCTGCAGTCTATGGGGTCGCACAGAGTCGGACACGACTGACGCGATTCAGCAGCAGCAGCAATTCTAACAGCACTTTTCAACTTGCCTTGTAATTTTCATCCCCTTCTTTTGATGGTGGGCTCTTCAAAGGCATGGTCTAATGACTATTTTATACATATATATATATATTCCCCGCTCCCCACCCTTAGCTAAGAAATTTAACTGGAAGACTTGCTTGTGGCAGGCATTGCAGGAAATGGCACAGATGAGCAAAAGCAACACGAATTCTAAGTTAAAAGGCACGAGTCCTAGCCTGAGCCCTGGTTATTTTGGAGCTGAGCTGCTGGTAATGTCACTGTGCTCCTTGTCCAGGAAATCAGGATGATGTTAAACCACCCTCTTACAGAATCACTTAAATCTATCATTGATACGAAGTGTTCTTTAAATTATAATGGGCTCATAAAAAGGAACATATTTGAATCAGTCCTAGAGAGGTAGAGGAACCTAGAGCCTCTATACAGAGTGAAGTAAGTCAAAAAGAGAAAAACAGATATCATGTATTAACAAATACACGTGAAATCTAGAAAAATGGTACTGATGAAACTCTTTGCAGGGCAGGAATAGAGATACAGACATAGAGAACAGACTTTAGACAGAGCCAGGGAAGAAAAGATTGGGAGAATTGAGAGACTAGCATTGAAACATACATATTACCATATGTAAAACAGATAGCTAGTGGGAAGTTGCTGTATAACACAGGGAGCTCAATGAGCTACTCTGGGACAGCCTGGAGTGGGGGGACGGGGTTGGGGAGGAGGTTCAAGAGGGAGGGGAGATATATGCACTTACAGCTGATTCACTTTGTCATATGGAAGAAGACAACACAATATTGTAGAAAAATAATTTAAAAATAAAAATGATAATGGGCTATCAAGTCATCACAAAATGCACATTCTTCTCTGGCACCTTCCAGTGGGGAGTATTCTAAGCAAGCTTCCACCTACATCTGAAGTTACTGGGCTTGAGCAGTCTCATGGCACCAAATTCCTGGCACTTTCAGTCAAAAGGAAATGATGTAATATTAACAAAATGCCTACAATGTCTGCAAATTAAGAGAGGCATTATGATCAAGGATGTAAAAGTGAGACACAAACTTGCACAGAGACTTAAAAGCCGTGCCCACAGTCCCGGGGCACAGACAACCTCCCCAGCATATGGGGATCCCTGAACAAGCACCATTTTCACTGGCAGGTGTGAGTGTCCTTGAGACATGACAGTAGGAACCAAGTCCAGTCACGGTCACTATAAATCTACAAAGCAAAAAACTCCTTTGCAATTCTCATTCATCTTTTGGAATTTATTACCAATAAAATATTAAAGCTCAGTCTCAAGACAAAACAAAAGATAAAGTACTTCACCATGTAAACTCTAAGGTGAATGAAAAACCGTATTTTTATGTAAATAATAGATCCATAAAATCCCAAATCTACAAAGGGACGTGTTACATTTTTTGTTTAATCAGAAAATAAAAAGGGGCATCTCTGTTCACAATTGTGTAAGCAAAGGACCCCAAACAAGCTCAGTTTTCTCTTAGAAAATGCAACTTGAGGCAATTCTGAAAATCTCGCCAACATTTTGTTCTTTTCTGTTTAAGGACATCAGAGACACGTAAAGGAGGATAAGAAATACAGTTGTCTGACCAAGTTACATATCAAAAAATGTCATCAGCTCCTGTAGGGGAAAACACAGAACCTCAAATTCGAAGCTTCTAGATGCCTTTCAATTCACCTTGACAGATTTCATCTTAGCCTGTGCAGAGCTGTGAAGAACTCCTGAAGGTTATTTATGATTGATTTATTTCAGGCTTATAGTGTTAAGATTTGCAGTAGCTTGTTACTTTAAAATGTATCTGTATTGAAATGATCCATAATTACAAAGTTCTATTAAAATCCCAAAGGCAAATGAATCCCCTCAAAGTGCTGCAACACTACTTTTGATATCACAACCAACCTTCAAACAGGTGATCCTGCCAGCAGGGCTGAACCACCTCCACTCATCTTTTAATAAAGATTTAATATGAAATGAAAACTTCAGCACAAAACAAAAGCAGGGGATATCTGCAACAAGAAAGCATGAAAAGGAAAGGAAGGGATGGTTCTGTTAAATCAAGCACCGGCATGTGTGTGGAGCACAGGGGGACTCACATGCTTTGTGATAAGGCTTTAGGCTAAAATCAAAGGAGCAAAACTTCAATATGTCATGTTATCTTCTGTGGTGTCGGAGAAGACTCTTGAGAGGCCCTTGGACTGCAAGGAGATCCAACCAGTCCATCCCAAACGAAACCAGTCCTGAATATGCATTGGAAGGACTGATGCTAAAGCTGAAACTCCCAATAGTTTGACCACCTAATGAGAAGAGCTGACTCACTGGAAAAGACGCTGGTGCTGGGAAAGATTGAAGGCAGGAGGAGAAGGGGACGACAGAGGATGAGATGGTTGGATGGCATCACCTGCTCGATGGACAGGAGTTTGAGCAAGCTCTGGGTGATAGTGAAGGACAGGGAAGCCTGGTGTGCTGGAGTCCACGGAGTCACAAAGAGTCGGACACAACTGAGCAACAGAACAATAGCTTGGCAGAGTTCAAACTTCAGTAAGAGCAATCTATACATACAACAGTGCTTCAGACCATACAGAAAGACGCCTGACACTAAGCGTCCCAATGACGCCTAATTAAATACAAGAATATAGATCACTGTCTCTGGAATTAAATTACTCATTCTAAATAACAACAGCTCCAAAATAGCCCAAGGGTCCAGAGCTGAGGCCAGTGGACAACGGGGTGGCTGAGCTGGTGATGCGGTGAGGAGATCGCTGAGCTGAATCCCTGAGTGACTTGCTTGGGGTGGATAGCTGGGGGCATGTGTTCACCTAGAGCTGGCCAGCTCTGCAGCTATAAATCACCTAGGATCCAGGGCCCCAGAACTTGCAGAGGTAAAAAGATAAATCATTTAGGCTCTAAAGGCAAAATTTAAGTATCATTACTGATGCTAAAGCTGAAACTCTAGTACTTTGGCCACCTCACGTGATGAGTTGACTCATTGGAAAAGACTGATGCTGGGAGGGATTGGGGGCAGGAGGAGAAGGGGACGACAGAGGATGAGATGACTGGATGGCATCACCGACTCAATGGACATGGCTTTGGCTGAACTCCGGGAGTTGGTGATGGACAGGGAGGCCTGGCGTGCTGGGATTCATGGGGTCGCAAAGACTCGGACATGACTGAGTAACTGAACTGAACTGCTCCATAAAATCTTTCATGATCACCCCAGGCAACCACACAAATCTCATTCTGATTCCTAAGAGTTCTCTATTCCAGTCCTTTGGAACATTTAGGAAGTTTATTTTTAATGCTGATTAGGGTTAGGGTTGACTACCTGTAAGGTACTCTATATAAGCAGACCAGTAATTTCTCTGGCAGAATTTTTTTTTACACACACACACACACACACACACACACAGAACCCTTTGTGTCTATCCACAGAGTTGAACTCAAGACTTTCCTTCTACTCATTATCCAGTGATGATCAAAAAAAAAAAAAAATTATCTCTTTATTTGGCTGTGTTGGGTCCTAATTGCAGCATGTAGGATCTTGCAGTTGCGGCCTGTGAGATCTAGTGCCTGACCAGGGATCAAACCCGGGTCCCCTGCTTTGGAAACACAGAGTCTCAGTCACTGGACCATGAGGAAGTCCCTCCAGTAAACATCCTTTGGTTGATTAGACGGAAATGTCAGAGCAAGAAGATGGTAAGCAGGTCCTGGCAAATGTGGTATTAAATCAGTCATCTTCAGGAATTCTTTATTTCTTTTCAACATGGTCATGAAAGCTCTTTTAGGCTTAAGATTAAGAACTATGATGCAAATATTAACACATATTTACTATCAGTTTCCACACCACATACCCTGATGAACTGACATACTGCTGTAACTGTCAGAGGATATCACTCTTAATTGCTTAAGAACCCAAATCTTCCTTCCTCATCTGATTTGAGATTTTACAGTCAACTTTTGGCTTCCTCTGCTTTACAAGTTCAAATAAGCCTTCCTTTCAACCTAATAATCTGGAAGCCAGATTCTTACAAGCATGAAATTATAATTAAAAATTATCTTCACTATGAATAAAAATCATACCCAAGGAATCATTCAGTGGCATTCCTCTCCAAAAGCTTTCAACATCCCCCTGAATAAAAGATCATGACTTAGAAAGCAGCATTGTTCTTTCAGACAGGATGGAGTGCTCGTGTCCCCCATATTATAATATATTCAGACATATTTCTCGGTATGCATGCATATATAAAAGGGCTTCCCAGGTGGCACTAGTGGTAAAGAAACCACGTGCCAATGCAGGAGACTTAAGAGACTCACGTTCGACCCCTGGGTCAAGAAAATCCCTTGTGGGAAGGTATGGAAACCCACTCCAGTGTTCTAGCCTGGAGAATCCCATGGACAGAGGAGCCTGGCGGGCTACAGTCCATAGGGTCAAAAAGAGTCGGATACAGCTGAAGCAACTTATCGTACACTCACGCGTATCTTTTAACATAAACAAGTATATAATATAACGTGTCAAAGTATATGTTGTTCGGGCCGACATAAACAGGAAGCCTTAACTTTATGAAGCCTCAGTACCCTTTTTGTCTCTCCTCACGCAGCCTTTGTGAAAGGGGAGCTCTAGGGTTTGTGTTCTCCTCATTAGGTCACTGGGTTCCGTAATTGGGGTCTCAGGCGGAGACTCTAAGGCAATGGAGAGTCAGGGGGTTTTAGACGACAGGTGAGGCAGGAGACAGACAGGATTGCAGTCATGTAACCAGAGGTGAACCCAGTGAGGTTTTAGGGCAAGAGGCCCCCAAAGTCAGAAAAACCCACTGACTGCAGTGACTGGAAAACCCACTGACCGCCGTGACTGGAAAGGGTCACTCAGGCCTATGTGCCAAGCACACGGAATACAACGAGAAGAAAAAAGGGGCTCCCCTAGCGGTCCAATGGCTAAGACTCCATGCTCCCAACGCAGGGACCCCGGGTTCACTCCCTGGACAGGGAGCTAGATCCCACATGCCGCAGCTAAGGGTTTGCATGCCACAACAAAGATCAAAGATCCCACATGCCAAACCAGGACTGGGAACAGCCAGATAAATAAATCATTTCTGGAAAATATTAAAATAAAAGCAAAGAGAAAGAAAGGAACAGAACACACCAGATGGAGAGATGATAGAATCAACTGGCTTAGTGACTGACGGTGTAAAGAGCGTGAAGATGATGTTCAGATAGGTCCTCACTGTGGAGGATGAAGCAATTGGTGTGATGTCACTGACACAAAGGAGAAAAGAAGAAGGTGGATTGTTTTATGAGGTTGCTGGGAAATAAGCTGAAATGGAGCTAAACAACCTGGGCGGTGTCACTGCCAATGGGAGGGTCACCAAAGGGGGAGCCAGGTGCCCTCACAGAGCAGCTGTGTGATCTTGGCAGACATGAACATCCCTACAGGCTTCACTTATCTCCTGTCAAGCGAGCAGGTTGAATTAGATGACTTTCATTCTTTCCTCTGCTCAAGAGACTACAGCTCACATGTTATCACTCCCATTTCCACAATCAGCAATATAGGAAATCAAAAGAAATATGTATTCTCCTGAACATGAGAGAATGGCTAGCTGGAAAAATAAGACTGGAGAATAGTCTTCTATCCTTTTCCCAAGGATTCTCCCCTGCAAATCCAAAGAGCCCCTCCATACCTGCAACTGACTCCACGAACGACCTGCCCTTTGCTTTTACCAGTGCCCTGAGGCACAATGGGAAAGCAATCTGACTGGGACCATGGTCAGAAGCCTCCAGCCCAGCACCACAATTCCAGCCCACACCTGATCTATCCCTCAGACTTCCTTCCACGGGGCCCTACCATCTCGCAGCACCTTTCCAACCCAGGAGTGGAAGAGAAACGCCCGGACTTTCCCACTCTCTCTACAGCTCTCACCAGCCAATGCATCAGAAGGAGGCCGAAAGCCACAGAACTTAGCAATAGTTTGCTGAGGGGAGAGGGGTATGGATTGGGAGTGTGGGATTAGCACATGCAAACTACTCTATAGAGAATGGATAAATAAGTTTCGATTGTAGAACAACGAACTAGATTCGATATCCTGTGATAAACCATACTGGAAAAGACTATAGAAAAGAATATATTGAATTGATCCAAAATCATTTGAATTTTTGCATAACATCATATGGAAAAACCCAAACAAATCTTTGGGCTGCTACTGCTAAGTCATTTCAGTCGTGTCCGATTCTGTGCGATCCCATAGCCGGAAGCCCACCAGGCTCCCCCGTCCCTGGGATTCTCCAGGCAAGAATACTGGAGTGGGTTGCCATTTCCTTTAACCCAATATATATATATATATGGATGAACCCAATATATGTATGTGTGTGTGTATATAGGTATGTGTGTGTGTATATAGGTATGTGTGTGTGTATAGAGATATGTGTGTGTGTAAATATATCACCGAATCACATTGAACTGAATCACTTTGCTGTATAGCAGAAATTAACACAATGCTGGAAATCAACCCTACTTCAATAAAATAAATTAAACAAATAAATGGGGAAAGTGAGAGATCCTTAGGGACTGGCTTGTTATGGTCGCAGGGCTTTCCAGGAGTGCTGAGAACCAGAACCCAAACTGGGATTAGGCAGGTGCAGCTGAAGCAGGGGCTGGACACCCCCACTTTTAGCAGGAGATTCTGAATGGGCCCCCTCACAGGGTCGGGCAGGTTTGGTTATGGGGCAAACTGGAGGGGACGAATCTCTTGACACAGTGGGGCTCGGAGGGCAGGAGCAGGAGTAAACCTCCTACAGGAAGAGCAGGCACCTGTCTGGGTCACTAGACTGGCAGCCGGGGCCTGGTCATTGATTCTTAAGTACAGGAGCCTCCACTCCCAGTGTGATACGATCCATCCTTTTCAGCCTGACGTATGAAACCCAAGACTGGCCTTGCTCTTCACAACTGTGTCAGCTCCTTCAAACCCCTTTGCTTTGCCTGGAGCCCCTGCAGGAGGCTAAAAGCTTGAAGGAAATACTACGAGAGACCCAAAGGGGTTGAGAGCAAGTGAAAAGGGAGTCACAAGGCAAAATGCCTTGTTTGGGCAGAAAACAGCACTCATACAGCTCATTCTGTATTTAAGGAGATGTGTTTAAGGACCTCAGACATGGGGATGATACCACTTTAATGGCAGAAAGCGAAGAGGAAGTAAAGAGCCTCTTGATGATGGTGAAGGAAGAGAATGAAAGAGTCAGCTTAAGACTAAATATTAAAAAATAAAACTAAGATCATGCCATGGCAAATAGAGGGGGAAAAGGTGGAAGTAGTGACAGATTTCCTCTTCTTGGGCTTGAAAATCACAGTGACTGCAGCCGTGAAATCAGGAGATGAATGCTTCTCAGCAGGAAGGCAATGACAAACCCGGACAGTGTGTTGAAAAGCTTAGATGTTACTCTACCGACAAAGGTCTGTACGGTCAGGGCTATGGTCTTCCTAGTGGTCATGTACGGTTGTGAGAGCTGGACCGTAAAGAAGGCAGCACACCAAAGAATTGATGCCTTCAAACTGTGGTGCTGGAGAAGACTCCTGAAAGTCCCTTGGACAGAAAGGAGATCAAACCAGTCAATCTTAAAGGAGGTCAACCACGAATATTCCTTGGAAGGATTGATGCTGACTAAAGTTCCAGTATTTTGGTCATCCAATGCGAACAGACTCTTTGGAAAAGCCCCTGATGTTGGGAATAATAGAGGGCAAAGGAGTAGAGGGAATCGGAGGAGGAGATGGCTGGATGGCATTCCCGATGCAAGGAATATGAACTTGGGCAAACTCTGGGAGATGGTGAAGGACAGGGAGGCCTGGCGTGCTGCAGTCCATGGGGTCACAAAGAGTGGGACAAGACTGGGTAACTGAACAACAACAATTTAAGGTCCACATGTGTATGCCCTTGTAGAAAGGCTATCACAAGATATCACAGGCGAGGAGCTGTGGATTATGAAGGATCCTGTGTGTAATTACAGAATTACGAAGTCAGCCAGTTGATCATCACAGTAAATTTTGTTTAAAAACACACTAAATGTTTCAGAGTAGAGATGGACAGGGAGTGAGTGAGGAGACAGCAGCTGCTAGAAGTGATCCTAACCACCAAGGAGCAAATACGATACATGGAGCTCTGGCAAGGATGACACAGAAGCAGCAAGAGCTCTGGGTGACCCTGGAGTGCCTGTAATATGTTGAGAAAATAAAGGACGCACCTCACAAAAAGGAACATAGAAACAAAGTATACGTAACAGAGACAGACAACTTCTCTCAGGAGGAAAACTCAAAGCTCAGAGCAAACAGGCTCAGAAGAAGAGCACGTTTTTTAAAAAAAGGCCAGATGCGACCTTATTGCTAAATCCTTTAGAAAAGTGACCCTCCATGTCCCAGGGACCCTGCAGTGTCCACAGATATGGAATATCTTTCCCTCGGCCCACCTGAAGCTCCGCCGGTAAATATCACCACCTTTCTATAGCAAACACAGATAAACCAGAGGCACAAGGGCAGATGAATCAAAGGCACTCCAGCCATCCCTGTGGTCCTACAGAGGTTTACTAATGTAGTCCCAGGCTGCCTTGCAGGAGGCTGCGGTCCCCAGCCAGGAAAGGTGACCCAGAGAGCCTTCCAGCTGTGCTGCAATTACAGAAACACTCTTGCTTTCATGACCCCAAAGCCAGGACCCACAGAGGTACACCACTCACTCTCTTGTGTACCCGCTGGGCTCAGCAGGAAGCTCTTCCAGTGTGAGCTGGGTTCACAGGTTCCAGGAAGATTTCCAATGCAAATAGAACGCTTGAGTTCCACAGCACAGGACAAGAGTCACTCCACGCCTGAGTCTGGGCAGGTTCTGTCTGACAGCCTTCCCTTCCAAAGGTCTCCTGGGCCCCAGATCAGGCTGGATGCCTAAGAGTGAGGTCTGCAATGATCCCTGTGGTTGAACAAAAAGTATCTGCTGGGCAATCAGGCACCAGGAAGCATGTGATCTGAGGAAGAGACAAAATAATACAGCGCATAGTGCTTTTACCGAAAAGCCTCAGCTCTCACTGGAGAAAATGACAGGCACACATAGAAATATATAAGAGAGGTAAAAGAGCCCCTGGGACAGCAAGGAGATCAAACCAGTCAATCCTAAAGGAAATCAACCCTGAATATTCATTGGAAGGACTGAGGCTGAAGCTCCAATACTTTGGCCACCTGATGGGAAGAACTGACTCAGTAGAAAAGACTGTGATGCTGGGAAAGACTGAAGGCAGGAGGAGAAGGGGACAACAGAGGATGAGATGGTTGGAAGGCATCACTGACTCAAAGGACATGAGTTTGTGCAAACTCTGGGAGATGGTGAAGGACAGGGAAACCTGGCATGCTGCAGTCCATGGGATCACAAAGAATCAGACACAACTGTGGATAGCAACTTCAGTTTACCCAAGGTCATGCAGAAAAGAAAAGTAAAAGAAAAGCTGGCTTAAAACTCAGCATTCAAAAAATGAAGATCGTGGCATCCGGTCCCATCACTTCATGGCAAATAGATGGGGAAATGGAAACAGTGGCAGATTTTATTTTCCTGGGCTCCAAAACCATTGTGGATAGTCATTGCTGCCATTAAATTAAAAAGCCCCTCCTCCTTGGAAGGAAAGCTACAACAAAACTAGACAGTGTATTCAAAAGCAGAGACATCACTTTGCCAGCAAAGCTCTGTCTAGTCAAAGCTATGTTTTTTCCAGTAGTCACGTACAAATAAGAGAATTGGACCATAAAGAAGGCGAGCATCAGAGAATTGATGTTTTCAAACTGTGGTGCTGGAGACAACTTCTGAGAGTCCCTTGGACCGTAAGGAGATCAAGCCAGTCAATCTTAAAAGAAATTAATCCAGAATACCCACTGGAAGGACTGATGCTGAAGCTCCAATACGTTGGCCATCTGATGCAAAGAGCCAACTCAATGAAAAAGACCTTGATGCTGGGAAAGACTAAGGACAGAAGGGGGCGACAGAGGATGTGATGGTTGAATGGCATCACTGACTCAACAGACATGAATTTGAGCAAACTCTGGGAGATAGTGAAGGATAGGGGAGCCTGACAAGCTACAGTCCATGGGGTTGCAAAGAGTCAGACACAACTTAGCAACTGAACAGCAAAGCACTCAGTGGATAGCCGCCTCAGTTTACCCAAGGTCATGTAGAAAAGAACAAGTGTTATGAAATGAGGCAGTTGAGACGTTTCTATGAGAAAGGTATGGTTTTTGCTGCCCACAGAAGATGGTAGTATGGGGACTGATGGTGGGGTGGGAGTGAGCGTTCCTGGCTGATGGAATACTATAAACAGAGATTACAGAAGAGGGCGGCTGGTTATAGAACCCAGAGACCACCCTGGAGGGCAAGTGGATACTGCAGAGGTACGCTGGGACCACATTTTAGAAGGCTTTGAAAAGAGCCCAGGCCCTGTTTGAGGAGTCTCTGGAGGTGCTTGGAGTTGAAGAATAACTTCCAAGGAGAATCAAAAAGTCTTTTCACCTATTTCCACCAAATGCCTCTTTCTATCAATGGCACACACTTGCCAAAAAGCATATACCTTCCCTCCTTCCCCTCCAAATAGCCACTCTTACTCACATACATTTAACCGGAACTTCTTAGCCCATAATTCTTCCCAGCTGAGCTCACTAGCCACCACTCCTTAGGTCTAACTCATGATAGTGCCCTATGTTTGTTCTGTCTTGCAAAGGACATCTCACAGGCCAACGTCCTTTTCATCAAATACACTTCGTTCTGCAGAAACTCTCCACCCTATCTCATGGAGTTATGAGGAGCAAAGATTTTTCAGCAGAGGGCTTTTAAGAGGGGCTTAAAATTCATAAATGCCCACTTTCACTCCATCACTATATACTTCCTAGTGCCAAGAGAAAGTGCATGGTACCATGACCACACCAAATCAGAGGGGTCCCCCATGAACACAGTACTCAGTATGCTCTGCTTCTACTACTTCAGCTCCACTAATGTGTGTGGATGTCCTCAGGCATGTCCAACTCCTTGTGACCCCATGGGCTGGAGCCCGCCAGGCTCCTCTGGCCATGGGATTTCCCAGGCAAGAATACGGGAGTGGGTTGCAATTTCCTTCTCCAGGGGATCCTCCCGACCCAGGAATCAAAACCACACCACCTGTGTCTGCTGCCTTGCGGGAAGATTCTTTACCACTTGAGCCATGGGGGAAATCAGCTCCTCTAACAACACATTTTAATTCATGTTTTGTAATCTCAATTTTACTTAAGACAGAAAGTGATCAGATTTTTTTATGATTAAAAAACTGCACAATCAAAAAACTTCTTCAGCATAATAGGATACAGACCATAACTGACAAAAACCAACTATTAGGAATTTTTCACATTTCTTCTAAGTTTCATGAAATGGGAGCATACACAGAAGTGGTTTCACCTGGAATTTTCACATTGCAAGAGAATCTAAAAATGATCAGCATTTGGGATTCCAAATACCACCCTGGGCTCCTACTTTAAGCGGATTAAAAATATAATTCCTCTTTTCAAAAATGCAGTTGAACTAATGGGACCAATTCAACGGCCCAGCCATTCTTCTATAGCTTTCGGAACTGCCGACTCCATGAAATTTCACTGAATCAATAGTTTGAATTAGAGAAGAAAATTCTCAGTGACCTTTTTTTATTCTATTCCTTTTCCTTAAAATGTTGGTGATTTCTAACAAATGGAATTCCCAGTGTTAAAATTAAATATAGCTTGTAAAGCCACCACCATTAATCTTATTGGTCACAATTGTTATTGTATAAAGGCTGGTTTGCTATTGAGCCAGACATCTTGGAATGTGAAGTCAAGTGGGCCTTAGAAAGCATCACGACGAACAAAGCTAGTGGAGGTGATGGAATTCCAGTTGAGCTATTCCAAATCCTGAAAGATGATGCTGTGAAAGTGCTGCACTCAATATGCCAGCAAATTTGGAAAACTCAGCAGTGGCCACAGGACTGGAAAAGGTCAGTTTTCATCCCAATTCCAAAGAAAGGCAATGCCAAAGAATGCTCCAACTACCACACAATTGCACTCATCTCACATGCTAGTAAAGTAATGCTCAAAATTCTCCAAGCCAGATTTCAGCAATACGTGACCCGTGAACTCGCTGATGTCCAAGTTGGTTTTAGAAAAGGCAGAGGAACCAGAGATCAAATTGCCAACATCTGCTGGATCATGGAAAAAGCAAGAGAGTTCCAGAAAAACATCTATTTCTGCTTTATTGACTATGCCAAAGCCTTTAACTGTGTGGATCACAGTAAACTGTGGAAAATTCTGAAAGAGATGGGAATACCAGACAACCTGACCTGCCTCTTGAGAAACCTGTATGCAGGTCAGGAAGCAACAGTTAGAACTGGACATGGAACCACAGACTGGTTCCAAATAGGAAAAGGAGTACGTCAAGGCTGTATATTGTCACCCTGCTTATTTAACTTCTATGCAGAGTNTATGCCAAAGCCTTTGACTGTGTGGATCACAGTAAACTGTGGAAAACTCTTCAAGAGATGGGAATACCAGACCACCTGACCTGCCTCTTGAGAAATCTGTATGCAGGTCAGGAAGCAACAGTTAGAACTGGACACGGAACAACAGGTTGGTTCCAAATAGGAAAAGGAGTACGTCAAGGCTGTATATTGTCACCCTGCTTATTTAACTTCTATGCAAAATACATCATGAGAAACGCTGGACTGGAAGAAACACAAGCTGGAATCAAGATTGCTGGGAGAAATATCAATCACCTCAGATATGCAGAGGACACCATCCTTATGGCAGAAAGTGAAGAGGAACTAAAGAGCCTCTTGACGAAAGTGAAAGAGAAGAGTGAAAAAGTTGGCTTAAAGCTCAACATTCAGAAAACGAAGACATGGCATCCAGTCCCATCACTTCATGGGAAAGAGATGGGGAAACAGTGGAAACAGTGTCAGCCTTTATTTTTCTGGGCTCCAATATCACTGCAGATGGTGACTGCAGCCATGAAATTAAAAGACGCGTACTCCTTGGAAGAAAAGTTATGACCAACCTAGATAGCATATTCAAAAGCAGCGATATTACTTTGCCAACTAAGGTCCATCTAGTCAAGGCTATGGTTTTTCCTGTGGTCATGTATGGATGTGAGAGTTGGACTGTGAAGAAGGCTGAGTGCTGAAGAATTGATGCTTTTGGACTGTGGTGTTGGGAGAAGACTCTTGAGAGTCCCTTGGACTGCAAGGAGATCCAACCAGTCCATTCTGAAGGAGATCAGCCCTGGGATTTCTTTGTAAGGAATGATGCTGAAGCTGAAACTCCAGTACTTTGGCCACCTCATGTGAAGAGTTGACTCATTGGAAAAGACTCTGATGCTGGGAGCGATTGGGGGCAGGAGGAGAAAGGGACGACTGAGGATGAGATAGCTGGATGGCGTCACTGACTCCATGGGCATGGGTCTGGGTGAACTTCGGGAGTTGGTGATGGACAGGGAAGCCTGGCGTGCTGCGATTCATGGGGTCACAGAGTCGGACACAACTGAGCGACTGAACTGAAAGCAAAGTCACCCCAGATGCACACATCCTACTCCTCCAGCGGGAGCCTCTTTAGGCTTCCCGCTAATTTTGAGCACGTGTTGCTTTCTAAAACGAGGATGGAAACCGGTGTTAGGAAGTACTGCATATGGGAAGGTGATCATTTGAACAATAGAACTCCTGTGAAAGATTCTCCGTTGCATTTATAGTTTCCTTGTAAGAAAGATGCACACATCGAGGTATGGTAATATAGGACCGAAAACAAAGCGAGGGCACTGCTGAGGCCTTCCTTGTACATTCCCATGACTATTAAGTTTCAGTTCAGTTCAGTCGCGCAGTCGTGTCCGACTCTTTGCGACCCCATGAATCGCAGTACGCCAGGCCTCCTGGACTGAACTGAACTGAACCAGGTTGTTAAAGGGAAGTCCCCATCGAGAGGTACATCTTGGCCCTCTTCCTCTGTTTTCTTTCAGTCTTGTCATGGCATGCCTCTGGTTTCCTCTAGCCCCTATTCCTAGGCTGCATTCGTTCTTCTAGTCTGCAGTGGTGTTTGTGAGGCTCCTCATAATATTTTACAATGTCAATAGATGTTCCGCTACTTTCCTGCTGCATTAGTCTTTGATAATATCTAATTCCTTAATTGATCTAAATTAATTTTGTCCCTGCGTTTGAAACGAATATTGTGTTTTTCCTTCCTTCTCTTTCTTTTTAAAAACTATTCCCATTAAGTTTTTTCTTTGTCTTTTGAACATTCAAGTGAATTTTCCTTCTTGTTGGAAACATATATTCATTATCATGATGGCACTTCTTAAATAGTAATTCCCACCCCACTGTTTTGTTACTGCTAGTTTGTTATAGAGTAGTAGTGAGTGGTGCATGCATGCTTAGTCGTGTCTGACTTGTGACCCCACAGACTGTAGCCCGCCAGGCTCCTCTATCCTTGGGATTTCCCAGGCAAGAATACTGGAGTGGGTTGCCATTTCCTCCTCCAGGGGATCTTCCCGACTAAGGATTGAACCCAAGTCTCTTGTGTCTTCTGCACTGGCAGGAATATTCTTACCACTGGAAGGGAAGCCCTGTTATAGAGGAAGCCCTAATAAAAAGTCATTTTAGCACATATATTTTAATAGATGAGCTTTGATTTATAATGAGTTTTAGAATCTACCATTACCTCTTGTTTTGTTCCCCAAATATCCTTTTGCCTGTTTGTTGTTTTGCAAATGAATTTTGTTAAGCACTTTAAAGCCATCTGTTGAGTTTGAGTTCATTTTTTGTTTTTTTGTTAACAGTATTATTATCTTTAATGTCTATTGTCTTTCCAGATTATACAAGGTTTCCCTCCCCCAGTATTTGTATCTCCTGTTATCTCTCCCAGTAGAGTTTTCTTATTGTATTTTAATAGATTCTCTTCACATTTTGAGTCTTTTTGCATATTTTAATGCTTCTGGCCATGCCTAGGAATGGGATCTCTCTAATTAGTGCTCTGTGTATTTGTCTGCTTTATACAGAGATGCTGTTGCCTCAAAGAACTTTGCTGATCTTCACCAGCCTGGTTGTATTAACCCTTGTGCTGATATTTCTTTCACTAATTTGATGTGTCTAATGATGAGGAAACATCTTGTGTTATTCTCTTCACTGTCTTCTTATTAATCTGATTCTTAGAACATTGTTAAAAGAGTGATTTGCCTTTTCTTTTCTTTTTTTTTTTGGCTTGTTTTCCCTCCTATTTATTGCCTGGTCTACCCTTTGGAGCATCACAGAATCTGTTCACTTGCCATTCCACATGAATGCCCATCCTGTGTTTAACCAACGCTGGATCATGTTTCCCTTAATTCTGCTTGATCGCCTATAAGGAAATCATTTTATACTGTAATTGTAAGGCATTATCTCTGTTGCCAGTAAATTCCTGGGTAGTCCTCTGTGTAGGTTGGCACAGGTTTTTTCTAGGACTAGTTTTACTTTATCCTCTTTCAGTGGAGAAATTCAGACCATAGATTACCGTACTGAAACGCTGTGAAGTTTTTACCTTCCTGGCCTGGCATCTAATCATGTCTGGGCTTCCTCCACCACCTTACTTCCTGGTTTGTTGGTGAAGATCTGAGGCCTTGAGAGCCCTTTGTAGATGCAAGAGCAGTGGGTTGAAGCTTCTTCCACAGGTACTTTCTGAGCTGCTTAATCTTCAAGTCCAGTCTCCAGGCTCAGGCAGGCCCAAAGTGAAGGAGTGTGACTCATGAAGAGTATATATCAACTGCCTTGGCAAAGGCAGTGTTAAAAGTGAAAAAGATCAGGAAAGAGCAACCTTGACTCTTTTTCATTCTTTGTGTTCTTTACCCATTGAAACTTAGAGACTTACTTTGGAGAAACTGGAAACTAACTTCTGATTGATGAACCACAGAATTTCAGCTAATTCAACCAGAATATTCTATATACCTGTTGTGGATGACACGTATCTGTCTTACCTCTCTCAGATTCTTAGTGGGAACTTCAAATAATATGAAAATAGTATGTAAAACTGCTTTGTGAATAAAAGGACTATTATCAATGGCTATTATATTGTGATGGTGATGATAAATATTACAAACCATTTTTCTTGTTATTAATAGGATAGATTATTAACCTAGAATATTCTACCTTCTTTCTATTTTATTCCTTTTCTTTCATAGGGAATAAACCAATAATTATTTACCTAATGCCAGAAAGTTAAATTCTAAAGGAGAGCTCTTTTTTTTTTTTTCAAACAAAGTACAGCTGATTTACAATATTGTGTTAGTTTTAGGTATACAGCAAAGTGATTTGAATCTTTTCTTCCAATTCTTTTTCCACTATAGTTTGTTACAAGATATTGAAGATAGTTCCGTGTTCTATATAGTAAATCTTTGTTGTGTAAAGAACTCTTAGACTAGCTAATTATAGACATGTTGAGAGATATTAATAGAATTGAGGGCTTGAACAGTCTCAGAATTGATGAACAGTTTGCCGGTTTCAGAAGTTTGGTAATCATCACCTGTCTTTAGAATTTGGCGTAAAGCAGATTCACTGTCGTTGACACACAAAATCTCTAGTATCTGAATTTACACATCGCTGAGCCCTGACTGGGTTTTCCCTGCAGTGGGTGGCAGATGGTGTCTGCACTCTTCCTGGCCTTGCCCCGTGCATGCTCTCTAAAGGTGATGATTTAATTTTTAGAGTACAGGACAAAGCATGTATTTAGAAAGCAGTGTTGACCCCATTAGTAAGAATTAAATTTAGGGAGAAACAAAAAATGCTGAGCCAACTGAAAGCTAAGCTATTCCCGTAATTAGGGAGACTATTTAAAGCTCCGAGATGTACACTCAAGGTTTCACCTTCTGAAAAATTTTCCCTTAATGTAGGAATAGTATCTCCAGGAATACCAGTGTCTGGTGTTATTTATCATATGAGGACCCTGAGACAGTGTGTCCACTTCCAGAAGTTCAGAAAAGATGGTTTACTCTAGGAATCAGTACCTAAGTAAATATAACCTCTCTTTACCTTTTCTTTCTTCTCACATACAGCCTTTCACTATCCACCTGTCCTTTGAATTGTTCTCTTGACTGTTTGATCCAGTTACTTCCGGGAAATCACCATGTTCCTCTCTAGTGTCGCTCTGACTCCTTGAGTGCAAGTTGCTCAGATGGTAGCCCAGAGCCTGCAGTCGCCCCTGTGGATAAAGACTGCTTCAGCAAAGACAGCTTTTGTCACAGTAGTGACTGATAAATATTGGAGGCTCAGAGGGTATAAGAATAATATGACAAAGAGCACCTCCAGCAGCTCCCAGGGGCTCAGTCGAAATAGCAAAATACAACTTATCTTGTTGAGTTCACTGGCTCTGAAAAGCAAGCGTTTACCAGCCTACTTTTGCTAGCCAGTTAACTGCAAACAGGACCAACTATAAACACAGTCTGTTCCTGAATAGCCCTCAGGAAAATGCTGTCCAAAAGATCCGTTGAGTTTTTTGACATGAGGCCCCATTTGAGCTGTTTTCATTTCTCTCAGGCAGACATGCTAGAGCTTGTTTTCTTTCTGAGCCTGTAGAAGCATTTCACTGCACCGTTATTGATAAAGGCCAAATATCAGAAACAACCAATCATCCAGCAATAGGGAAAGGCAGCCCACTCCAGTATTCTTGCCTGAAGAATTCCATGGACAGAGGAGCCTGGTGGGCTACAGTCCATGGGGGTCCCAAAGAATCGAGCACGACTGAGCAACTAACACTTTCACACGGAAATGGTGAAGTCAATTATAATAATCACCTCCATGGGATATTGCAAAATAACAGAAAAGAATAATGAATAAGAAAGTAGCAATGAAGGATAATGAGGGACAGAATGTGAAATGAAAATGAGAGCTATATTTCACTAAGAGAATAGCTTTGATGAAGTATATGTATACATAATAAATGGAAGGAGAGCCTGGAAAAAGAAAATCGCCATTCATTAGTATGACTTGATCGTAATGCTTTTAGTGTACATTTTGGTCATCATAGTTAAAAAACGAGTTATTTCATTCACTCAGCCTCCATCCGGGCAGTGTGGCAGAGGCTGGAGACACAGACAACAGCTAATAAAAGGCAGTTCTCCTGGGTTTCTGTAATATATCATTTTAAAAAACAAACTTTTCCCTTTGATCAGAAATGTTAGCACAGAAAAATGGCAGCCGCAGAGGAACAGCAGTCATCACGAAGTTGATCTTTCATAGCTCCTTCTGGCTTTTCATTTCAAAAACTAGCAGCCCATCACCATGCAGTGTCTGTAACTTCTGGCTACAGTGTATCATGGTCTGGATTGGAATGCCCTGAAGTCCTTCACCATTCATCCTACCTTGGTTCTGACTCAACTGGTTTCCTTTGGGCAGAGATGAAAGAAAATCCCCAGTGTGTGACAACCTGAGTTATTCTTTCTTCTCCCTGTAAAATGGTTGGCTTTTATTTTTTTTTTGTCCACCTTTAAACTTAGAAAATGCTGTCTGTTTTAGGTACTCTGTGGGGTCAGTGATGGGACAGAGTGGGGACATTTCAGAAAGCCCTTCTGTCGAAAAGGACAAAGGATGGTGTTGTGTGTTGCTTTGTGTCCTCCCCGAAAGATAAGGCAAAGTCCCGGCTCCTGCTGCCTGTGAATGTGACATTATTGAAATAGGGTTTTCACAGATATACTTGAGCTAAGATGAGACCATTAATCCAGTATGACTAGTGTCCCTGTTAGCAGAGAGAAATTTGGATACAGAGGCAGCCTGGGAGAGCATCATTTGACAACAGCCGCAGACTGGAGTGATGTAGTTGCACGCCCAGGAATATCAGTGACAGAGGCAAAGAGGGATTTGCCCCAGAGTCTCAGAGGGGCTGTGACCCCTTGATTTCAGACATCTGGCCTCTAGAATTGTGAATGAATAAATTGCTACTGTTTTAAACCACCTCGTCTGCTGTGCTTTATAACAGCACCCCCAGGAAACTAACACAGATGTGAAAAGCAAGGGTTATAGTCTGTAAATAACCACTTCGATGATCACCTGATGGGAGCAAAAATGGACAAGGCATTATCATTATGGACCTGGTTAGGCTTTTAAGCCCCTCCAGGATAATGATGCTTCAGAACTTTTGTCTGAGTCAAACACAACATATTAAAACAATTTAAAGAAGAGAACTTCCAGGCTAGAAAACAGGAACATGTAAGGTTGCTCAGAAAACTTTTTTGCACTGAAAGCCAACGACTTTAAAAGTGGGAAAATTTCCCTCCAGTCTAGGTGGGTAGGGACTCCCCAGGTAGCCATGGGGAGGAGAGCTCTGCTCTTGAGGTACATGGCTTGGGAATGATATCTGTTTCCTTCTAGGACAGTCTTCACATTCTCTTGGTTCTGCTTTTTTCATAGGCCCTCTGTTGCCACTGACACCCTATGAGGACCAATCTCTTTTGTCGCCGTGCACAGGCTTCTCACTGTGATGACTGGCTTGCGGACACAGGCTCCAGCTGCCCGGGCTTTAGTCGTTGCAGCATGCAGGTTCAGTCGTTGTGGCACACGGGTCAGCCGCTCCTCAGCATATGGAATCCTCCTGGATCGGGAGTTGAACCTGTGTCTCCTACATTGGCAGGCAGATTTTTCTCCACTGCACCACCAGGGAAGTCCCAGATCTCTATTTCTTAAGAGAGAAGATTCTGGCATAAGCTTGAGATCTGGCTTTCACAGAGGTTGTCCATTGGCCCATCTTGTCTTGGCTTTCATGGGCTCAGGGCTTAGGGCTCCTCCAGTGCCCCCTGAAAGTCCTGTGCTTCCCCAGTTTTTAGAGAATGGGTTTCCTTTATCTCCTCGGTTCCATGCCACCTGCTTGCTTTCTATCTTCCAGGAATTCTTTGGAGTTTCTGGTCTATTAGTAGTCCTCATTCTTATTTTTCCAATGTTATGGTTTTATGGTTTCTTTTCTCCCATCTGTTCATATGCCTTGCCGCCTTTTCCCTTTATTTTCATTTTTCAGTAGAAATGTAGGAAAGAGGGGAAATAGATGATATCTATCCAGTCTGCAGTTTGGAACTAGAAAGTTTTCTTTTTCTTCTCAGTTATTAGTGAAGCTGATTTCAAAACTCCCAGTCCTGTTAATCCTGTTAATGAAGCTCATCCTTTTAATGAAGCCAATTCCCCCCAGGAAGATTCATGTGAATATATTTGCTCTGTGGGCTGGCTCTCTTGGTATAATGGTGACCCTTATCTCCAGGATCTGCCTCTTTGGAGAGCTCAAACAGCAAGGGTGGAATGGTCCTTCTCTAAGGAACACCTGAGGACTTGGTCTAGTACTACAGCATCTGGCTTTTCTCAAGCTGCTTTGAGAACAAAATGGGTGTGTTAAGAAGCTGTGATTAGAGAACTACAAGACAGACACTTATCTTCCAGCTATCTCCCATACCCTCCTGTCAAAAATACCTAAAATAGCCTTTGGTCACCAGGAATCTCCTGTGACATCCTCATAAACAAAAAGACCTTAAGGCTTAATCAAGTAATAACAGCCAGTACCTTTGCCTAGAAGCTTGGGTTTATAGAGACCTGCAGGGAGGGGATTGATGGAGGGGAAGGGGGGACCCTGACCAAGACTCCCTAAAAGGGGTGGTGGTGGTGGTTTAGTCGCTCAGTCGTGTCTGACTCTTGCGACCCCATGGACTATAGCCCTCCAGGTCCCTCTGTCCATGGATTCTCCAGGCAAGAATACTGGAGTGGGTTTCCATTTCCTTCTGCAGGGCATCTTCCCAACCCAGGAATTGAACCTGGGTCTCCTGCATTGCAGCAGATTCTTTACTGACTAAGCTATAAGGGAAGCTACCCCCTAAAAGGGGAGATAGGCATAATTGTGTGCTTCTCAGTTCTGTGTGCCAGTATTCACTGGCTGATCTCGTTACTTCCGTTTCTTGCTTTGAAATGAAATACTAAAGAGAATTGGCAGCAGGAAGATGAGTGCTCTGCATGCACAGGCCCAATGGATTGGAGTAGGTTGAGGATACAGAAAACAAAACCACAGTTATGGATTGTCAGCATTCCCTCCAGGGTAAAAACTGCAGAGGCCCTCATATTTGGAATCTTCCAAGCTGAGATTACAACCAAGCTCCGAATTGCTGCAGCCTGCCTTACCAAAATGCCTTTTTAAAAGTTTCTGAAGTAGAATTGCATAGTTTTGCACAACCTAATGTCAAGCTCATGAAGCCTGACTCTCCTACTCTCCTCCAATGTTGTTCAGTTCAGTTCAGTTCAGTCGCTCAGTTGTGCCTGCCTCTCTGTGACCCCATGAATCGCAGCACGCCAGGCCTCCCTGTCCATCACCAACTCCCAGAGTTCACTCAAACTCATGTCCATTGAGTCCGTGATGCCATCCAGCCATCTCATCCTCTGTCATCCGCTTCTCTTCCTGCCTCCAATCCCTCCCAGCAATGTTGTTAAAATATATTAAAAATAAATTTCTAATCCCCCCCACCCAGTGGTATATTATTAATGGAGGAGATACAAAACTGGGATTTACATCAGTTTATCTGTGGTAGAATTGGCAGTGATCGGAATCCACTTAATGGTCGATGTTGTCAGTTGTTCCTTTCCTCCGACCAGAGCCCTGTTTGGTTTGCTTGGGCTGAAGTAGCCAGGGAGTCACTCAAACTCATGTCCATTGAGTCCGTGATGCCATCCAGCCATCTCATCCTCTGTCATCCCCTTCTCTTCCTGCCTCCAATCCCTCCCAGCAATGTTGTTAAAATATATTAAAAATAAATTTCTAATCCCCCCCACCCAGTGGTATATTATTAATGGAGGAGATACAAAACTGGGATTTACATCAGTTCATCTGTGGTAGAATTGGCAGTGATCGGAATCCACTTAATGGTCGATGTTGTCAGTTGTTCCTTTCCTCCGACCAGAGCTCTGTTTGGTTTGCTTGGGCTGAAGTAGCCAGGGAGCTGCTGCCATGGGATTTGCACTCCCGTTGACAGCAAACTGTGGTGCTCTCCGAATCAGAAGACGTTATTTTAAGTTTCTTCCCCTTGCACATGGAGGCCTCCCCACGGGTCCACCTGACTCGGGGAGAGCGGTTGTTGATGGACCTCTTTGGAGACGGGCCAGTCCCTGCACTCCGTGCTCAGCTTTACCACTCAGGCAGTTCTCCCCACTCTTCTCTTTCCTTTCTGTTTATACTTCTCCCCCTCCGTGCTGTTAGCCAGTCTTGCGGCTTTTAAACCCACTCTGTGGCTCCCCGTTTATACCTCCGGCTTGTCTCTCCTCTCAACTCCAGACCTGTGTATCCAGTGCCCTGATCAGCACTCCACTTGACTGTCTTGAGTTGCTCCCCATTTCAGGTCATTCCAACCGCATTCTTCCGGCTGCTCAGTCATCCTGACCACTTGTCTTCATCTCAGTTCCTCCACCACATCCAACAGCAAATCCTGCAGTCTTACCTGCAAAATAATTCAGGTATTTTGAGACCCAGACCCTCACTCCTGCCACTTTGTGGCAAGATGCCATCCCTCCACCTAGATAAGTGCTCAGGCTTCTCACTTATCTCTCTGCCCTCTACACTCCCTTGGACATGGAAGCCTCAGCCGACAGAGTTAATGCTGCACCACTTCCCGTCTTAGAGACAAAGCCGGAGATCCTTGTATTGACCTATGAACCAGTGTGGCCTCCAGTTGCCTCCTTGACCTTTCCTTTTAGCCATGCTGACCGTCTTGTAGTTTCTGGAATACAAGGCACATTCCCTCCTCAAAGCTGTTGCATTTCAGGTCCCCTCTGCCTAGAACTCTTCTTTCTGTCCACATGTTTCATTCTCTCATCTCTTTAAGACTTGGCTCCATTAAGACCTTTTTTTTTAAAGTTTATTTTCTTAATTGAAGGAAAATTGCTTTACAGAATTGTGTTGGTTTCTGCCAAACATCAGCATAGTCAGCCATAGGTATACATACGTCAAATAGGACTTTCTGAGTTCATTAATTCTTCAGTAGTGTCTAATCTGCTCTTTAACTCATCTGTTGAACTTTTGATAGCAAAAGTATCTTAATTACTTTTACCGTTGTGTTTGGTGATTTTTCAAATCTGCCAGGGTCTTTTTTTTTGTAGTAATCTTACATCTTACTTTTCATAAACATTTTAAGTGTCTTATATCATATTTGTAGGTCAGTATTTTATTATTTTTAAAATCTCAGGAACCAGATTCTCTTATCTTTCTTTTCTATTGCCTTTTTCCTGATGTCTCTGTGTTTTTTAATTTGGAACTCTAAGCTCATGTTTACCTGAGTTCTCCCTGAGAGGTGAGGTGAATTCTTCCAGAATGGATTTGTGACTGCCTCTGCCAGGCATCTGTGGGTACTACCAGCCCAGAACTACTTTAAGGTAATTTTCCCCCTTGGTTTTAATTGAACCAAACTTGTAATGAAAAGTGGAGCCCAGACCTGTGAGGAGCAAACCTGTGGATGCCAGTTCTCAGGGGAGAACTATTTCTTCCCACAGGGCACAGTGGCCAGGGTTTTATTTTTATTTTTATCTCAGTTCATCCTTTCACCCACAAGGATGCATCTCTTAAAGGTTCCTGGTTTTCCAAGGCACCTTAGTTGCAACCCCTCGTCTTGAATGCGCCCAAGGTTCCAACTTCTGTATTGTAGCCGTTAGACTCCTGTCTCTATGTTCTAGAAATCAACAGATATCTCAGGCAACTACAGCCTCAGCATCAACTTCCAGCTTTCTATCCATTTTCAGCCTTAGTGGATTTCCCTTATTTCCTTGTGAGTGCAGTTATACATTTGAATAGTGTCTGTGGTATTTTCCCCCAGAAATCTCAATATTGTATGTGTTGCCATTTTGCTAGACATAGAAATCCAGACTTTCCCCATGTATTTTCTGTTTAAATATGCATCTTTCATGAATTGATAATACTCGACCATGGGCCTCATAGTAATAACACATGGGTATCATATATCCATAGGATATATGGTTATACTTACCTGTACCCTAATATTGGATATTACTGCTTTTATACATTAGAAGAAAACCCAGTAAGATTTTTTTTTTTTTTTAATGAAGAGACTCATAAGGCAATATAGAATAGTGGCAAAAACATATTCTGTGGTGTCTGACACATTTGGATTGGGTTCCAGTTCTTGGGCATTTCAGTTTTTCTGTGCCTTGATTTCATTGGACGATAATATGCAATTGGAGGGATTTCAGAGGATTACAATGAGTGCCAGGGACAGTATGAAAAGATGGATTGCACGTCATACAGTGTTTACTTGTGATAATAATCTAGCCTTGGAACATGTCCTGAGAGGAGGGAACAGTGACTTCAGCTTGGAGGTTATGTTCAGGAAGCTGAGGAAGGCTTCTTTTTTATTTTATTAAAAAAAAATTTTTTTTTTTACTTTACAATATTGTATTGGTTTTGCCATACATTGACTTGAATCCGCCATGAGTGTGCACGTTCTCCCCATCCTGAACCCCCCTCCCACCTCCCTCCCCATCCCATCCCTCTGGGTCGTCCCAATGCGCCAGCCCCAGGCACCGTGTCTCATGCATCGAACCTAGACTGGTGATTTGTTTCACGTGTGATAATATACATGTTTCAATGCCATTCTCCCATATCATCCTGCCTTCGCCCTCTCCCACAGAGTCCAAGAGACTGTTCAATACATCTGTGTCTTTTTTGCTGTCTCGCATACAGGATTATCATTACCATCTTTCTAAATTCCATATATATGCATTAGTATACTGTATTGGTGTTTTTATTTCTGGCTTACTTCACTCTGTATAATAGGCTCCAGTTTCATCCACCTTATTAGAACTGATTAAAATGTATTCTTTTTAATGGCTGAGTAATATTCCATTGTGTATACATACCTCAGGTTTCTTATCCATTCGTCTGTTGATGCACATCTAGGTTGCTTCCATGTCCTGGCTTTGATAAACAGTGCTGCGATGAACATTGGGGTACACGTGTCTCTTTCAATTCTGGTTTTGAGGAAGGCTTCTTTCAAGAACTGATTTTTGAACTGGATATAGGCAGGGTAGAGGAGGTTGTGGATGTTGGAAGAAGACTGGGAAGAGGGGGACATGGAGGGTCTTGCAATGAGTTTGCTCTCCTCTCCCAAGGTGTCTATCCTGGCATATTTCAGGAGTTTGTATCACTGGCTCCAGTCAGCATTTGAACCAGTCTATGTATTGGGTTGGCCAAAAAGTTTGTTTGAGTTTTTCCATACCATCTTATGGAAAAACCCAAGCGAACTCTTTAGCCTACCCAATAGCATGCACGCAATCACCATCCTCCTAGGAGACTTGCCATGGGCCAGGAGGTGGTTCCTATTTGGTTGAACTCAGTTCATTGGTCACAGCTACTACAGTGACTTTTTCTAAGATCACACAAGTGAACTGCAGTGAAATGGAAAGAGAACTATGTGAATAATATATTTCCTGCTATTCTCCACAGAATCATTCTGGGCAAACTTTACCAAAAAACAAGGCAGTTAGGAAGCAAATATCAGATGTGTCGGATTTTGGCTGTCACATACAGGATTTCTTTCTTTCTCTTTTTCACACACTCAGCTCCAGCTGAGATGAAATCTGTCAGCTGACTTTGAAAAGTCATCTGTCACAGAGAACCATGGTAATTCTATCTCTCTGAAATAGAGATTACTGAGTTTAAAAGTCGCAAATTAAAATATGAATACAGCCCCTTTTTTCAGTGACTTGTTTTCTAGGTCTTCCCCTCACTTTGGTTCTTTCCCTGAAAGTTTCCTGGCTGCAGTCACCATCTGCAGTGATTTTGGAGCCCCCCGAAATAAAGTCACTCAGTCATGTCTGACTCTTTGTGACCCTATGGACTGTAGCCCACCAGACTCCTCTGTCCATGCCTGGATTTTCCAGGAAAGAATACTGAAGTGGGTTGCCATTTCCTTTGCCAGGGCATCTTCCTAACCCAGGGATCGAACCTGGGTCTTCCACACTGCAGGTAGATTCTTAACCATCTGAGCCACCCAGGGAAGCCTCTTTGCCTGAAATGATGGTAACTCTTTGTGGTCTTAACAAGTTGTTCATGCTTACCTGAAATGATTTCCAGATCCATGGGGAGTCAGCATACTGTCTGAATCTGGGTTGGACTGTTTCTTCTAAGGTGAATGTCAGCTCTTTCTCTCCATAGTGTTGTATATATAGACCTTCTGAGCAGAGATGTATACTAGCTGTAGTTCTAACCAGCTGCCCAGGAAAGCCCAGGCATTTTCTCATAGATTGGGCTGCCTGACAAAATACAGTATAGACATGTCTCAAATATTGCATAATAAAAATTATTTGTTATTTATCTGAAATTCACATTCGATTGGGAATCTGTCTGTTTTTGCTAAATCTGGCTGCCTTTCTCATAGCCCATCCCCCTCTGGGTTACACGCCCAGATTCCTTTCCTGCGTAGAACCTCTTGTGTTATTTACTGAGGTCTTGATGCTCAGGAGATCTAAGCCTCCAGACCGAGCACAATGACAAGAATATTAAACTTATTTATTTATGTATAAAACATTGAAGACATTCACGTGATTCAAGAGGCACAAAAGACTGCTTGTTGAAAAAAATTCTCTCTTCCTGCTCCCTCCCTCATCATCAGGTATTAATGACGGTTTCTTGGTTATGTTCTTCCAGAGATAGTTAATGCATTTTCAAACAAGTTCATATGTTTTTCCACAGCCCATTCTCTTTTCCCACAAATGGTGAATACCATTGATACCATTCTGCAAGTTGCTTTTGTCATGTAATGTTAGGTCTTGATATATTACCAGCACGTGGAGAACGTCCCTCTTTCTTCTTCACAAATGCAGAGAATTTCAGGGTATGGGCAGCCTTAATTTGTGTAACTACTTCCCCGCTGATGAAAGTTTGGTTGTTTCCAGTCTGTTTGTTAATACCAATATTGCACCCGAGCAATACACGAGTGTGCATATGATTTCATGAGTGGTTATGTATATTCTGTAGAATAAATTCCTGGAAGTGGAGCTGCTAAAATGTGCTTGGTGCCACTTTGCCCTCCATAGAGATTGGTTTACATTCCTGTTAGTAAGAATGAGAATGTCTGAGTAACCAAACTCTCACCACACCATGAAGTATGAATGTTTTTTCATATGTGACAATCTCATAGATGAAAGAATGGTATCTCTTAGCTTTAATTTGTATTCCTCTTCTTATGAATGATATTGAGTATCTTTTGAGGTATTTAAAATGCATTTAAATTTCCTTTTCAATGTTGTATCTATTGACGGAGTTTTCTGTTAGAGGACACTTTTTTGTGTTAGGGAAATTATCTTTGTGATGTAAGCTGTAAATATTTTCCCCATTTCAGTTCTGTTCAGTTCAGTTGCTCAGTTGTGTCCGACTCTTTGTGACCTCATGGACTGCAGCACGCCAGGCCTCCCTGTCCGTCACCAACTCCCGGAGTTTACTCAAACTCATGTCCATCCAGTCAGTGATGCCATCCAACCATCTCATCCTTTGTCACCCCCTTCTTCTCCTGCCCTCAATCTTTCCCAACATCAGAGTCTTTTCCAAGGAGTCAGTTCTTTGCATCGGGTGGCCAAAGTATTGGAGTTCCAGCTTCAACATCAGTCCTTCCAATGAACACTCAGAACTGATTTCCTTTAAAATGGACTGGTTGGATCTCCTTGCAGTCCAAGGGACTCTCAAGAGTCTTCTGCAGTACCACAGTCCAAAAGCATCAATTTTGGTACTCAGCTTTCTTTATAGTTCAACTCTCACATCCATACATGACTACTGGAAAAACCATAGCCTTGATTAGATGGACCTTTGTTGGCAAAGTAACGTCTCTGCTTTTTAAAATGCTGTCTAGGTTGGTCATAACTTTTCTTCCAAGGAGCGAGCGTCTTTTAATTTCCTGGCTGCAGTCACTATCTGCAGTGATTTTGGAGCCCCCTGAAATAAAGTCTGTCACCATTTCCACTGTTTCCCCATCTATTTGCCATGAAGTGATGGGACCAGATGCCATGATCTTAGTTTTCTGAATGTTGAGCTTTAAGCCAACTCTTTCACTCTCCTCTTTCACTTTCATCAAGAGGCTCTTTAGCTTTTCTTTGCTTTCTGCCATAAGGATGGTGTCATCGCATATCTGAGGTTATTGATATTTCTCCCAGTAATCTTGATTCCAGCTTATGCTTCATCCAGCCCAGCGTTTCTCATGTTGTTGACAATTTAACTTTAGAAATGGTATTGCTTCCATGAAAAGTTTTATTTATGCATTTTTTTTGTTAGTGGATATGATTTTTTCACGCTTTCCAGGTGGCACTCGTGGTGAAGAATCTGCCTGCCAATGCAGAAGATGCAAGAGATGAGTTCCATCCCTGGATTAGGAAGATTCCCTGAAGGGGAAAAATGGCAACCCACTCCAGTATTCTTGCCTGAAAAATTCCACGGGCAAGAGGAGCCTGGTGGGCTATAGTCTATGGGGTCACAATCGCAAAGAGCATAGTACATGATTTATTCACGTTTTTTTTTTCTTTAATTAATTTTTATTTTTTAGTTTGTTTTGCTTTACAATACTGTATTCGTTTTGCTACACATCGACATGAATCAGCCACGAGTGTACATGAACTCCCAATCCTGACCCCCACCTCCCCCCTCCCGCCCCACACCTTCTCTCTGGATTATCCCCGTGCATCACGTTTTCTATAATGATTTCTGAGTTCATTTCATACCTAGGCCTTCCCCACTCAGAGATTACAAATATAATCTCCCATAGTTTCTTTTCATTTTAAAAAAAAGCGACTTTAAGATACAGTTCACATATCATATAATTCACCTATTTAGATTGTAGAATTTAGTGGCTTTTGATATATTCACAGACTTGGGCAGTCATCACCACAATATATTTTAGAACTTATGAATTTACTATTTCAAAAAGAAACCCCATATACATTATATGAGATAATAGAAAAAAAAAAATATATATATATATTGGTCTCTGCCCCATTGAATTGTCCTGGCATCCTTGTCAAAAACCAACCTCACAGTTTCTTATAGTGCTTTTATGGTCTTATTTATACATTATGAATTTATCTTGGTATGAAATGTGAGGTAGGGATACAATTTACTTTTTTTCAAATGGCTCTCCATTTTTCAGTATCATTATTTAATAATCTACCCCCTCCACTGATTGAGATGGCATTTTTAATCATGTCCTATAATCTTTTAAATATTTGGATTCATTTTTTGAATATCTGTCCATTCAGTGATCTATTTTTGTACCCGTACCGTCCCATTTTAATGATTCTTACTTTATAATATGTTTTGCTGTCTGGTAGGACTAGCTTCCCCTTAATTCTCTTCTCTTTAAGTTTGTTGGCCTTCATATCTTACTGATTCTTCCATGTGATCTGAGGAATCATCTTTGTCTAGTTTTGCATTTGCCCAAATAAATTTCTATTTTATTTTTAAAAATTCACTGTTTTTATTAGGAACATAGAAATTAACTTGTCATTTGGGAAAAATGATCATATTTCTGATATCATTTTGTCCAAGAATATTTATTCATGTTTTTGTCTATTTATTTAAGCTTTTTTGGTATTTCTCACCAGAATTTTAAAGTTGTCTTAAAATAGGCAAGTATCTTGTAAATTCATTCTTAGATCTTCGTTATTTTTTTTGTTTGTTATTCTTTTTTATTATATTCCTTTTTGTTGTTTTTGTTGTTATTTTCTTTCATTTCTTATTCTAACTGGTTGTTGTTAATGGTAAAATTTTAAGAGAAATTGCATGCAACTTAATTTTCTGTTTTTTAAAAATCATTTGCTCCTTGAGGTTTGAAAAGAAACATTTTCAAATGTATCTTCTGTGTTCACAGTTGAGACTGAAAAATTACTTGTCAGGCATGCAAGCAATTTTTAAATCATCTGTCACTTTTCCTAGTTTTCACCTAAAGAAACATTTTTTTTAATGCATTAAACATTAGCTCCTTTATTTTTTCTTTTAAATTCTTTTTTCTTCTAGTTTTATTGAGATATATTGACATATAACACTATATAAGTTAAGTGTACAGCATCATGATTTGAATTTCAGACATCATGAAGTGATGACCACAGTAAGTTTGGTGACCATCCATCATCTCATACAGATGCACAAGAAAAGGAAAAAAAAAATGCTTTTCCCTTGTAGTGAGAACAAGTGAACCAGTGAACCAGTGAAGTTGCTCAGTTGTGTATGATTCTTTGTGACCCCATGGACTATAGCCTACCAGGCTCCTCCATCCATGGAATTCTCCAGGCCAGAGTACTGTAGTGGGTTGCCATTTCCTTCTCCAGGAGATCTTCCTGACCCAGGGATCAAACCCAGGTCTCCCGCATTACAGGCAACTGCTTTACCATTTGAACCACCAGGGAAGCCCCTGTAATAAGAAGTCTTATGATTTGCTCTCTTAACAGCTTTCACATATAATATACAGCAGGGTAAATTATATTAATCACGTTGTACATTACATCCCCAAAACTTATGTTTCTTATAACTAAAAGTTTATACCTTTTGATCACCTTCAAGCAGTTGCCCCTCCCCAACCCCTGCCTCTGGTAACCACAGATCTGACCTTTTTTTCTATGCCTCTGGTTTTTGAAGTATTATTAACCTCCAATACTATTTTAAATGTGGTGTACAACATAGTGATCAATATTTCTATATATTACAGCCAGATTCCAAACATTAGCTTTTTTAAAACCTAAAATTGTTAATGTTGGTAGATGAGAAATTAGTAAACTTGAAGTCAAAATATAGTCAAGCTGTGTTTTAAGATTGATAATCTTTCCTCAAGAAGTTTATAGTTTATTAGAAAGGCAATTTACATGAAAAATTAATTAATCCTATAAGGAAGTGTATGCTGACTCATATAAATGGTTTCAGATTTCATGGACATATCTGCCACTTTAATTAAGTTATTGGACTTCCCTGGTGGTCCAGTGGTTAAGACTCTATGCTTCCAATTCAGGGGCTGCAGGTTTGATCCCTGGTCATAGAACTAAGATCTCATATGCCATGCCATGAAGCCAACACAAATTATTTTTTAATTACTATTATAAAGGTTTGGCCTTTTATAGTATTTGAAATCTTCATGAAACAACTGAGCTTACCTGAACCTAAGTATTTTACAATCCATAAGCTGAAAAAAAAAGGTAAGCCATAAGTATGTCACTTATGGATTAAAATGGCACCTGGTGCCATATAATGGAAAGTGCAATATAAGCAGTGGCTTAAATGAGGTAAAAGTTTATTTCCTCCTCAGAAAAACTGACAGGTTGGCAGTTGAGGATCAATATATCAGCTCCATATTATCAGGGACCTTTGATCAGTCTAGACCTGGCTCGCCTCCTCAGGGCCTCTACGTGGATGTAGATAGCTGCTGGGGCATTAGCCCTTGAGTCCTCTTCCAGCTATCAGGAAAAAAGAGGAAGAGGGCAAAAGGAGCTTTTTCTGGAAGTCCTCGCCAACAATTCCTTTATGTTAATATCTCACTGACCAGAGCTTAATCACGTGTAACCCCATGGTGCTGCTGGGGGTGTTGGGAAATAGTCTTTTAACTGGGTTCCCTTGTGTCCCAAATAATTATCTGAAATTTTGTTACCAGGAAATAAGGGGAGGACATTTACTGAGCACACAGCAGCAATCTTTGAGTCTCACTCTTCCTGCTTCCTTGACCCTCCTCCCTTCCTTGGCCAGGATGAGATGTGTTCCATCATTACTTGTTGAATACATTTCTCAGAGGTCTCTCGGATCTCACTCCATTCCTACAGTTCATTCACTCTCTGACCCCATGCCTGAGCTTTATATCATCTCTGAGTCAGTGATGTCATCACTATCATCCAAAGAGAAAGGACAGTTGGTGTGAGGCTTCTGGGATGATTATGCTTGGCAGGAAGCTCAGAGATGGGGTGATACTTATGAACAAAATCAGGCCAGAAGCATCAAGAATCAGAAATAGCCCTTTTACATACATCATGGTAACTTAAAAAAAAAATGCTGTTACAACAACCAAAGCTTGCTTTATTTTTGAAATTAAAAAAAATATTTATTTATTTATTTATTTGGCTGTGCTGGGTCTTACAGAGAAAGCAATGGCAACCCACTCCAGTACTCTTGCCTGGAAAATCCCATGGACAGAGGGGCCTGGTAGGCTACAGTCCATGGGGTCGCAAAGAGTCGGACATGACTAGTGACTTCACCTTCACTTTTCACTTTCATGTATTGGAGAAGGAAATGGCAACCCGCTCCAGTGTTCTTGCCTGGAGAATCCCAGGGATGGCGGAGCCTGGTGGGCTGCCATCATGGGGTTGCACAGAGTCGGACACGACTGATGTGCCTTAGCAGCAGCAGCAGCAGCTGGGTCTTAGTTAACAGTATGTGAACTCTTGATTTCTACATGTGGTATCTAGCTCCCTGACCACGGATCGAACCCAGGCCCCCTGCATTGAGAATGTGGAGTCTTAGCCACTGGATCACAAAGGAAGTCCCCTAAGCCTTCTTTAAAAATGAAAATACAATTGTATTTTATTAATACAAAGGGAAGATGTATTTAGTGTATTAAAAAATAGAATTTACAGATGAGAGGAAGGAAGAAAGGAAGAGACAAGAAATCATCAAAAGGAAGAAATAAAAATTATTCTCACCAGTTTTCACCTTGGAAGGGCATTTCTTTCAGATCTTAATGTGTGTAAAGTTGATCCATGCAGAGTTTGTGTAAGGATCTACGTGCTGGGAGCCAGCAGGGGGGAATCTTGCCCGTGGCAAAGGTCATGAGAAAAGGGGCCTGAGAAAACGCAAAGGCGGGACCAGGCCTCAGGGGTCCCCCTGGACTTTCTCAGGCATCTACCCCAAACCAGAGTCTGTCTGCCTTATTGTATTATGCCTGTCACCAACGTTTCTGACATTAACAGGGGCTATCCCCGACCACCTTTCTCTAGAAAAAGTTAACTTAGAGCTCCAGTTAATAGTCTCCTGCATATAAAAGTAGTGTCTCAGCTCAGACCCCTCTGATGGCTCTCTAACTTGCCTGACAGGATTACCTGGACTTTTACAACTATGCATGTGATTGTTTACAGCCCCTCAACTGTGAGAGGCACGGGAAGCCTAAAACATAGAGCCTTTCGAAGAGTTAAAAGCTGTTAGAATAGTGCTGGTGTAAGATTTCACTGTTGAGCCAAAGCTTGCTCAAAGTTCCCATGTCCCTTATCCACGTGCACTTGGGAGTGCATTAGTTAACATAGCTGGAATGTAAGAAAAACAAGTTTAGCCTTGAAACTAACCACATCAGACCTTTGAGCTAATTGGTTCTTTCTTTGTTGTAACTCACTGCACCTTTGCTTCGTGAAAATGTAACTCTGTTTGATACTTTCTGAGGCTAACATAAATTAGAAATATAAAGAAAAAACACTCCAAGGGAAAATAAGTTTTCTGGTTAAGCAGCCTCTATCAAAAGAGGGTCATAAAATGTCCACAGGCCTCCAAGGCCAGAAGATAATATACACAACATCATTTGTGGGAAAGGTGTGCAGAAAAAAGCCTGGTCTCGATAAGGGTCAGGGCTGCTGACCCTGCATGACTTTGTATTATCCATTGATCTCTGTGTACAACTAAAAGTGTAGAAGTTTTTCTGGAAAATAAAGGATGAACCAGTTTCTCAGAAATCTGGCTCTCCCCGTGTCTTCTTTTCTTTTTCTCCTTTTCAGGCTGAGTTCCTGTCTGGAACATAGAGGCTCACCGTGTCTGCTTATTTGCCTGAGCTTGTAAGACCCACGTGAGCCCAAGGCGGGGCACCCTTCTCTATTCAAGCGGGTGCCTGTGGCCTTATGTAGACAGTGTAAGCCCCTTGTCTCAGGGCTTTATTTGGCTTTCTATGTAAACCAAGGAATACAGCCTCTTTTTCTCCTCTCTCTCACTACACTGTTCTTCACTAATCTCTCTTTATATCTCTACTTAAATAATTCTTTCCTAATTGCCGACTCCATCCCTGCTTAGGATTACCCTGAATCCACCGGGGCTGAACCCAAGCATCTATGTATTTGTACTATTTATAGCCTTTTGAACTTGTTAAGCCTTGTTTTAAAAGCCCTGTTTTACCGCTCAGATTCAATGCTGCCTTTGAAATTTTTAGGAAGCTAGTGAGGCTTTCTCTGTGAATTCTTTCATACTTTTCTTTTGTTTAATGAGAACATAAAACCACAGGAAGGTAGGCAAGGCAAGCAGCTGAGAGGGCAAGCTCTATCAAGAGAATCCAGCAGTTCAGAGACTGAATAATAAGTAAAAGAGGTCTTCTTCAGTCACCCAGAGTAGAATGTTCTTACCTTCCAAAACGATAGAGGAGGACTGGGGCAGCTACAGGGCAGGTTTGAGATCCAGAGTCTCAAGACTGACCCCAAAACTCAGTTTCCTTTTGTGTAAAGTGGGGATAATAAAACCTCCTATCTCAGAGAGAGTAGTTATAGGGATCAAAAGGGAAAATATATGTCAAAATATGATTTAATCAGTGAGGTGCTATATATATATTTAAAGAATAAGATCAGGCTAGAAATATCAAGAATACCTGCAAATTGTTAGAGCAGAGAAGACTTGATAACATGAAGTCTGTATGCCTTAAATGTTGAGGAAATAGAGATCCATTGTTTGCTTATACTAATGTGCTGAAGCAATCTTATAGATAGTGTTGACAGTCAGTTCAGTTCAGTCACTCAGTTGTGTCCAACTCTTTGCGACCCCATGGACTGCAGCATGCCAGGCCTCCCTGTCCATCCCCAACTCCTGTAGTTTATTTAAACTCATGTCCATTGAGTCAGTGATACCATCCATTCATCTCATCCTCTGTCACCCCCTTCTCCTCTTGCCTTCAATCTTTCCCAGCATCAGGCCTTCCCCAATGAGTCTGTTCTTTGCATGAGGCAGCCAAAGTATTGGAGTTTCAATTTCAGCATCAGTCCTTCCAATGAATATTCAGGACTGATTTCCTTTAGGATGGACTGGTTGGATCTCCTTGCAGTCCAAAGGACTCTCAAGAGTTTTCTCCAACACCACAATTCAAAAGCATCAATTCTTTGGTGGTCAACTTTCTTTATAATCCAACTCTCACATCCATACATGACTGCTGGAAAAACTATAGCTTTGACTAGATGGACCTTTGTCGGCAAAGTAATGTCTCTGCTTTTTAATGTGCTGTCTGGGTTGTTCATAACTTTCCTTCCAAAGAGTAAGTATCTTTTCATTTCATGACTGTAGTCACCATCTGCATGATTTTGGAGCATCAAAAAATAAAGTCTGCCCCCATTTCCACTGTTTCCCCATCTATTTGCCAAGAAGTGATGGGACCAGATGCCATGAACTTTGTTTTTTGAATGTTGAGTTGTAAGCCAGCTTTTTCACTCTCCTTTTTCACTTTCATCAAGAGGCTCTTTAATTCTTCTTCACTTTCTGCCATAAGGGTGGTGTCATCTGCATATTTGAGGTTATTGATATTTCTTCTGGCAATCTTGATTCCAACTTGTACTTCATCCAGTTTGGCATTTCACATGAGGTACTCTGCATAGAAGTTAAATAAGCAGGGTGACAATGTATAGCCTTGATGTGCTCCCTTCCCTTTTTGGAACTAGTCTGTATGTTCCAAGTCCAGTTCTAACTCTTCCTTCCTGATCTGCATACAGATTTCTCAAGAGTCAGGTCAGGTGTTGACAACAGGAGATGCTTACTGTTGCTGAGCACTATAAGTTGGCTCTAAGATAATTGCTTTCCAGAGCTTCCAACGTAGGATATGATTTTGAAGGTACATTGCACAAGGGCATCTGCCAAAGGAATTGGACATTTGGCCCATGGCCTGTTTACCAGGCTGTGTGCCTTTGGAGCAATGTCTGCCCAGAGATTCACCTTTTATTAATTTGGCTGAAGTTATCCTATGGTACGGCAGGGGCCTGGTCTTGATCCATAGGGTCCTCAGCCAACTGCCCCTGGCTGATAGCAACTCTGCTCTTCTGGGCAGTGTCTTGGCAGCAGGCCAAATGCCATCGCTGGAGGGCCAGTTGCTCTCCTGACTTGTAGGGCATGGTCAATCACTGCAGATGGGATATGGCTAATCTTTTCTTCTACCCACTTTCTATCCCAAACCACATTTTCGTTGCTTCAGAGAAAGGAAGTTATTAGTGGCAGACAGTTTGCACCAGCAGGCGATCTTCCTCTGGGTTTTTAGGCCTGAAGCTTATGGGACTCTGAATGTTCACGTTCTCTGCTTCACCTTATGGAAGCTTGTGTCCTGATGGCCTTGTTATCCTGACACACAGAAACAACCTCCTGAATATAACCACAGCCACCTTCACTGTGGTTCCTGTCCATTCTTTTGATGTGACTCAGCTCAGTAGCACAGGGGCCAGGGAGGCCCCCCTCTCTCCTTAGTGGGCACTGACCAATGATGCTTGTAGGCTGTGCAGCAACCTGTTCCAAGTGGTCAGTGACAGAGCCATCACTGCAGTTCAGTGGGAGGCCTTCTTGTGGTTTGAATTGTTTCTCGAGAAAGACTCAAAGCAAGATCCAGTGGTTCTCCAGCCCTTCTTCCATAGCATCCCAGTTTGACTGTGTTGATAGGCTCCTTGTCCTTTCCGGTTTCCTCTCTGGTTCAGTGGTAAAGAGTCTGCATGCCAACACCAAAGACGCAGGAGATGCGGTTCGCCCCCTGAGTCAGGAAGAGTTCCTGGAGAAGGAAATGACTACCCACTCCAGTATTCTTGCTTGCAAAACTCCATGGACAGGAGAGCCTGGTGGGCTGCAGTCCGTGGGATTGCAAAGAGTTGGACACAACTGAGTGACTGAGCACCCGCTGATAAAGCTAATTCATGTATCAGGATGTATGAAAAGGAAGCTGCCCCAGTGGCCCGGTCCACATCCCAAATCTAAACCACAGTCCGCCTGCACATACGGGAGACGCTTGTCAAGGAACCCTCACACACACCAGTTGCAAGCCTCCATCTCAACTTGCTTCCTTGGTGGCTCAGACAGTAAAGAATCTGCCTGCAATGCGGGGGATGTGGGTTCGATCCCAGGGTTGGGAAGATGCCCTGGAGGAGGGCATGGCAACCCACTCCAGTATTCTTGTCTGTAGAATCCCATGGACAGAGATCCTGGCAGGCTACAGTCCATGGAGTTGTAAAGAGTCGAACATGACCAAGCAACTAAGCCCAGCTCAGCTTAGTTTGCTCAAGCACCTCACCCTAGAAAATAGGACCTGCTCGCCTTGTAAGAAAATCTCTGACCTCCTGGTCCGTCGTGCCCCTTTTCAGCAATGCTGCTTTAATGTTCAATAAAACTCATTCTGGCCCCAAATCTAAGAGTGGTCCACTGTTTAGATGCCCTCTACTCCCTTGATCCTTGGATTGTGTCCCACTCTTTGTCATCCCTGCTCCCCTTGTAAGTTTCTGAATGAGATGCTTCTGGAAAGGGGACTTGAAAAGTCAGGTGTCTTTTTCTCTCCCAAAAGCCTGAATGTAAGTGTGCTTGGGGAGGGAACGAGGGATGGGTGGGAGAGAGTGGTGTGAACTTGAACTGAACTCTAGCTGACCACAGTGTACCCATTTGCAGCTGACTGCCAGGCTCTGGCGCACTCAATAGGGAGCAATTATCCAGCTGTGCTGGCTCCTGGGTGCCTTGTTACATTAACAAGTACTTGGAGTCCAGACCTTCCTTGTACTGGTTCTTCTGCTAATGCTGCTACTGCTGCTAAGTCACTTCAGTCGTGTCCGACTCTGTGTGACCCCATAGACGGCAGCCCACCAGGCTCCCCTGTCCCTGAGATTCTCCAGGCAAGAACACTGGAGTGGGTTGCCATTTCCTTCTCCAAAGCATGAAAGTGAAAAGTGAAAGTGAAGTCGCTCAGTCATGTCTGACTCTTAGTGATCCCATGGACTGCAGCCCACCAGGCTCCTCCACCCATGGGATTTTCCAGGCAAGAGTACTGGAGTAGGGTGCCATTGCCTTCTTCACCCTTGAGCAAATCGGTGATCTTTTGTGAACCTCAGTTTCATCATCTTCATATTATCTAAAGCACTGATAATAATGCACCTGGGTTATTGTGAAGATCATACTGAAGAAAGTGACAGGCAAAAACAAGATGCTCATATTGCTCTAGATCATTGATTCTAAAATGCTGGTGATTAGAAGACGCATCATTATTTTAAATTCCACAAAGGAAGAAAAAAAATCCTGCCAATTATACCATAGCACATCCCTTTCTTATCCTGTGAACTATTTCTACACACTGAAAGACATTTTGGGGAGGCTGCTTCAGGCAGTTTTTTCTCCTGAGTCATTCTTGGGGAAGGGTGAAGTTGCTCCGTCGTGTCCAACTCTTTGCGATCCCATGGACTGTAGTCTAGCAGGCTTCTCTGTCCATGGGAATTTCCAGGCAAAAGGACTGGAATAGGTTGCCATTTCCTTTCTCCAGGGTATCTTCCTGACCTAGGGATCGAACCCAGGTCTCCTGCATTGCAGGCAGACGCTTTACCCTCTGAGACACCAGGAAATATATGTGAATACACGTTAAGATATTTTAAAATTCCTGACAGTCTTAGTGCTTTGCTGCTGAGTCACTTGTGAAGGCATTTAGTGAGCTGTTTTTTTTTTCTGTACAATCTTGCGTCTGTGTCGTCGTGTGCATTGGGAGTGTAGCACTTCTGAAAGAGGGCTTTGCATTGCTTTCTTTCAAGCCTCTGACCCCAGTTCTCTTTTATTTCCTAGGTTTGGGCTTATAAGGGGAGAGAGCATGAGAAACCCTATGCCCCTTCTTAAGGAACTGTTCTTTCTGTTTAAACAAACTTCAGGTGGATGGTTTGCCTGAGAAATGGTTGTCAGGAAGGGCCCTCTTTGTGTGTTTGGTCAAATAGTTATAATGACATAAGGCAGGTTAACAGGAGGAAACCAAATTTAATTGCCTATTAAATTTGCAATGTAATAAGAAATCCACATCATGTGAGAGATTCCAGATAAAATGAGAGTCAGGTATCTGCTAAGTCGCTTCAGTCGTGTCTGACTCTGTGCGACCCCATAGATGGCAGCCCACCAGGCTCCCCCGTCCCTGGGATTCTCCAGGCAAGAACACTGGAGTGGGTTGCCGTTTCCTTCTCCAATGCCTGAAAGTGAAAAGTGAAAGTGAAGTCGCTCAGTGGTGTCCAACCATCAGCGACCCCGTGGACTGCAGCCTACCAGGCTCCTCTGTCCGTGGGATTTTCCAGGCAAGAGTACTGGAGTGGGCTGCCATTGCCTTCTCCGGAGAGTCAGGTATAATGAGGTATATTTGTCCTCCTGGACCAAGGAGAAGCAGGTAGAGATCTGGGACTTCAAGGGAAGGAAGGCAATTCACAGGAAGATGAAAAAGAGCCAATATTTGGAAAATGGATGTTTTCTGTGTCCTAAGGAGACAGTGGGACACAGAGAGGAGTTTTAACAAGCAGACTCTGCTGGGTGCCTCCATGTCTGCCGCGCCTAGCTCATATTATACTGCATTTATTCATGGTGATAGCTGCCTTCCTCAAACAGGTCCTCTGTCTAAAGCCTTTTCAGCAGTTAGAGGGACGGACAGAGTTTCATCCTGAGTGCTTTGGACTTTGTTGTTTTCATCCTGAAATAATCCACATGCCAGAGTGGCATATCTAGGGGTGTCCTGCCCTGAACCCCACTATGCCCCTGAGGTGTTACCACGACTGGCTTCCCCTTGCCAGGAATAAATGATAAGAGATAACTGTGTGTGTGTTTCTGCGTTTACCTATTCTTTGCTTCCTTCCTGTCTCTTTTCTGTTTTTCCTTTGAAGTTCTGAGGCCAAATCTGGCTCCTAAGAAACACAAAGGAAGCCCGCAGCAAAGACCTCTCAGGGCTGTCTACGAAGCCTGCCTGCACCCGCTGTGTGAGGCAGAATGGCGCCCCCGACTGGTGCACTCGCTTCATTGCTGCTGCTGGTGACCTTTACAGGTAGGAAACCGTTACCCTGGAGACACTAGCCTCACGCTTGAACTTCCTGTCTGACTTAAGCAACTCAGATCAACCTGAGATGAAGGTGCTGTGTGTTTGCTTTCCAACAGACTTATTTCACATTTAAAAAGGAAGCTCTCATGCATAAGTGGTTTCTGGAAACAGGCATTTAACTTTTTTGTCATGACTATTTTGGGGGAAAAAATCACATTTCATATATACTAGGAAAACGTCATGTATTTATTTCAAAGAACCGCACAGTAGATCTTTTTTAGAAAGCAGGCTTTTTTCTATCTTAAATCTTTATTTTCATATAGTCTGTTTACTTATTGAGGACACACCATGGCATAAAATCCTTGGTCAGCATCAGCTCTGGTGATCCATGCCCCAGCTAGGCAGCCAGACCCCCTTAAACTTAACTAAAGACTGAGGATGGAGATATGGCTAGGAAAACTGATTTAATATCCAGGGTTTGTCACGGTGTAGTAAAAACAGCTGAGGTTTACTTGGCAGTGACCCTTATTAAAATGTGTCTTCTTAGGCCCCATCCAGACCTACTGAATCAGAACTCCTAGAGGGTGTGACTCAGGAGCCTGAAGCATCTAAATTTTAAGAAGCACAGTTTAGGTCATACAAGAGCCACTTGAGGAAATAGTACAGTCAGGAAAGCTTTACCATTTCCTGCATATTGCTCCTCATGCCAAACGTTCATCTTATTAACCTCACCACTGCTTAGTATACAAGGCAAAATGACCCTTTATCCCATGCTTGATGTACCCTGGAAAGTGCTGACATTAATGTTTGAGCTCTTTTTTTTCTCTCAAATCCCTACCTTTTCACTGCTTTTTCTCATTTTCTTATGGGGTGTTTTTCATTTATTCAAAATTCCCGAGTTAACTGAGCCCCAGGAATGTTATTTAGGGCTTGTCTGTCTTTTCTCTCTGTCCTCTTTACCTTTGACAAGATGCTAACCATTGACTTTGTTGATTTGTCAACACCCGTGGAGTGCTGACTATGTTCATGGATTGGACTGGGGATTTGTAGAGGGGAAAAAACCTATGAGTGTTCTCCTGTCTCTTCAAGAAGTTTCTTGAGTGAGTCTAATAGATGGTTTCATTGTTGGGATACCCGCCTTCTCAAACTTCTTTGTTTAATATTCAGATCCACTCTTAAAGTCTGTTTATCTAGATAAACAGCCCATTCAGGTGATTTTTTTGTAGAACAAAATGATGATCTGCCCTAGAGGCTTATGGAGACCACCACCACCAACCTGAGGGAAAACTGCTTTTAAGTTTTGTGTTGAAGACTTCTGCCAAGCTTCTCAACCACATGTAACAATTTGCTTGTTCCAGGGTCACAGCCTTTTTCCTGTTTAATGGTTTTTTTGACACGATTTTACCCGTTGACTTTTAAGCTTCGGTGTCCAAAGCCAGAAGTGAAACATGATAGTTCTTATGAATCATATTTTTCAAAAGGAGGTGACCCAACAGTTGTTCAATGGAAATAAAATGTATCCTGCCATTTGTGTTTGAAAGAAATTTCTAGCTTGGGTCTTCATTTAAAGGGATGTAGTGATATCTTTACAAGCAAAGACAGTATTTTTGAGAGTAGGGCGTAGATTTATCTACCTATTTTATCCCCTTTATCATCTCTTGACCTTGATTATAAAGGTTGTATACTGTTTTGTCATGTTCAGCACAGAGTATTTCCCCTCTCTCCATATCTGATAAAAGATTAAGCTTTTCTTTAGAAAATAAAAGACTAAAACTATTAAAGTGATTTTTAAAAAAAATAGATTTGGTTTGAGAAAATATTTCAGTCAAAGTAAAGCAGTTTGCCTGCTTATTTACTGGGAAAGATACATATTTATATCTAATTCTTATTGAATGAGACCAGTTAGACTTTCCTATTGAGTCAATATTTGGTACTGAATGATTCTTACAAATCTATAATGGTGATGATGAGTATACAAGTGAAAAAAGAAGTGATTCTTATTTTGATATGGACCATTTTTTAAAAGTCTGTGTTGGATTTGTTACAGTGTTGCTTCTCATTCATGTTTTGGTTTTTTGGCTGGGAGACAGGTTGGGTCTTAGCTGCCTGACCAGGAATCGAACTTGCGCCCCTGCCAACGGACTGCCAGGGAAGTCCCAAACGACATGAATTCTTGTACTGTGTTTAACCATTTATCTTACCTCCAGTTAGAAGTCATCTCTAACTGTCATTATGAAAAATGTTAACAGTTATTAAGAGAATGATCAGTGAGGAGCACTCACTAGAAAGATCTGTTGCTCTTCCGAGTTCAGCAGAACTGCATTCCTGGAACTGTGTGTGATGAGGGACCAATTTGTTTTAATTTCCAATCTACCGCAGACAGACTCTTTGGTAGAATATCAACAACAAGTTGTCTACTGAAAGAAAAACACTCAATGCAAGAGCTTAGGTTTCAGTTTTATTCAGGGACCTTGCTGAGGACTATAGCGCAGGCAACAGCATCTCAGTAGCTCTGAGGGAACTGCTTTGAAAAACTGGGAGAAGAAGCCCGTGTGTATATTATTTGGGGCAAGAGAATGCATGCCGCCAAGCACACCTCTTGGTACACCACTGCTGCTAGTCACAAGGAACAGGTATCTCTGCTGACGATTTTAGTGCTTTTTTGTGTATGGGAAGATGCAAGAATCTGGGCTCATTAAAATTCTTCCTGAGACATGTGTCCAACTGTCTAAGGGCCTGTTTTTCCAAAGCACAGAGTGCCTCATCCTGCTTTTCATCCTGAACTCCTTTCTGGGTACACTGTCTGTCAGTGACTGCAGTGGGCAATGACTTCATCCTTGTAGAACTGAATGGTGGGCCACATTCTTTATTTTTTTTAATCAATTAGTTTTTAATTAGAGTGTAGTTGATTTACGATGTTGTGTTAGTATCTGCTGTACAGCAGAATGAATCAGTTATACATATATCCCCTCTTTCTTTAGATTTTATTGCCACATAGGTCATTACAGAGTGTTGAGTAGAGTTCCCTGTGCAGTACAGTAGGTTCTTAATAGTTATCTATTTTATATATGTTAGTTGTGTATATGTCAACCCCAGTCTCTCAGTGTATCCCTCCGTCCCTTCCCCCGCTTGGTAACTGTGTTTTCTATATCTATGATTCTGTTTTTTAGATAGGTTCATTTACACCATTTTTTTAGATTCCAATATCTGCTTTGTTTTACAGCATAAAAAAGGAGAAAAGTGATTTTGTCCTTGGGTGCCAGGGAATGACAAATTGCTACCAAGTTTTCTAAAAGCCCCGGATTCTCTTACCATGCTGTGGGCTGGTCACAGAGTTGGTGGCCTGCCCCACTGTGTCTGCAGATCACACTTAGGTAGCACCACTCTTCTGCCTACTGATTTGCCAGTTGGCGACGTTTGTGGTTCATTATTTAGAATCGGCGTAAAGCTAGTTGTTCTAGACCTATATTAGGATGAGTTTTTCTCTCTTTTGATGATTCCCTGTCATCAGAGTAAGCTGAGATGTTTAAAAATTCAGTTAACAGCAACAACAATATGACTGTTGTTCCTAAAGTAAACCTTTATAACTGGATTTGGGGCGAGGAACAAAATGTTACAAACAGTGTAAAAGCAATACACACATAGAAAAGAATGCTTCTCTTCACTAAGTGGAGTAGCACCATATAAAGAGAGAAGATGGAAGGTTAGATGGACACATGGAAGAAGCTATGGATGGATGGGTTGTAGTGGAAGGGTGCGAGGACAGGTGTACAGATGGGGGTGTTGATGGGTGGGCTGTACAATAAAGCAGGGGACTTCCTATAGGAGATGCTGGTGGTTTATTTGCTTGCCAGAAGTAACCTGCCTCACTTCCTTATTGGTGGCTGGCATGTTTGCAGGTTATGCCTGGACGCAATGCAGTGAGGGGAGGACGTATTCCAATGCCATCATCTCTCCTAACTTGGAAACTAGCAAAATCATGCCGGTGCCTCAGACCACCCCCTTGGGGGACTGCACATCCGCCTGCTGTGACCTACCCAGCTGCGACCTGGCTTGGTGGTTTGAGGGCCGCTGCTACCTGGTGAGCTGCCAGCACAAGGACAGCTGCGAGCCCAAGAAGATGGGCTCCATCAGGTCTTACCTGACCTTTGTGCTCAGGCCCGCCCAGAGGCCCGCACCACTGCTGGACTACGGGGAGGTGATGCTGAACAGGGGCGCCCCGTCGGGAATCTGGGGGGACTCACCTGAGGATATCAGAAAGGACCTACCCTTCCTGGGCAAAGATCGGGGCCTGGACATGTCTGAGTACTCAGATGACTACAGGGAGCTGGAGCAGAACCTCTTCCAGCCTGTCAGCAAGCAGGAGCCCCGGGGAAGTGCAGAGTACACGGACTGGGGCTTGCTGCCCGGAGGTGAGGGGGGTGTCAACTCCTCTGCTGGAGACAGCTCCGCAGCACCAGCGGAGAAGCAGCTGGAGGACCCAGAGCTCCTAAGCCAAATGAGTCAGCATGGACCCCAGCCCCGAAACCCTCTCCAGAGAGGTTGTTGCTTCCTTTGGTCACTGCCCCACCTCCAGGAGAAGAACTGGAGAGAGAGAGGACTTCTCAGCTCCACGGGCAAGCTGGCAGCAGCTCTGGGAAAGAGGTGGGTGTGGCTGGTGTGTGTGTGATTGGAGGGGCTGAGTTCACTTTGGAACCAGGCTCAGTGGTGCCAATGCAGGAGGCACCTCCCTGGATCAGGGAAGATCCCCTGGAGAAGGAAATGGCCACCCACTCCAGTACTCTTGCCTGGAAAATCCCCTGGACAGAGGAGCCTGACAGACTACAGTCCATGGGGTCACCAAGAGTTGGGCACAACTTAGCAACTAAACAACACAGTCTCATTAGGTGGAGGACACAAGAGGGTTCCTCTTAAGGGCACCTATTAAGGTATTGGCAAGAAAGATGGCTCTCAGAACCTTCCATACCTAACATCTTGTTCCTCTGTTGGGCTCTCGTGACCAGACTGTTTAAAAGAGCAAATAGTTCTTTTGCCTTCACGAGTCAGCCATCGAGTGATGATTTAGATGCCTCTACTGGTATCTAAGATGAATGAGGATTTTTTAGAAGTTTTGAAGCCAGCCCATATAATGCAGCATGTATAGGATAGAAGGTAACCTTTTCACCAGAGACTTTCACCAGAGGCTTTGCAAATCTCTTGTAGGTTTTGTAGGAGCAGAAAAAAATTTTTTCTTTTAAGTTTTTTTTTTTGTCTCCTGATTAACCAGAGAAACAATAAATCTGTGAAGAATTGACAAGCCAAAGAGGTTTAGGCTTAGGATAGTAAATTGGTGACAAAATATCTGTTAAAGATAAGTATCTGTTAAAAAATTAAGCTGAAGCTTATTATTATTATTATTATTATTATTAAGAGTTTGGACAAATATATATGCATTCAAATCAGGCAACATCCAGTATAGCAGATAGAAAGAAGTTCCAAGGAGCTGTACAAAATGAAAGACATTTTTAGACAGGAAGGGAGTTGGAAACAAGGAAATTATACAAGGCAGGCAAGTGGGTTGATTATTGCAAGGTTACTTTCTTTTAAGGGGCAGTGGGAGTTTATCAAGCAGATTACTTTAAGGTTATTCCTGATTGACTGGTTTAAGCTTCATTTTCCGGGAGAGCTGAAACTGTAAGTTTTGCTTTAGGGACTTGGCGTAAGTGACTCTATTTTGGGCCTGTTGTTTCAACACAAGGTTTGTTTATTCAGCCTCCTCAGCCCTAAATTTCTTCTCTCTGGTGAAAAGGTTACCTTCTGTCCTCCTGGTACAATGCTCTATTTTCCACTAAAATACAAATTTTCCCCTACAGTCACAGTTAAATTTTTTTGAGCTGCTTTAAGTTGCAGATAATCCTTAAAAGGAAAAGTCCCTTTCCCATGGAGATTTGCCTCTTGCTTTCAGGAGGACAGAGGAGGGTCAGAGTGTTCTTTTTATACCGACAGTTTTCCAAGTACCTTTAATTCAAAACAATCAGTTTGCCAGAGTGTCTTATTTGGGAATGATGTATTCTCAAACCCCTGCAGTTTCTTCAAGACCCAACAGATTCTGAGTTTGCTAGAAACTCACTAGTGACATGAATCAGTTGGATCGGGGGAGCTAGGTACTAAGGAGAGGACATAAACTGTATGGAACTTTCCATGAAAAACACAGGTGAAAAGAATGGGAACCTTTGGGAGAGAAGATGTACCGATCAGGAGGACAGAGGAGGGTCAGAGTGTTCTTTTTATACCGACAGTTTTCCAAGTACCTTTAATTCAAAACAATCAGTTTGCCAGAGTGTCTTATTTGGGAATGATGTATTCTCAAACCCCTGCAGTTTCTTCAAGACCCAACAGATTCTGAGTTTGCTAGAAACTCACTAGTGACATGAATCAGTTGGATCGGGGGAGCTAGGTACTAAGGAGAGGACATAAACTGTATGGAACTTTCCATGAAAAACACAGGTGAAAAGAATGGGAACCTTTGGGAGAGAAGACGTACCGAGGCAGAGAGAAGGATCAAGGGCTAAGAGCAGAAGCTCAGGGAGGTAGACACGGAGGCTGCCCTGTGGGAAGAACAGTTGAGTCCAGAGGGTGCTCACTTGGGAAAGACCAGGACTCGGTGAGATGCAATGAGCGAGTTGATCAGGGGAAGCCAAATGCAGCTGGCAATGCAGTGACTGGAGGACAGGTCATGGGAGAATTTAGTGTATTTCAAGGTACAAGAGGGCACATCAGAAGATAAAGGAACATAAACCAATTAAGACTTCTTTTTTTAAAAAAGAAGAATGTTATTTAAGATATCAGTGCTTAGGTTAGAATAAGTAAGGAAAGCTGGATTGAACTGTGTATTATAATCTCAGCAATTAAAAATTGCTAAACAGCCTTTTAAGTAGTGATATTATCAGAAGTGGGTTTTTTTTTTTTCCTCTGCTTTGGTATATGTTTCTTTTCAAAGTTTCCGTATTTTTCTGTCCTTGTAATTGTCTTAAACACTTTAAGACTTTCCATTAAAAAATAAAGTATCACAGGTTAACCATGTTCTTTTCCCCCACCACTAAGTATTAACACATTTCCCCTTTTATGTGGCTAAGTGAACTGCAAAAGTGAGTCCCTTTTCAGTAAATACCAGTGCCCTCTTCTCCAGTTAATGTTTGAGTTACAGCTTTTCTTTCTGTGGGTTTTGCACTCTAATTTCCCCTTTGGGTCCCCTGTCTTATTAGCCTGAGTTTTACTGACCTGGCTCTATCCAACCTTGTTTCCCCTCTATCAACTTATCCTTGTAATTGATCACCTAGGTCCTAATGCCATCCCATGATCCTCCTCCAGCCAGCCTGGAGGTCAGCCCCGCCACTGTGGAGAAGAGCCTGGTTCCCGCAGTCACCCCATGGAGCACAGAGCGTAGCATTCCAACCCTTGCCACCAGCACCATCCCATCTGAGCAGCCCAGATCTGCTCCCACTGCTCCCAGGACAGGTAAGTTAAAAAAATACACCTGGAAGAAAGTGCTGAACACATGCTGTATTCATACTATATTCTGTGTTTGTATACTAAGAATACTATATTCATAGTAGTGACAACTTTTAAAGTTTGTTCGTTCCCTCTGGGCACATTGTTGAGCATCTGTTGTTTGCCAGAAATAGTGCTAGGCGCTGGGAATTTAAAAAATGAATAGATATTGTCTTTTCCCTCCACGAGTCTATGATCTAGAGGACCAATCTAACAGATAAATAGATGGTTTGATACATATGGTAAACAGTATGGCAATACAGGATCTCATACACTATGCTGTGAGAGACTGCTATGGGAGCAGAGAGGACGCTGAGGTATATACACACCTGGAACTGAAAATTGGCTGAGTAGTTGGGCTGAAGATAAAGGGCTAGATGTCACTGGTGGAGAGGTGATCGTTGAAGGCTGTCCAGGGAGAGTGAGGAGGTGAGCTGGGAAGAGGCCTGAGGGTGGAACATTGGGCTTGTCATTGTCTTAGGAGCTGGGGGAGCAGAAGGAGCCTACGGAGCTGGCCAGGTGGTCATGGTTGACAGGTAGGAGCGAGCGAGCAGGCGTGGACTGACGGAAGGAGAGAGGAGCGGGCTCCACGTTGGAAGCCGAGTGATGAGGGGGCTGTGTATTATAGGGCGACCGAAAAGCTCCCATTAGATTTAATACTCAAGAAGTTACTAGAGACTTTTGCCATGTTTCCTAAGCCTTTCTGTGGGTGATATCCTTTCAGGATTACCCTCTCTTCTTTTGGGCTTCCCTGGTAGCTCAGTTGGTAGAGAACTTGCCTGTAATGCAGGAGACCCTGGTTCGATTCCTGGGTCAGGAAGATCCGCTGGAAAAGGGATAGGCTACCCACTCCAGTATTCTTGGACTTCCCTGGTGGCTCAGCTGGTACAGAATCTGCCTGCAATGTGGGAGACCTGGGTTCGATCCTTGGGTTGGGAAGATCTCCTGGAGAAGGGAACAGCTACCCACTCTGTATTCTGGCCTGGAGAATTCCATGGACTGTATAGGGGTTGCAAAGGTCAGACACGACTCAGCTATTTTCACTTTCACTCTCTTCTTTGGTTATTTACTTTGATCCTGAGCTTCAGTAGAGAGAAGGACAGTGCTGGAGGAAATGCTGGATAGTACTATAATGAAAAAGAAACCTGCCTGGGAATTAGCATCCTTGGGTTCTAAAAGCATCTATTGCCTAGAGAGCTTAGAGGATGAAATGAATTGATCATTTTAAAGCCCTTGGCAGTGTTCAATCTGGTAAATAAGCTACTGTTGAAATGAATACATTTAAATTAGTTAAATATCTGTTGCTAGTGATCCACATAACCTTGAGCAACTCATATTGCCTTTCTAGGGCTCAATTTCTAAAGCGAGGGGTTGGAATCAGTGTCCTTTCTTAGTTCACAATTGCTGATCTTTCTTACAAAGAGTCAGTGACAGGAAAGAGGAGCAGAGAGGGCAGCAAACCCTCTATAGCTGGTCTAGGAAGGCACTCAAAGGACTGAATACAGACCAGGAGGAGAAAAGTGAATTTAAATGAGCCACCTGTCCCTCTAACATCTCCAGGTAGCTGGGATCTCTAGAGAGCACTCAGCTTTTTTTTTTTTTTTAAGTCTTTGCTTTTCTCTGTGTGATATCTTGACCTATCTCAATTGTGTTTTACAAGTGAGGCCGGTGTCCTGTTGAGTCTAGCCAGTTGAATCTATCGATGAAATCTTGGCTATAGAGCAAGGAACCATTGTTCTGAATGCCGGTTTAGTGAGAGTGGATGTGCCTGCTGCTTGAGTTAAAATAGCCTTTTTACCATTGAGGTTGCCTGGATTTATTTTCTCCTGGAAATGTTCCAAGAGCAAGGCCATTGCAGCAGTGCATGAGGTTACTATCAGAACTGAGTGGTGTATGAATAATGATTCAGAAACACTTATGATTATACTCTGTCTTTTTATGACTAAAAATAGCATCTACTAGAGAGTCCAGCAAAGCTGGTAGCAAGAGGAGAAAATAGCCCTGATCCGCAGTATCCCACCTGTTTCTCACAACTCTTGTACTGACGCCTTGCTCAGTCAACCTGAAGCGTTATTTTCCCCACAGTGCCTACTCACATAGACAGTTTTAAATTGATGAAATCTATCCTGCAGCCTAATATGGGATACAGTTCAGTTACTAGTCAGAGGAGGAAAAGTATCTTCAATAAAGTCAGATGAAGAACTATTACAGAAGTGTGTTATTTTATTTCATGGATACTAAAAAAAATCTATTATAGGACAGTAATGTAGCATCATTAAAGTATATGATGAAATGGACAATTTCTAATTAACTTTCAGTGAAACAGCTCATGGTGTCTGCCGGCGAGAACCTAGTCATAACTTCACCAGCAGATGAAGTTGAACTGAAGGCTTCTGTTGTGCCAGCGCCACCTGCAGGTGAGAGTTTGACTTTCCTCTGGGACCAGTGGGCTTCCCTGGTGGTTCAGACTGTAGTGTGGAGAGAGCTGGGTTCAATGCCTGGGTCGGGAAGATCCCCTGGAGAAGGAAACGGCAACCCACTCCAGTATTCTTGCCTGGAAAATCCCACAGATGGAGGAGCCTGGCAGGCTACAGTCCATAGGGTCGCAAAGAGTCAGACACGACTGAGAGACTTCACTTTTCTTTCTTTCTGGGACACTGGGCTTCCCTGGTGGCTCACGAGATAAAAAAACCTGCCTACTATGCAGGAGACCCAGGTTCCATCCCTGGGTCTGGAAGATCCCCTGGAGAAGGGAATGGCTACCTACTCCAGTATTCTTGCCTGGAGAATTCCATGGACAGAGGAGTCTGACAGGCTACAGTCCACGGGGTCGCAAAGAGTCGGAGACGACTAAGCGACTGACACACTGGGATTGGTAGGGGGCCCATTAGCTGGTGTGTCCTTAAGGAGTCTTTACTGGGTTTTTACAACTTGGATTCCTTTTCACAACCTGGAAATGTCACTCTTGAAGCTTTGATGATCATAAGCTTTAAAGTTTGTTGAAACAGTTTAAAACGGAGTAAGAGGATAGGAATTAAATCCAGTACATTTCCTTTATATTGTCAGAATATAGAATCATGCATTTTCTTTTTTTTTTTTAAGTCGAGAATTATGTCTTTTAAAAAATACTTGTCTATTTATTTGGCTGCATTGGGTCTTAGTTTCAGTACACAGGATCTTTGTTGGGGTGCATGAACTCTTCAGCTATTGCTCATCGACTCCAGAATGGGCAGGCTCAGTCGCTGCAGTGCTTGGCCTTAGTTTCTCTGTGGCATGTGGGACCTTAGTTCCCTGACCAGGGGTCGAACCCATGTCCCCTGCACTGCAAGGCAGATTCTTAATTACGATCACCAGTGACGTCCCAAGTCCTACATTTCCAATGATGCAAAACAGAGTGATAATCTTACAGCAGGAGAGGTTTCCATATGCTTGCTTTTTACTTGTAGTAAGAGGGCTTCCCAGGTGGCGCTAATGGTTAAGAACCCACCTCCCAGTTCAAGAGACGTAAGAGAAACAGGTTCGATCCCTGAGTTAGGAAGATCTCCTGGAGAAGGGAATGGCACCCCATCCCAGTGTTCTTGCCTGAAGAATCCCATGGACAGAGGAGCCTGGCAGGCTACAGTCCATAGAGTTGGACATAACTGAAGCAACTTAGCACGCACAGCCCGCAGAACCTGGAATGATTCTCCTGGCAGGTGAGGGAGGTCGCGTGTGCACACAGGCTTGTTTTCAGACACTGTAGTGATGACAGCTGTTCAAAAACGTGTTGTTTAAAATGCTCTTTCTTCTGCTGGTCCAGCACTCTGCTGTTCAGCAAACATTTGACCTTGTGACCTGTCAAATACCTTCTTTCTCAAAATATATTCATTGCTCTGGTGTTTGAATATTTCTCATTCAGGTTAGTTCCTTTATTCGTTTCTCCCTGTCACACATGGATCAAAATTTAGGCAAAAATGATAATACTTGGTGTTTTTAATTTATTCCTTTCAGCTAAAGTACATCATGCCTTAATGACTAGTATCACAAAGTAGAAGATGGGTTCATCTTAACATATAGAGGTTTAATCTGTTCTTACGTCCTTATAAAACCCCTACAACAGATGAATTAAAATCTTCTTGCTTTTTATTAAAAGGAGAGGAAAAACCCATAGCACAGTGGATTATATTATGTTAAAATTTATATTGTATAGGCAGGTGTAGCAGTCTGGAAGGAAAGTCATCAAGTGCAAACAAACAATGAAATTGAGGCCCTTAAAAAAAAAAAAAACTTTCTCTATTTTCTCAATTTTTATAATTTTGTGTTCTTATAATAAAGAAATTTTACATTCAAAAGATACATAAACCTTATTATTCCTTACTTGGATGATAGCTGAAAGTTGGGTTCAACATGCCTAAATTAATTTCTGCTAATAGATTGAAGACTCTCACTTTCTTTCCTCTGCCCAGATTATAGTGACTTCTAAAAATTTATAACTACCCATACTTCTCTTTGGCTCTCAGAAACAACTTACAGCTATGAATGGAGTTTAATAAGCCACCCTGAAGACTACCAAGGAGAAATAAAACAGAGACACACGCAGGCTCTTAATGTCTCTCAAGTAAGTAACTGGTGACTGGTTGTAATTGACAGCATACCTAAAAATTCAGTGTCACTTTCTTAGCTGTTGAATCCAGAAGTCTCTGTTATGGTTAAGATTAAAAGAAGAGCTGTGGACAGAGGAGCCTGGTGGGCTACAGTCCTGGGGCCACAGAGAGTTGGACGTGACTGAGCAACTGAGCACACACATTAATGAATTATATTTCAAGCGTGTAGGTAGACAGGCAGGTATGAATAAGGAGGATTTCAGGAACTTTTTCTTCTTTTGACTTACTTGGCATATCAGTCTGGGGAAGAAGGCTGGTTGCCCAGGCTGATGTGGATCTCTGCAGTGAGGCTGAAGCCTGTGTTCCAGCCCTTGCCCCTTTTGCAGTGTCAGAGACACTCTGGGCATCTCTGATTCTTAGGCACATTTCTAGGATTGCCAAAAATTCATTCCAGTCCACAAATGCTTGACTACCAAATACTGCCCCAAGATGTAAGTCGTCACAGGAGGAAACATGTCCTCGTTTAGATGGCCATAGACGATTATGTTGTCTTCATTTCTGAGGCCGCACAGCTACTGGTACAACACAAGTTAACATCACCATCCCCTTGTCACTGAGCGCTGTTTCTCAAAGACTGGCCCCTGGACCACAGACAGCTGACCCACCAGCTTGGTAAAAATGCAGGATTCCCATACATACAACTTTGCGAATGGCCGCCCTTGGCTGGCCCATCTCATGAATGCCTCTGTAAGGCCTGTGAGCGTCTGTTATGAAGCTGAAGTCCTTCCCAGCTGATCGTCAGTGTTCTAGAGTACAGGCTTCAGACGTGGCAGTGGGTCCCTAGGTCCCAGGCCCCCTCTCTGTGCTGACTTCAGGAGAACAGCTTCTGGAATATTTAAGGATCTTCCAGGCAGTGGACCCATCCTGTTGTTTGCACGTTTGCTGGTGTAACTTTTCTTTATCTTGCAGTTGTCGGTAGGACGTTATGCCTTCAAAGTAGCGGTTTCTGGTGAAAATGCCTTTGGAGAGGGATTTGTAAATGTCACCGTGAAGCCAGGTAAGCTTGTGGAAGAGAATAGCCTCCTGTGGTACAGGTCTCCCCCGCCTTTTGGTGCCTGAGCTACACGGTAATATATTATTTAGTTTTACATTGGACATCACTGTAGAGACCATGCAAAGATGACTGGTTTTTTCTTCCTTTCTGCTTTCTTAGTATAGCTGTTAGTACTCGCTTGACACTGCTGTGCAGGATTGCAAGCTTACTGCTTTCTTTTCTTAAGTGTTAGTCGCTAAGTCTTGTCTGACTCTTTGCGACCCCATGGACTGTAGCCCGCCAGGCTCCTCTGTCCATGGGATTCTCCAGGCAAGAATACTGGAGTGGGTTGCCATTCCCATCTCCAGGGGATCTTCCCCACCCAGGGATCGAATCTGGGTCTCCTGCATTGCAGGCAGATTCTTTACCATCTGAGCTGCCAGGGAAGCCTCAGGTCAGTGGCAAATTGTGCCTTAGCCTCCTCCATCTGACACTCTTCTATCTTGGTTCCCGTGACTCAGCTTGACCTTAGGTGAAAGAGCTTTTCAAATACATTTACCTGAGCACCTCAGGGGTCAAGGAAAATGCATGCCATGGGCTTTCAAGCCCCCTGGTCCTTTCAGGCCACCACGAGCCCATAGGTCAGTGTGGTTGTGTGAGTTAGAAACAGTGGTCCTTTGTCAGGGTGGGCACAGCTCTGGCTCTGTGCATGGAGCGTGGTGTGGTCTTGAACCTCCTCCATCCTCTCCACTGGACATAAGGGCAGTGGACCAACTGGGTGCCAACCCCCACTCCAGCCTCTACCTCAGGGGTGATGAGGGAGCCTTCAGTCGAAGATTGAAGATCCAGTTAATCATAGGCGCTGGAACCATACGCCAGGGCTCCTCTCCTGCAGTTGCTGCTCAAACTCTGTCACCAACACCTTGGTTGTTATTACACGTGTTCATTGAGCCTGGGGCTTTTGTACAAAAATCTCAATCCGCAGACATGCTTCTAAAATGTATGGAAATATCCCAAAACATTAACAAGCACTCTGCACACTCAAGGCCTGTAGGATAAACACCGTCTGGACAGGATATTGGTGACCAGTGTGTTTGAAGGTCAGATGGTTTCTTTCGGTGGTGGGGTATACAGAACACCACATGACTCAGTCCGTGTCATTTTTTTCTGTCTCGCAGCCGGAAGAGTCAACCTGCCTCCCACAGCAATCGCTTCTCCCGAGAGACAGGAGCTCTCCCTGCCGTTGACGGCAGCTCTCATCGATGGCAGCCGTGGGTACCCTGCTTCATGTCGGGGGTTTGGCCCCATGAACCATGAGATGTAATGGGAGCTCTCTGCTGAAGCTGAGAGGACCTAATAGATGGGCATCTGTCTGTATATTCAAGTCCTTCAGCTCCTTTAGCACAACGTCTCTGCCTTGGGCTGAATTTCCCTTCAGTTATGTCTCATTTGTCTATGAGAAAAGTCCTTTAGGGCCTAGCTATTGCATCAGAATTAAAGCAATTAGGAAAGACTCTCCTTTTGATGCAGTCTAGTGATGAGCCTTTGGAAAGTCACTTTTAACAAATGGTAGAAGGGGTGTCTTTAGTGAGGGCAGGTAGAGTTTTGTTCATTTAATTCAGAGTTCATTCCTTCCATTAGTCTATGTGGAAAGGGCCCCAGTGTAACTTCGTGGGTCCAGGCAAATGAGAATATATGAAAACATATCCTGTGTTTGACACTACATTCAAAATATGTTCAGCAGTATCAGTGTCACTGGTATTTGCATTTATGTCTGTCAAATCACAAAGCTAATATGAAATCCGGTGAGTAAAGAATACTTGCCTTGGTTCCTAGGAGAAGAGTACCTGTCAGTCACTAGTGCTGCTCCAAGTCTGCACAGATAGAGAAATATCTACAAATCACATTGACACAGTCTTTTGCATCTGTTCCAGTATAAATGTCTATATTGCCCCCTTAGCAACATGAAAATAAAGCACATTTTAAATGAAAATATTTATGAGAGAATGCATTATGTCTTGATTCCTCTAATTCAGTGTAGCTTGGTTACAGGAAACTGTTCAGGATTATTAATCTGTCACATGGAAGTTTCTTTCCTTAAATGAATGAGATGAAACTGGCTCCCTTCTAGGTCTAAATTACTGTTATTCTGCATAGTACATTTTGTTTACTCTCTTTTGAAGTAGAGGTGGGAGGTTTTCATGTAGGGTACAGTCTTTCTCTGGATTTATACTTAATGATTAGGGTGGTAAAAGGTGTTTTGTGATTATATAGAAGCATCTCTCAATTCTTTGTGAATCTGTCAGTCATATACTTACTTAAATTATCAGTAAGATATCATGTGCTGTAGTTAAAGTGAGTTAAAAAAAAAAAAAAGCAATAGTGCCTGTCACTGTGCCATTTAAATTCACAACTGAGTGGAAACACTCTGACTCAAATCTGGTGGAAATCTGGGAGAGAAATCATGATGATAATATAGGGAGAAGAAGAAATCTTCCTTTTAACACATATTATATGGCTATTGAAATCTTTGCAATTAAATAATTTCAAATAAATCAAATTTAAACACCCAATGATATTAATCATGAAATTGATGTTTTAATATCCTTGTATTTAATTCTAGTTTTCATTTATTTTTCAATCTTTCTAGAAAGTACAGATGATACTAAAATCGTGAGTTATCACTGGGAAGAAGTTAATGGGCCCTCCCGAGAAGAGAAGACCTCAGCTGATTCCGCCATCTTACATCTGTCTAACCTTGTTCCTGGAAACTATACTTTCAGGCAAGTGGGCTCAGCTTCCAGCACTGATCATTTGACTTTTTCCTTAAACTGATGCATCTTTTCATTTTCATCAGGAGACAGGGCAGATTTGGTTTTGTCGGGGGTTTTGGTTGGCAACCACTTTGTACTCTGATCAGTAATATAATCTACAAGTGTCTATGTATGGGAAACCTTTGGATTTGGTTCAGTAATAGTATGGGATGGTACCTATTTTGCTGTGTTGAGAAACATGTAAGAAAGTTTCTTTCTTCTGAGTCAGTGTGAGGCAGAGTTATGTGATTTATCTATTTATCTTCTTATAACTTTTTAAGGTATAGCTAAAGTATAATAAACTGTACATATTTAAGATATAAAATTTGATGAGTTTTGACATATGTATATACCTGTTGCACCATTATCAGAATCAAGATAATAAACATTTCCATCATCCCCAGAGTTTTCTCATGCCCCTTGGCAATCCCTTCCTCCCTCCATCCCTGTCTCTGGGCGACCACTGGCTTGCTCTCTGCCACTTTAAATTATCCCAAACTTTCTAGCATTTCATATAAGTGGAATTGTACAGTATGTGCTCCTTTTTGCTTAGTTTCTTTCACTCAGAAAATGATTTTGATATTCATCCATGCTGTTGTCTCTATCAATCGCATGTTCTATTTAATTGCTGAGTACTATTCCAATGTATGGATATACCACAGTTTACTTATTCTTTCATCTAGTATAGATTCTGGGGTTTTTAGCTTTGAATTATTATAAATAAAGCTGCCATGATCATTTGCATACAAGTCTTTTGTGGACATAATTTTCATTTTTCTGGGGTAAATACCCACCAATGGAAGAATTAGGTCCTGTGTTGAGTTTGTTCAACATTTTAAGAAATGTCCAAGCTCTTTCCCAAAGTGGGTATATTATTTTACATTCCCACTCATAGTATATGAAGTTTTCGACCTTCACATCCTTACCAACACTTGATGTAATCATTCTTTTAAATTTTATCTACTTTGATAGATGGTGATATCTCATTATGGTTTTAATTTGATTTTCCTGATAACTAATGATATTAAGCATATGGTAGGTGTTTAGTGGCCATTCATGTAACTTCATTTGTGAAGCTCCATTCAGATCTTTTTCCTATTTTAAAAATTACATTGTTAGTCTTATTTAGTTGTAAAATTTTTATACATTCTGAAACAAGTTTTTTATGTTATATATGTGTTATTGATATTTCCTCCCAGTATATGAAATTTTGTTCTCTTAACGGTACCTTTTAAAGGGCAAAAGTTTTAAATTTTGATTGTCTAATCTATCAGTTTTTTTTCTGTTTCATGCTTTTTGTGTTCTATCTAGGTTGCTATTGTTTATTCCCCAAATTGCAAAGATCCTGGTTTCTTTCTTTAATTTTTTGTATTTCTGGGTTTTGTATTAAATCTGTAATCTATTTTGAGTTAATGTACTGTGTGAGATTTTTGAATGTTAAGTCAACCTTACATTCATGGAGTAAGCCCTATTTTATCATGATATTCTTTTTATATAGCATGGGCTTCAAGTTGATAGTATTTTTATAAATATTTTTATGTCTGTCCTCATGAAAGATTTGGTTTATGCTTTCTTCTTTCTCTGCCTCTGCATTTGTCTTTGTTAAGGTTTGATGTGAGGATTATACTGGCCAAATAAAACAAGTTCATCTCCTTTATTTTCTGAATTATTTATGAATAACTAGTGGCATTTTTTTTTTCTTGACTGTTTGATTAACCAGAATTAACCAGTAAGATCATCTGGGCCTGGAATTTTCTTCTTGGGAAAGTTTTGATAATAAATTTGATTCTTTAATAGATGTAAGGCTATTTAGATTTTCTGTTTTTTACTTTTTTTTAAGTTTTATATTGGAATATAGTTGATTAATAATGATGTGTATCTGTTTTTTTTTCTTGTGTCAGTTTTTAGCAAATTATATTTTTCAACAACTTTGTGCATTCCTACTAACTCATCATATTTTTTGGAATCAAGTTGCTCATAATATCTTCATATTATCCTTTCAAGTCTGTAGGATCTGTGATGACAACCCCTGTTTCATTTCTAGTATTGGTGATTTATGTTCTCTTTTTCTCTCGATTAGTTTAATTAAGAGGTTTGTTAATTTTGTTTATCTTCTCATAGAACCTAACTAGAACTGCTTTGATCTGTTTGCTTGTTCTCTAATTTGTTCTTTTCTGTTCTTATCTTTGCTATTTACTTATTTCTATTTACTTTTGATTTATTTTGTTCTTTTTTTTCTACTAATGACTTCTTAGAGTAGAATCTTGGGTCATTTTCGAGTTATTTTTTTAAGGATTCAGAATGTATCCTGACTAAACTTGGTTGTGGAGGAAGGATCTTAGGTGTTTGGTTTCCTGTCAGAGGGAGAACTGGAGTTTGGATCTTGGTTGTATGGAATATGTGGGCTAGAGGCCCAGAATACCTGGGCCCCCTGTAAGTACCTTACCTACAAGTATGTCCTATATTCTTTCCAGAGCTTCATTCTCATAGTCCTGTTTATACCTGTTAAACATGCACTGCTACCTTGAATTAGCATCTTTATTGCAGAAAGATATAGTGGCCTTATTTCACTGATCCAGTTGCCACATCACCCGTGAGTTTACTGCAGGAGGTCAGTGCAGCTCTTTCTCTGTTGTCTGTGTAGACTGAGTATCATTTGTATTTGAAAGTGCTAAATTCTAAAATGGCTTTGCAGGGAGTGTCCTGAAAACACTTAATACTTAGTCCTCTAGGAAAGAATGAAAAAATTAAAAGGCTTTGTATCTGAAACTTGTGAGTGATTTTCTGCCTCTACATGTTCAGACCTGAGGCAGGACTTAAACTGATATATTCTGAATCTCGGGTAATAGAGAGGCTTCTGTGTTGGTTGGCCAGGGTTGTTTTCTTCATCCAGCATCTGGAAGAATCATGAGAAATCCACATAAAAGAAAACCCTATCATGTGACTGTATTGCTAGCTAAAAATAAAGTAAATAAATACCACAAAATATATCCTCAGGTCTCTTCTTTCCTCAGCTTCATCTTCAAGTTTCTGCTCTGAGCTGTTCTGAGAAATATACATAGGCAGACTCAGCTGACCACTTGCCTTAAGATTAGGCATATTCATGCAGTGTAATAGCCTCCTGTCCTTTCACTAGGTTGACTGTTACAGACTCAGATGGAGCCACTAACTCCACAACGGCAGCCCTAATAGTCAACAGCGCTGTGGACTACCCACCAATTGCCAATGCGGGGCCAAATCAGACTATAACTTTGCCCCAAAACTCCATCACTTTGAATGGAAACCAGAGCAGAGATGATCACCAGATTGTCCTCTATGAGTGGTCCCTGGTGCCTGGGAGTGAGAACCAAGAGGTGGTTATGCAGGTGCGTTCTCCATCCTGCCTTCAGACTTCTGTTTCTCTAGCTATCTGTTCATCTGTCTCTCAGTCTATCTCTTTTTCTTTCTGTCTTTCTTTTTGTCCATCATCCATCCATCCATCTAAAATATTGGTACAAGGGGGAAGCTAAATTTGGAAAACATGTTTTATAAAGTTGCCTGTTACAACCATCAGAAGAGTAGCTAAACTCACAAATCTTCTAAATTTATGTCACTTTCCCTCACTCACTCTGTGTAAGCCCAGAATAGCAGCTAAGCAGGTCCTAGTTGAAATGTTGACCTTGAATGTTGAAAACTTGACCTTGAGGTTCGTTTGGGAAAAGGCTGACCCAACATTTGCTACAGAAATATTATTTTAGTTCATATTAGGATAAACATTAGAAGTAATCTAGTCTAAACCTCATTATCAGAAATTTCCTGTGTATTTTGTTCCTCCTAGTTTTAGAAATTGCAGTTATCGTCTCTAGATTCAGCGGTCCCTTGTTGAGATCTCTTTGTATTTACCTTTTGATTGGTTCCAATCTCTAATGTATCTGTCTATAATAACCTTGAAATGTTGCTGTGTTTGTATGCGTGTATGTGAGCTGCTTACTTATTGTTGCTAACCAGCTTGGTACCTTTGAAGTTATGTTATTATTTAAGAGTTTAATGTAAAAAAAGATAATACCTTACATTGCCCCCTTCCTCTTCTCCTTCAAACACCGTCTCACCCGTCCAAGACAAATTTCTTGTTAGTGTTTGTGATGAAGTCAGACAGTCCATGAAGACTGACCTATTTTACTTTTTTGATCTTTCTGGGAAGAGCTTTGTGATTATGATGAATTAAAAATGACCAACTGGATGCATGGAACTTGGAAGAGCTGTGAGTCCTCTGGATACCCTTAGAGAGCACGTGGCAAATGCTGTTTGCAGCTGTTGGATTAAGAATTCAGATTCAGAGGAGTTTGAATACAAACAAGAAGACAGACTATTTTGCATTTTTTCAGTTAAAAATATTTCAAAATTTCTTTCCCTTAATTTCTCAGAATGATGTGCCCAGAGTTAATGGGGCAGTGCGTCCGTGTCTACGGTACATGGATCCACAGGAAGTCACTTGTGCTGGACTGCAGGGCTAACCTCGTTGCTCTGTGCACCCGCCCACTTGCTGTAAACACTCTCAGATTAGCCACAGCAAGGATGCTGCTGCCTTGTGGTTGACTGATTAAGGTGTCAAAAGGAGTAATGCTTTTTATGAACTAGGACAATCACAGAGATAAGCTCTTAAACCAGACTCCTTTATACTTAGACTAAAAATTCTCAGTAAATTTGTCTGCTCAGTTCCCATTTGCTGCAAGCTTCCTTTTAACTGTATGCATAGTGTTCCTGTAACCATGTTAATTTTGAGTCATGTACCAGAACTTATACTTTCTCTAAGAGCTTTCCAGAAAAAAAATACTTTGCTCTATTGAGTCAAAGTAGGGGAAAGCCCATTTTTAGGTCTTAAAAGAATGTATTTCAAATTTCAACAACTCCTCTTGTGATAACACACTTGATTTTCTATTATTAAAAAAAATGTTTTCCTTTAAAAGAAAAACATGAACAGAAATTTATCTATAGATAATCATAGGATCTGTAAAAGTAAATACATTATGATAGGACTTAAATTTAAAAATCCTTTCCAGGATGCCATAAACTTTGAGCATAGGCAACAACTGGGAATATTTCCAACAACACGGGAGCAAAAAATAACCTGGAGGCAACAAGCTTAAACTACTGTATATTCAAACTGAAAAAAAATGCCTTATTGAAAAGTTTTGTTGTCCCAGCATTTAAAAAGTTTATTTTACATCAAGGACCTACTGTTTTGGGCTTCCCTGGTGGCTCAGATGGTAAAGAATTTGCCTGCAATGTAGGAGACCCAGGTTCAATCCCTGGGTCAGGAAGATCCCCTGGAGAGGGCAAGGCAACCCACCCAGTATTCTTGCTGGGAGAATTCCATGGACAGAGAAGCCTGGCAGGATATAGTCCAAGGGTAAACTACTGTATACTCAACTGAAAAAAAAAAAAAGCGTTATTGAAAAGTGGTGTTGTCCTAGCATTTAAAAAAGTTATTTTACATCAAGGACCTGCTGTATAGCACAGGTGTTGAACTCTAATCAATATCTTGTAATACACTATAATGGAGAAGAATCTGAAAAAGAGTATGTGTATGTGTAACTGATTCACTTTGCTAGACACCTGAAACATTGTAAATCAACTGTACATCAAGAAAAATTAGAAAGAATACATGCACAAAAAGAAAAATTCAAGAGATGATAATGTATGGGGGAAAATAACAGAAATGATTTTTGATCATGATTGATTTCCTGTGGTTAAAAAAACTCAAATTCTGATAAAGTGGAAACACACCTTGACCTCAACCAAGTCCCTTTATATGAGATAATCACTGTGATGAGTTTAACCTGCGTGTGTCCAGCATCTTTTCGCTGTGTTTGTACGTGTGTAAAGTACGTATATTGTATCTAGCACATTGTAGCCATTGTTGCAGCTTTCTTTGATTCATATTACATCTTTGATATCTTTCTACTTTTTAATGTGTATATCTACTTCGTTCTTGTAAACGTCTTTCTTTGCAGCTAGCATCCCATAGTGTATCATGGTGGGCCTGGCCCTTTCTCTTTTGAGGATCATCTGGATTGTTCGCTTTTCTTTTTTTTTTTTCTATAAGCAGTATGTTAGCATCCATGGACGAGTCTCCGTTATTACACATGCGGGCTTTTCTTTAGGGTAGATACTCAGTAGAAAGACCAGGTCGAAGAGTGTGTACTTTTAACATTTGAATGGATGGCGCCATATTGACTTCCAAAAAGACTATATTAATTTATATTCTTTAAACAGTGTCTGAGGATATTCTGTGGACTTTAGATCCCATTTTCCTGGGACGTGTATATATTTTTTAAAGGCAGGCTCTCCACATTTAGTAAAATGTAAACGTCTTTCTTTGCAGCTAGCATCCCATAGTGTATCATGGTGGGCCTGGCCCTTTCTCTTTTGAGGATCATCTGGATTGTTCGCTTTTCTTTTTTTTTTTTCTATAAGCAGTATGTTAGCATCCATGGACGAGTCTCCGTTATTACACATGCAGGCTTTTCTTTAGGGTAGATACTCAGTAGAAAGACCAGGTTGAAGAGTGTGTACTTTTAACATTTGAATGGATGGCGCCATATTGACTTCCAAAAAGACTATATTAATTTATATTCTTTAAACAGTGTCTGAGGATATTCTGTGGACTTTATATCCCATTTTCCTGGGACGTGTATATATTTTTTAAAGGCAGGCTCTCCACATTTAGTAAAATCACTAGTTTTTCATTCTGTCATGCTGATTACTTGTGCTTCTTTAATATTATTTTTTCTTTTTCATTTTTGTATTTGCTGTGACTTAGGGAGTAAAGACACCATACCTTCATTTGTCTGCAATGGAGGAAGGAGATTATACGTTTCAGCTGATGGTGACAGATTCTTCAAAACAGCAGTCCACAGCTGTGGTCACCGTGACTGTCCAGCCTGGTAGGTGAAATAGGAAAGGAATTTAGCCCCAGAGATTCAAACAGAAATGACATCTGGGCTTCTGGGCTTCAGACCAAATTTGGTGGAAATTCTCTTAAGTCTTTGAACTGTCAAGAAATTGGGGCTGCAGGAGCTAAATCTTAATATAAAGCCAATTTTCTTTTGTGGTTCTGAATTGTGTCCTGACGGTGTCCCTAAACTACAGCACAAGGGACAAATGAGAGCCATCTGCAGAGTCACTGAGGGCTCTGATGCCATGTCCCACTCTGCTGCAAAGCTCAAGGGCATTCTTGAAGAGGCTGGCAGTTATGTGTGGCTTGATACGCAGAAGGCTTGTGGCCAGACTTTGGCAATTGACTAGTTCTATTCCATGACTTTTGAGCTCTCTTCAAGAAATCAGAGTACATCTTACATATTACAGAACAGTATTTCTTGCTATCTGTCATCCCAGTCTAAACTTGGAATATTTAATTCCTGGGTCAGCTAAGAGACTGCATGTATCCCCCCAGGATTCCCAGAGGACAAGGCACACTCTAGTTAGTAGCCACCTGATCCGAATATGAGTAATTTGCTTAAATCAAGAAATCAGAGGATGGCAGACTTCATGCAAAGAGATGTTCCTTCTTCACACCATTTCTATAATTCTAGAAAACAACAGGCCTCCGGTGGCTGTGGCCGGCCCGGATAAGGAGCTGATCCTCCCAGTGGAAAGCACCACCTGGATGGGAGCAGAAGCAGCGATGACCACGGCATTGTCTTCTACCGCTGGGAGCCCGTCAGGTAGCCTGCCCATCTCATCACCTCATCACCGAGGGCTGGGTTCACACCCTGGCTCAGTGCTAATACTACCCAGTTCTCTGGAGGATCCAGATTAAGCAATCAACTTGAGATTGTTGAGGAGTCAGGATTTAAGCTTGTTTCTAGAAGAGGAGGGGCACCATCATTTAAATTCTCCATCAGGTGTAGATGGACAAGATGGGCATTTCTTGACAGTGGAGGGCAGGTGGACAGGGCAGTCTTGGGGTGAGGTGAGCTTCATGACAGAGGAGGTGCAGGGGAACCTGGGGGGGGGATCCTCATGAGAGCCCCCCGCATCTACACACTCTCAAACCACCTGCAGTGACTATAGACAGCAGAAGTGCAGAGTTCAAGGGGATTCCTGTATCCTCAGACTTTTTTTTTGTAGTTTACGTACTTAATCTTGTGGCATGCTAGATCAGTTCTTAAGAGGTAAATGCTATTATTCCCATTTTAAAGGTAAAGTGCCACGGGCGGAGTTCCTCACACAGTAAAGCAACTGAGGCTTGCAGAGATAAGTGAGACCACAGGGCTTACAGTTGTCCAGACAGAGCAAGATCCCGGCGTCAACCTGGGTCTTCCAGACTATAGAGCTCAGTCTTCACAACTCTGCTGTAATTCCTCTCTTAAATCAGTTACCTGGCTTGATCTCTCTTCCATATTCTCTTGAAAGATAGCTGAGGATTTCAGCAGATTTTATTTAAAGAAGAAATAGCAGAGGGAATTCCCTGGCCATACACTGGTTGAGACTGCACTTCCTCTGCAGGGGATGCAGCTTTGATCCCTGCTCAGGGGACTAACTAAGATCCTGCGTGCCACACAGTACAGCCAAAATAAAAAAGAATGAAAGAAGTAGGAGTGGTTTCTAAGGCTCCATCTTCTAAAAGCAGATCATTTCACTGACAGCTCAATTAAAAAAAAAAACAAGAACCCCCAAATCCCTTCCCAGGAATCCAGTAGCTTTTGTCTGAAATAGGATTTAGCTTGTGTCTCTTACACAGAACTCGAGAATCTAAATGAGTAAAAAGTTATCTTAGAATTCTCTAGATGGTATATATTATTGTCATTAAAAAAAAAAAAGTTTCTAACAAACAACATGCCTGGCATCCTCAGACTCTCATACCCTAAGCCCATTGTTAATGACTGTCGTGTTTCATAGAGGCCCCAGCGCAGTGGAGATGGAAAACTTCGACAAAGCTATAGCCACGGTGAGCGGTCTTCAGGTGGGTACCTACCACTTCCGTTTAACGGTGAAAGACCAGCAGGGACTGAACAGCACGACCACCCTCACCGTGGCCGTGAAGAAGGGTGAGTCAGGGCAGAGGGCGGGTGGATCCGCCGGTGGAGGGAGCTGGGCGCCTTCTACTTCTCAGTCTCACAGACCCTTCAGTTCAGTTCAGTCGCTCAGTCGTGTCCGACTCTTTGCAACCCAATGAATCACAGCACGCCAGACCTCCCTGTCCATCACCATCTCCCGGAGTCCACTCAGACTCACATCCATCGAGTCAGTGATGCCATCCAGCCATCTCATCCTCGGTTGTCCCCTTCTCCTCCTGCCCCCAATCCCTCCCAGCATCAGAGTCTTTTCCAATGAGT
>SJXQ01002738.1:107567-207215 GCA_006408695.1 Aepyceros melampus
ACGGGAAATCCATTGGATATTAGGGACCAGCAAGAGTGTCAGAACACTGGGGAGGGTAGCTGAGCCTTAGGCTCAGCCGTACAAGACTGTGTATATTGTGTTGTGCTCAGTAGTTTGGACTTTATCTATTGTGCATTTGGGAGAGGCTGAAGCAATTGTCTCAGCACAGTGACATCAATTTGAGTTTTTTCCAAATGTTTTATTGTGTAAGTTTTCAACCACATATAAGAGTAGAGAGAATAGCCCTAATGGACCATCATACACCCATTACCCAGCTTCAACAGTTAGCAACATTTTCCCCTGCTTATTTCATCTCTCAGTTCACATTTTCTTTGATCCTGGTCGAAGCATTTTGAGGCAAACTCTAGCATCATGCCATTTTTACCTGAAAGATTTGGATTTTTAAAAAGATAATGCTTGTGGAGAAGTGGAGTGGACAAAATGGCAAACTAAAAATAGCACCAACTGGCTCTATTCCAGTCTCTGGCCAGTTTTTGAGGAAGAAAGTGGCCAGTGACCAGTGGGATATTAATTACTCCTTTGGGTCAATATATGACTATCCTCATCCGTTTTCTATTGACTGATTTATTGAATCACAGAATCCCATCTAAACAACCCCATCTGCCTCATAGCATCTTTTTATATCAGAAATGGCTCTTACATTGTTCCTTATATTTGATACCCGGTCAGAACAATGAGTGGAGAAGGAAATGGCAACCCACTCCAGTGTTCTTGCCTGGAGAATCCCAGGGACGGGGGAGCCTGGTGGGCTGCCGTCTATGGGGTCGCACAGAGTCAGACACGACTGAAGCGACTCAGCAGCAGCAGCAGCAGCAGAACAATGAGGTCTAACTATTTCTGATTCAAGTTCTTTATTGTATTTAACACAATCAAAATTTGGCATGACTAGAAACATAAATATTTCTGTGGCCAGATAGTATGGACCAGTACAGAATGGTCCAGAGCATATTTTAAACCAAAATATTTTCATTTTCCAGGTCCCAAATGTAAATAAGATCATGGTTTCTCTTTCAAAAAGGGAAAAGCTGTAATGATAATAGAAGACTGTCCAACACATGGGCTGCCAAAGTAGCTGAGTGCAAAGGGATCTTAAAGAAAGTTTTTAGTTTATCTTATGGGTATTTTGGGTAAGAGAAGATGCTTTCTGGATATATTAAATCTACTTATCTGCAAGATGGAATAGTCGTGGATATTTTATGACACACTTATCACAAGTGTTTTAAATCAATTTCTTTGCTTTCATTTCTGCTGTATTTGACTTAGAAAATAATAGTCCTCCCAGAGCCCAGGCTGGTGGCAGACATGTTCTTGTGCTTCCCAATAACTCCATTACTTTGGATGGTTCAAGGTCTACTGATGACCAAGGAATTGTGTCCTATCTGTGGATCCGGGACAGCCAGAGTCCAGCAGCTGGAGTGAGTACTTGAAGAGAATTGCCCCTGGACCGCTAATCATTACATCTATGTTAGTTTGCTAGGGCTGCATAGCAAAATACCCAAGGCGGGGTAGCTTCAACAACAGATATTTATATTCTCCCAGTTTTGGAGACTGGAAGATCCAAGATCAAGGTGGTAGATGATTGGTTCCAACTGCCTTCTTGCTGTGTCTTCACATGGGAGCGGGTCTGGAGAGGGAGAGGAAGTAGGGGAGGGAGAGGGAGAGAGAGGAGAGAGAGAGGGCTCTCGAGCGTCTCTTCTTATAAGGACGCTAATCCTATGGGGTCAGGACCCCACCTTTATGACCTCAGTTCAGTTCACCCGCTCAGTCGTGTCCTACTCTTCGAGACCCCGTGGACTGCAGCACGCCAGGCTTCCCTATCACCAACTCCTGGAGCTTGCTCAAACTCATGTCCATGGAGTCAGTGATGCCATCCAACCATCTCATCCTCTGTCTTCCCCATCTCCTCATTATGACCTCATTTAACCTCATAATAGACCTTATCTCAAATAGAGTCACATTGGAGGGTTAGGACTTCAACCTTTGAGGGGACACAGTTAACTCCATTTCTGCGTCTCTGTTATGGTCTCATCTCCTTTCGATGCCCCCCTAAGATGTTTATGATTCTAGGTTTCCTCTGATGGCTGGGTGCAGGAAGCTGCTATTCAATTTAAATAAATCTGAAGTCCTTTCTGACTTTTTCCCCACCCAGACTTTGATAGAGTCGGAAACTGTAGCCTGGAATCTTCTCGTGGGACTCATTCTGCCTCTCAGCTTTCCTATTTTTCCTGTTTTGAGCCACGTGGATTCTTTCCTTTTCCTCAGCATTGTACCAGACAGGTCACTAGATCCAGGACTGCCATTCCCATTGCATAAGTACAGAAAATCAGATGCAGAGATGGAAAGTGACTTGGCCAAAGGTGATTAACTCATCTTTAACCAACCAGATAGGCTTAGGTTTTTCGTTCCTAGCAGGCATTTTTCCACATTAGAGCACCCTGCCTTTTGGGCTATAAATGTAGGTACATCTTCATTCCTGCTGTTGCTAAGGACTTGAAAGATGAAAATTTACTCTTGGAGATGTACCGAGGGAGTGGTCCCGGGGAAAGAACTGAAAGTGCTTTATAATTTCCAAAGTAACTCTGGAATGAATACTGTTCAGCCAGATGGTGGATTGGCTTCTAAGTGTAGTTATAACAGCTCCCTGATCAGAGCATTTGTTACTGTTGGTTGCACCCTCTTCTGCTAGCAAGTTCAGGGCAGGGGTTTAGGAGATTCTTCTCAAACGTTTTCAGCAGAGATGTCTCTACTGAAGCTCTTGGGTCATTAGAGAAGGTGAACATGACATACCACGAGGAATCCTACGCACTGCGAAGCTGTCTTTGAAAATAAGACCCAGAAAACTCTTCAGAGAGAGTGCTTCACACTCCAAGTCTTTGCCCTAATTTCAGGAGTTTCTGCCTTTGCTGGGTAGAATTTGGTCATTCCTAGAGCCCTTTGGAGGAGAAAGTAATAGTACCCCACTCCAGTACTCTTGCCTGGAAAATCCCATGGACAGAGGAGCCTAGTGGGCTGCAGTCCATGGGGTCGTGAAGAGTCGGACAAGACTGAGCGACTCACTTTCACTTTTCACTTTCATGCATTGGAGAAGGAAATGGCAACCCACTCCAATGTTCTTGCCTGGAGAATCCCAGGGACGGAGGAGCCTGGTGGGCTGCCGTCTCAGGGGTCACGCAGAGTCGGACACGACTTAAGCGACTTAGCAGCAGCAGCAGCAGAGCCCTTGGGAAGCTCCTGTAACAAAGTCCTGTCTGAGTCTTGTGTCTCCTGGTGCTTTAAAAGTGAGAGGGACTTTCCTGGTTGTCCAGTGGTTAAGATTCTCTTCTTCCAATGCAGGGGACATGAGTTCGATCCCTAGTTGGGGAACTAAGATCCTACATGCTGTGAGGTGTGACCAAAATATAAAAATTTTTAAAAACAAATAAAAATAGCCGTGAAAGAGACACCGAGGATTACCCAGACCTTCGCTAACCTCCCCTCCCCACTTCCTCCTCAGCCTGTCCCTTAGAATCATGCATGTGTGACAAAGACGAGAGACTGAGGTTTGGGGTCTGCAGAGGCCCGGGTTGGGACCTGAGTACGGACTGTGAACATGTTATTTCTCAGGATGTCATCGATGGCTCTGACCACAGCTCAGCCCTGCAGCTCACCAACCTGGTGGAGGGCATCTACACTTTCCACCTGCGAGTTGCTGATGGTCAGGGGGCCTCAGACACGGACACTGCCACAGTGGAAGTGCGGCCAGGTGTGTGCTGGGCTTCTGGGCCTGCGTTTGTGGGGCTGGCCTGTGAGCTGGGGTCGGGGAGGGGGTTCTGCCTTTGGGGCTCTTTGCAGGTGGCAGTGGAGCCCAGTGTGGGAGGCCAGGCCCACCTGTGGTTTTCTCTACACGTGGTCATCTATCCCCCAACAGATCCAGCCTCTAAACTCTTAGGGAGAGCTCGGCCTGACAGCAAGACTCCTTGGTCACTTTGGTTTTCCTACCAGAAGACAAAGAGGTCTTTCAAAGACAAAAGACCTCGTGAGGTGGACACGAGGGCTTCACTCCTGGGAGCGCCAGGAGGGCAGCTCCAGTGAGGTGCCACACCAAGCTCCAGCGTGAACTGGGCCGGGCCCACAGCCCTCAGGGACTGAGTTCTCTTTCTGCGTCAGGTGAGGTGTGTGAGGTCCCAGAACATTAAGTGAGCCCCAAGGCTGACTTAAGCACACCTGTCATCATCTGGAGAAAAATTAGTAGTCAGCGAGCTGATATAAAACAAGAAAAAAGTCCTCACAGACAGTGGCCAATGTGGCTTTTGGGAGAATTGACCTGAGCTGTAGAACCCAGCACAGGGGTCACTTAAAGCTCTGTGACTCTGTGCAGGCCTTGCGCCTCCTGTTATCAAGCCTGGGCTTTTCGAGTGGAAACAAAGCCTGTGTCTTCTCTTTTCCCCAGACCCGAAGAAGGGCGGCCTGGTGGAGCTGATCTTGCAGGTCAGCGTTGGGCAGCTGACGGAGCAGCACAGGGACACCCTCGTGAGGCGGCTGGCGGCGCTCCTGAACGTGCTGGACTCAGACATCGGGGTTCAGAAGATTCAGGCCCACTCGGACCTCAGGTGTGAGCCGCACAGTCCAGCCTGATGGTGTCTGGCTCCTCTCTCGTTCTGTGTCTTTGCACACACGTTTATCCCATTTGTATTCTTTTTTTTTTTTCCCCTCAAAGGGCAGCAGCAAGGGCATGATTGTAGAGGTCCTTTCTGCAAGGCTCAGTAAATGTTTGCTGATTGAGAATGTTCTGACTGAAGGAGTTAGGGACCATCAGAGGGAGCTGGGTTTTAGTTCTGGTATCAACAGAGGGCATGCAAATGGTCTGGGGCATGCCCGGGACATGTCTCATTGCCAGATTTCATTCCTGCCTCATGTTCATGGGGCTGAGACTTCTCCTACTCTGAGAGGAACTTGGATTACCTCTTCCCTCATAGCTCAGTTGGTAAATCATCTGCCTGCAGTGCAGGAAACTCGGGTTCAATTCTTGGGTGGGGAAGATCCCCTGGAGAAGGAAATGGCAACCCACTCCAGTATTCTTGCCTGGAGAATCCCATGGACAGAGGAGCCTGACAGGCTCAGTCCATGGGGTCCCAGAGTCAGACATGACTTAGTGACTAAACCACCAACCACCTCCTGAGGGTTGGTAAGGTTTAACTTCTGCATTGATTTCTTATAGGATTTATAATTTTAATTGAATTTAAAAAAAAAACCTTTATACACCCAATTTGTGGTATGATTTTTATGGCAACATTTGGAGAGTAATATAGATTTGAATAGAAATTTCTCCAAAGATGATATACAGGTGGCTAATGAACACATGAAAAGATGTTCAGCATCATTACTTAGTAAGGAAATACAAATCAGAATTACATGGAGATACCACTTCATACCCACCAGGATGGCTTTAATCCAGAAGAGACTGTAACAAATGTTGGCGAGTATATGGAGAAATTGGAACACACATATATTGCCAGTAGGAATGTGAAATGATACAATCACTGAGGGAAACACTTTTACAGTTTTTCAAAATGCTAAACATAGAATTACCATATGACTCAGTAATTCCACTCCTAGATATATACACACGAGAAATGATGCACATATGTCCATGCAAAATCCAGGACATGGACATTCACAGTGGTGTTATTCATATGGCCCCAAAGTAGATACAGTCCAAATGTCATCGACTGATAAGTGGATCAGTTCAGTTCAGTTCAGCTGCTCAGTCGTGTCTGTCTCTTTGCAACCCCATGAATCGCAGCACGCCAGGCCTCCCTGTCCATCACCAACTCCCGGAGTTACTCAGACTCACATCCATCGAGTCAGTGATGCCATCCAGCCATCTCCTCCTCTGTCATCCCCTTCTCCTCCTGCCCCCAATCCCTCCCAGCATCAGAGTCTTTTCCAATGAGTCAACTCTTCGCATGAGGTGGCCAAAGTATTGGAGTTTGAGCTTTAGCATCATTCCTTCCAAAGAAATCCCAGGGCTGATCTCCTTCAGAATGGACTGGTTGGATCTCCTTGCAGGCCAAGGGACTCTCAAGAGTCTTCTCCAACACCACAGTTCAAAAGCATCAATTCTTTAGCGCTCAGCTTTCTCATAGTCCAATAAGTGGATAAATGATATCTATTCATACAATGGAATAATAGTTGGCATATTGAAGGAGGGGCATATACATGCTACAACTTGGATGAACTGTGAACACATTATACAAAGTAGAAGAAGCCAGGCACAAAGTGCCTCATACATATTGCATGTATATCAAAAGTCCAGAATAATCAAATAGACAGAGACTGAAAATAGATTAGTAGTTGGCAGGAGCTGGAGTCCTGGGAATGATTGCAGATGGGTGTGGAGTTTCTGTGATGGTGGAAATGTTCTGGAAATGTACTACTTTGTGAATATGCTAAAGGACACTGAGACACACAGTTATTTTAGAACAGTGACTTTTATCATAAGTGTATCATATCTCAGCAAAAAGGTGAAAATGAAGATGCATGTGAGGGTTCTCATGTGTGTGGTTGTGTCTGTTTGTACACATTGCTCTGGGGGCCCCCAGGTGCCTGCCGAAGCAGGAGATGTAAGAGACGCAGGTTCGATCCCTGGGTCAGGAAGATGCCCTGGAAGAGGGCATGGCCAGCCACTCCAGTATTCTTGCCAAGAGGATCCCCATGGACAGAGGAGCCTGGCGGGCTACAGTTCATGGGGTAGTAGAGTCAGACATGACTGAATGACTTAGCATGCATGAGTCACACATTGCTCTATTTATCTGAAGATCTGCCCCTTATCAGGTTAATTCTGGGACCAAAGAGCCTGTATTTGTGAAGAGAAGCTGATCAACTCCTTGGCCCCCAGGATACACCCGTGTCCTTGCCAGGCCGTGGAGCTGTGGCCGCCTGCCTTCTCAGCAGGTCCCATGGCTGGAGTGGATATGTCACGCCGGTCACTGGCTAACCGTGTGGCTGGCCCCTCTCTGTCTCCTCTGCAGCACCGTGATTGTGTTTTATGTACAGACTGGGCCACCTTTCAAGGTCCTCAAAGCTGCCGAAGTGGCCCGAAATCTACACAGGCGGCTCTCAAAGGAAAAGGCTGATTTCTTGCTTTTCAAAGTCCTGAGGATGACACAGCAGGTATGCCTCCTATCAGATATATCTTTATTTTTAGAGGTCAAGTAATGTAAATGTATAACTGTTGTATGTTCAGAATTGGATTCCAATGAACTAGACATAAGGCTTCCCAGGTGGCTCAGTGGTAAAGAATCTGCCTGGAATCCAGGAGACCCATGTTCAATCCCTGGGTTGAGAAGACCCCCCTGGAGAAGGGAATGGCTACCCACTCTAGTATTCTTGCCTGGAGAATCCCATAGATAGAGGAGCCTGATGGGCTACAGTCCATGGGGTCCCAGAGTCGGACACGACTGAGGGACTAACACTACCCAGTAGACATGCCATCCAATTAAATGCAAAGGTAATATCACAGAAACAGAAGTAACTACCCAGATTAAAGGAAAAGATTTCTTGGAGGAGGTGAAATATGATTTGATTCCAATACGGCAGGACTATAGCCAGGTCTCATAGTCTTTTTTAAACTAAGTGGAAATGAAGTTCAGTATTTAGTTATCTTTCTAATTTCTCCATGTCAACTCCTATGGGAATATTCTAAAATAATCAGATTTGCTAATCAGGGCTACATTTTGCTGGCACAGAAAGAAGACGTGTGGACAGCTTCGCTTTAGCATCCAGGGATTTGTTTTGCATTTATTTCTTAAGTCGGTTTCCTGCAACACACATTTGCCAACTGTGCTTTCTCTTTGAGGGAACCTGGAGAGAAACAAGTCATGGTTCGTTTTTAAAACTATAGTCTCACACACTGGTCATTGTCGGAAATTTCGGACTTAAACAGTCAGAATGTTGTTAAAGACAGATTAAAAGTATTAATGGCTGGAAAATTGATTGACCTGGGACATTGTGGCTTAGGTTGTGAATAGACGTTATGTAGATTATTGGGAATTTTGTTATTCTTTAGTTGCTAAGTCATGTCCAACTCTTTGCGACCCCAAGGACTGTAGCCCTCCAGGCTCTTGTCTGTGGGATTTCCCAGGCTAGAATACTGAAGTGGGCTGCCATTTCTTTCTCCAGTGGTCTTCCTGACCCAGAGATTGAACCGGTGTCTCCTGCATTGCAGGTGGAGTCTTCACTGTTGAGCCATCAGGAAAAGTAAAAGTGTTAGTCATGCAGTCATGTCTGACTTTTTGGGATCCCATGGACTATAGCCTGCTAAGCTCCTCTGTCCATGGGATTCTCCAGGCAAGGATAGTGGAATGGGTAGTCATTCCCTTCTCCAGGGCGTCTTCCCAACCCAGAGATCAAACCCAGGTCTCCTGCATTGCAGGTTGATCCTTTACCATCCACATCACCAGGGAAGCCCATTGGAAATTTAAGATAGCTTAGAGTGCCTTCAGTGGGATCTCTTTTCCTAACCACTTGCTTGCCACCTCTTCCTAGTATCGAATCCATTCACATGTGGGGATAGAAATGTAGTCTCTATCCCAGGTCTCTGTCCCTACCTTCCAAGGGACATGAATACCTTATTTTGTTAAAAGGATCATGTCAGTAGATACTGGGGACCATGATAATATTTGGATAGTAAAATTTAATTTGTCTCAGATGTGTCTCTAACCACAGTTGACTTTTTTTGTAATGTGGAGTAAGTTAATTTTTAAGAACTTTTTTCTTGCTATAAAAGTTATCTTTGTTTATTGGAGGAAATTTGGAATACACAAGAAGACAAAAAACTAGAATAATCCTGGAATAATCCTCTAGATTCTAGAGTCTAGAATTCCCGCCATTCAAAGATGACTTTTGTTAATAATTTGATGTTTTTCCTTCTAGTTCCCCCATCTCTAGACACATGTAATGCAATCAGGATAATTTGATACATATTTTTTAATCTGCTTTTTTAACTTCAAACCATATTATGATCTTTTCTCAAATCTTTTAGAATTTATCCCTTAGTAAGATATTCGTGGTCACATAGTACTCCATCCTAGATGTGTTCAACAGTTTATACAACTAATTCTCTACTCGCAGACTGTCAGGTTGATTTTTAAATAATAGTACGTTGTTTTAAGCCTTTAAGTTTGCAGTCGTTTGTTAACAGCAGCATTGGAAACCAATGAGGAGAAAGTATTCCCTGGTGGCTTAGACGGTAAAGAATCTGCCTGTAACAAGGAGACCTGAGTTCGATCCCTAGGTCAGGAAGATTCCCTGGAGAAGGAAATGGCAACCCATTCTAGTATTCTTGCCTGGAGAACCCCATGGACAGAGGAGCCTGGTGGGCTACAGTCCATGGGGTCACAAAGAATCAGACATGACTGAGCAACTGAGCATGCGCATACACAATGTAGATAAATCTTTGTGCACATCCCCAATCATTTTCACTGGATAAATCATTAGGATTTATCATTCTTGGGCCAGAGGGTGCTGCATTTCCACTACGTTTAAGGCTTTTGTTTCACGGTGCAGGTGTTGGCATGTTTCTGCCATTCACTTCCCGATGAGATTGTCAGTATGAGAGACCATCTCTGGACCACTGTCCATACAATAAGAGGCACTTGACTTAACAAGGTGCCCCTCTTCAGGGTCTATGGAAGAAAAAGACACAGCTGAAGCCAGGGAGCCTCCTTTGCTCCATGATGACCTCTGCCTCACTCGCCTCCTTGCAGGATGCCTTCTGAAGTGTTCTGGCCACGGTCACTGTGACCCCATCACAAAGCGCTGTGTTTGCTCCCAGCTGTGGATGGAGAACCTGATCCAGCGTTATGTCCGGGATGGGGAAAGCAACTGTGGTGAGTCCTGGCGTGGTGGGTGGCTCTGGGTGAGGAAGCTTCAGACTAATCATTCTGAACTGTCAGAAAGACCTGCCTGACTGTACAGCTGTAAATTCAACCCTTTTCTCAACCAAAGCCCATTGAACCAGCTCATGTGGTGATGGGTCAAGATATTCCCACAATTCACCTTGGGGGTGTGTTTAAGACTTTTCCCTAATACTTCCTGCTGAGGAAATTCACCTCGGCAGAGCAGACGTAGCTAATCATTCCTGAGAAGGTTGCTTTGGGCTACATGGACCTCATGTCCAGACTGTACCTGCCTTAGCTTGAACTGGGTGTGACCTTCTGGTGAAGTGCCCCTGGTGTGGACCTGGCTGGAATCAAACGAGCAAGAAAGTTGACCCACTCACCAGGCTGTCTGCCCAAGCAGGCTCCACACATTGGAGCCGCTATCTCAGCCAGCGTCTGCCTGAGCCACCACCTGTCTCTTCTGAGGAGGAAACTGTGTTAATGCCAGTCTGTTTCTAAGAGTCATTTTGTCTTCTTGGGGATGCACATGGACATAATTGGCAGAAAAATTAGGACGAGCTCCCTGCCAAATTATGTTCCTGTTTCTACTTCTTAAAAATGTGAAAATAACCAGCCCTTGAATCATTATTCCAAGTAGTGTTGTAACGTTTAATGGAGTTAAACCTTGTGTCTTTGCTCCATTGGTTTCTCTCTCCCTGGGTTGTTGCAAAGCTTTTTACACTGGATTTTTGTAAGGATGTGGAAGAAGTGAAGTGAAGATGAAATCGTTTCTGAATGACTGTCGGGCTCTGTGATAAGTATCTTCATGTCACAGGCAGCCATACAAATAAACACCTTATTTGCTTTATTGAAACCAGACCAGAACCAGTTTTGAGGTTCTGTGTTTCTGGAATGAATGTTTTGGTGTGCCTTACTTGGGTGCTTAAGAAGCCTTCTTAATTGATGGGTTTATTTTTTTCAGTTTCTTCTGAACCAGTTGGACAAATGTAGGATGGTTTTAAGTTGTTCTTGATTTGTTAGTATTTTACCAGTCCCTGCAGCCAGCCTGGTGAGGTGGTCACAACACCATGGATGGCCTTTGCTTGTAAGGATTCAGAAATATTCACTGAGAGTTATTGAAATAAAGCTGTTTTGCAAAGGATGTGTAACATGTCCACCCTGGTTTTCCTGTTTTTCAGAGTGGAGCGTGTTCTATGTGACAATACTGGCTCTTGCTCTCATTGTGCTCACAGGGGGTTTAACGTGGCTTTGCATCTGCTGCTGTAAGAGGTACCTGGCATGCTTATTTATTTCTTTGAAAATAAAGATGCAACATTAAAGGTGATGTGGTAGGTTTAAGAGCTGTTGCCGCGTTTGTGACACTACTCAACTTTTGACAACCCCTCTTTTTATGACGAGAGACTCGACTTTAAAAACCACATGATAATACATTCTCCCCCACAGGGCTTATGTGCCTCCTAGTTAAATGGAATAATACTAGAGGCAACTTTTTTTTTCATTGCAGCTGTCATATTTTCTAGAAGATTCAATGCTTCTGTATCAAATCTAATCCTCTTTTCTACCAGTTTCACATCACGCTCACTAGAACACTAATCCACTCTCAGTAGAGAAAGGAGTTCTAGAATATACTGATCCAAACGGTAGGTTTTCATTAGTTTTCATCTGTGAAGCAACAAATCTACCTGAATTCTTTTTCCTAAATGCAAAGCTTTAGGTGGCACCATCACCAAAAAGAAGTTTTGCTTTAGGTTTTTCCTTCTTCTTTTTTTTCCCCTATGAAGCTGACTGCTGAGGAGCCTCAGACTTACCTTATGGTCTGAACCTTCCAGAACCCGACGCCCAGCCCTCTGTGAGGACATTCGTAAGAATAATGATTACTCAAGTCCTTAGAAGGCAGCATTACGTCCACTTTCCTACATGGAACTCTATGAATGCTCTCCAAAGAAGATTTGATAAACAAAACATAATGTTATACCATAATAATAGTTATTTTTCAGAGATCACTTATCAATTTTTGTAGTTTTATTTGTGATTACTTTTCCAAAGGTAGAACCAGTGAACCAGTGCTAGGAAGATGTACTTAGCGGCCTCTATTGCATTACATTTTCCCAGAACCGTCTGGGATGAAGGTCACCCTGCTGTGCTTGGCTTTCAAAATTCTACAGCTTTGTGACTTTTGTATCAAGTAGATGGTGATTAGGACAAGAGTGACTGAGCATTTATTAAGTACTTGCCATTATAGTGAATGCTTCTAAGTGCTATCTATGTGTTATCTTATTGAGTTTTCCCATAAATCATATGAGAAAGAAACTGTTCTTATTCCCATTTTACAGGTAGGTCAAAGAGATGACAAAAAATGGCCTCACAGTCCCCAGCTAGTAAACCCAGAGTTGGAAGCCCATGCTCTTAATCACCAAGTTCTCAGAATATTGCCTTTGTTTGTTCTCTACTAATCTTACCATAGTGTTGATGTGTGTTTTCAAATTATCCTCTAAAGCATAGGGTGAGGTCCATAGGATCAGCCTGGGTGTCTTGATGTGTTGTGAAAAAATGAAGGACTGAGTTATTGCTTATTCCTTTGGGAGAATTTATAATAATTTCTGTTGATTTTTTTTTCTGATTGCTAGTTATGTCATCTTGTCATTCTTGCGTGTTTGGACGTCCCAGGGTAGTATAGGTTCAGGGGAAAACTTGTTCATCTAGGTTTTTCTGAGGAAGGAATTCCTCATGGAGAAAAGCTTGCTGGGCCAACACACAGAGTTGCTGGAAAGGTCCCTGCACCTCAGCCTGAGGCTTGGGTGAGAGCCTGCTGCTGCTGCTGCTAAGTCGCTTCAGTCATGTCCGACTCTTAGCGACCCCATGGACTGCAGCCCACCATGGACAGAGGAGCCTGCAGTCAGGTGATAACAGCAGTGCTGCTCCGACACGTATTTCTCCAGGATGCATGGCATAAATAAGAAAGAGACTCACAGACTCAGAGAACGGACTTAGGTTTGTCTGGGGGAAGGATGAGGGGGAAGAGATCGTTAGGGACTTTGGGATGGACAGGTACACACTGCTGTATTTAAAATGGATAACCAGCAAGGTCCTACTGGACAGCACATGGAACTCTGCTCAGCATTGTATGGCAGCCTGGATAGGAGGGAAGTTTAGGAGAGAATGGATCCATGTGTGTGTATGGCTAAGTCCCTTCGCTATGCACCTGAAACTATCACAAAATTGTTAATTGGTTGGGGCAGTGGTAAAGAATCCACCTACTAATGCAGGAGGCGCAGATGCAGGCTCAATCCCTGGGTCAGGAAGATCCCCTGGAAAAGGAAATGGCAACCCTCTCCAGTATTCTCGCCTGGAGAAATCCATGGACAGAGAAGCCTGGCCAGCTACAGTCCATGGGTCACAAAGAGTCGGACACAACTTTGCGACTAAATAACAGAAATATCAAATAAAAAGTAAAAAAAAAAAAAAAAGGTACATGATGTATCTCAGACTCACCAAACCCAGATTGGGCTGTGACATACATCATTAATAAAGAAGATTGATTGTGTGTTAGACACTCAGTTATGTCCTCCAGGCTCCTCTGTCCATGGAATTCTCCAGGCAAGAATACTGGAGTGGGTTACTATTCTCTTGTCCAGAGGATCTTTCCAACTCAGGGCTCAAACCTGAGTCTCCCACATTGCAGACAGATTCTTTGGCATCTGAGCCACCAGGGAAGCCCCACATATCATTAATAAAAGATGCCAATTAATAAAATGTAATCGCATTCTAAAGGCAAAGCATTTCCTTTAGTGTCTTCCACGTGTTTTAAATCCTGGATCCCACCTACCTCTCTGAGAATCTGAGTTGACCTTTTTCTTTGTCCTTTTCAGACGAAAAAGAACTAAAATAAGGAAGAAAACAAAGTACACCATCCTGGACAACATGGATGACCAGGAAAGAATGGAGCTGAGGCCCAAATATGGTAAGTCTTCAAGACAGTTTCCCAGTGCCTTGCCAGTGTTTGATCCCGGTGTCTGAGAGTCACCCTGTGAGAACGCAGCTAAGTGGTGAAGCTTGGGCTCAGGCTCAGGAGTGATTCCACAGTCCCTGTTAACACCCACTGGGGAGCCCCAAGCGCCTGCTGCCTTGTAAGAGATGGCTTTGCAGGTGCTCGGGACCAGAATGATGGATGGCGGGGAGGGAGAATGCCGCTCCCCTCCAGAGGCGTCTGTCTGCTTCTCCCTAGGTATCAAACACCGAAGCACAGAGCACAACTCCAGCCTGATGGTGTCCGAGTCCGAGTTTGACAGTGACCAGGATACAATTTTCAGCCGAGAGAGGATGGAGCGAGGGAATGCGAAGGTTTCCATGAATGGATCCATCAGAAACGGAGCTTCCTTCAGTTATTGCTCAAAGGACAGATAATGGAGTTGTTGTTGTGAAACAGAAGGACGCCTACAGGAATCCTTTAATCCCAAGAGTCAGTGGGAGTTACAGACAAAACTCACTCTTGTTAGAATAGCGTGTTCCCGTCCTTTCACCCTGGGCTGGAGATGTGTCCCCATAATTGAAAAGACCTGTCTTCTTGGGGTTTTCGAGACACAAAACAGAACAAAAACAATGCTCTTTTCACCGAGATGCTTGTTAGTAGGAGTAAAGGTGGGGTAAGATGCTAAGGTATATGCTTAAAAGAGGTCTGTGTTTTTGTAGCTAACACAGCATTATATTCCTATGTTAAGAAAAAGATGAATCTGTTTCTGTCTGCAGACCCCTGGGGAAGGTGAGTTCAGTACAGTTGCAGAGAGGACTGACTTCTCTTAGGAGCCTTTAAAGATGACTTTCCCAGGGTGGTTTGTGTCATAGGAGTCTTGGAGCCTGAGGTCTGTATGTATTAAGCTGATTTATCTGCGGTGTGGGTTGCCCTCTGTCCAGCCAGTTTCCTGTGCTAAAGAGACACACGTACAGAGCTGAGGTCTCCTGTTTTTGCTGCTTTGAGATGGCCAGCCACCATTTCTGTGCTGTTTCTAGCGAGTAGCTCTAGGAAGTTTGAGAGCTCAATAAGAATTGTATTCTGAGGACCAGAAGCAACAGAGAGGGAGGTGGGGTTTGCTGACTTGTGGGTTGAAAATCGAAGATAACATTTTAACAGGTTTTACCTTTTCTTTCTCCGAGAAAAACAAACTGTTGCTGAGGCCTCTCTCAGCTCCATCTTACAGGAAACACAAGAAAAGTGATTAGTAATTCATTAGTGGTTTATCATGTGCAATAGGCCATGCGTTTGGACCTCCACCAATAGGAATAAAGACTCAGTAACTTTGTAATATACACGGTCAGGGATGTGGGCCCCGTGGATGCAGAAGTGGTAAGGGGGAGGGCTGAGTGTATTCTCAAACTCTGTAATACCACCAGTCTTAATGAGAATGGTATGCTTCTGATACTCAGCCCCTGTAGTTACTCTCCTAATAACTTGACATAGATATCCACTTAATTTATTTAAAACTATATTTATTCTGCCATTTTCTACTAAATAGCTTATTTTAAATGTATGAAAAAAATTAAAGCATCTCTAACCACAAAGCCGCATCCTAGAGCAAGGAACTACAGTGAACTGTAGCCTGAGAACTCAGCTGGCTGCTGATCCTCTGCCATCCACTGAGGTCCTGAGGCTGATGGCCTGGGCGGTGCCCTTGGCGTTCTTTGTGAAGAGATCAGCATGAGAGACGGGGCCCATCGCAGACAGAACCAGGGCTGTGGCGTCAAGCATGACCACATTTAAGCAATATTCTGTTGCACAAGCTTTTGTCATAGGAGAGGGAAATCGGGATTGCTTTGCTATGATTAAGTGGAGAAGCAAGGCCATTAAACCATGAGGTTTAAATCATCAGGACAGGACAATCATCAGGACAGGACAATAGAGAAAACAGTTCCCATGGGCCACTGGAAAAAACGAAGCTTTCCAGTGCTGCTGTTCTCGCTGCTAATATCCATCCTCTTGAGACCGTCTTGTTTTTAATTATTCTGTTTTCTGGGAAATGGCAAAAGTAAAAAGCATACAGGTATGATTTTATTTTTAAGCATTTCTTTATGTGTACACTTTCTGTCTAGCCAGCCAGTTCAGTCCATTGATGGTGTTAGAAGGAAAATGTGATGCTTTTTACATAAATAGTTAGCTTCATAAACTTAAAACCTGCCCTACCCAGTGGCCAGTTATATTATCTTCGTGCGCAACTGGAAATTTCTGGCACAGGATAGCAGCCTAAATATGATGTTGGCAGAGTGCAGTGATGGAGAAGGAGTGATCATGTGTTAAGTGCCATCTATGTACATAATATATGTATTTTAAGTACTCTATTCATCCTTACAATCAAGCTGGAAAGGTAGCTATTATTCTCATATTGAACATAATGAAGACCCAGAGAGTTTAAGTAACTTGCTCACGGTCACGGCCAGTCAGTGGTGGATATAGGAATCGAATGCAGTTTTGTAAGCTGCAAGCTCCATGCCTTCCACCCTTCTCCCCCATACACAAAGGACTCCCATGCCGTTATTGGAGGGCAAATTCTGGTGGGTCTTTTGGACCACTTGGAAGTTTGGTTCCTAGGACCAAGAATTTCCTCTGTGAAGGGAGCAGAAGGCAAAGGAGGAGAAGACTTCATCTTTTCTGCGGGATCATCCCCGAGGCTGCCCCTCTGGGGCACTGCTTTTGCCACTGCTCCCTTTCTGACCCTGTCTCCAGCCCAGGAGGTCTGATCCTTCTGCCACTGATGGATCTTGAATCTATGGCGGATCAAACATAAACACCACACCAGTGATCAGACAGTGAGTCGTCTCTTGGAGCCAAGCGTGAGGTGGGATGCAGCCAGCATTCCTCACTTGTGCACTTTGCATCAAGGGCCTTGGGAAGAGGAAGCTCTGCAGGAGCTTAGATGAGCAAAGCAGGGCCCAAGAATGTGGGAGAGGCCAGTGGTAGGGCTCACAGATGACTATTAGTTGCTGGCTAAAAAAATCAATGGCGGAGCATTCAAACCCAAAGTATTAAGAGGTCAAGCATTGCATGACTAAGGAACCTGCTGAAAAAGATGCAGTGAGGTAAGGAGCAATACCGCCGGGCATGCCAACACCACCTCCTTTATGGGCAGAGAGGAGGGGTAGTACCATTCTTTTCTTGTGTGTGACCAAACCATCAGGGACTTTGGCTGGAGTCTTGGTTTTCTTTACTTTTTTTTTAAATGTCTTTTCCCCATGTATTGACAAGATATCATTTCTAATATAACACTATTGAATGTATGTGCTAATCTGAATAAAGGTGTCTGTATTCTCTGTAATGCCTCCATGCTGTATGTGGGTTGGGGTGATGTTCATTCTTTATACCTCTGTGTTAGAGGGATTTCCCAGAGAGGAGGCAGCAGACTGGTCCATGACCTGTTTTCCTGCAGCTAGTGAGTTAACAATGGTTTTTACATTTTTAAATGGGTGAAAAAAATCATATTTCTGTGACGCTGAAACTCACATGGAATTCAGATGTCAGTTCAGTTCAGTCATTCAGTCATGTCCGACTCTTTGTGACCCCATGGACTGCAGCACACCAGGCCTCCCTGTCCATTACCAACTCCTGGAGTTTACTCAAACTCATGTCCATTAAGTCGGTGATGCCATCCAATCATCTCATCTTCTGTCATCCCCTTCTCCTCCTGCCTTCAATCTTTCCCAGCACCAGGGTCTTTTCAAATGAGTCAGTTATTTGCATCAGGTGGCCAAAGTATTGGAGTTTCAGCTTCAGCATCAGTCCTTCCAATGATGTCAGTGTCCCTAAATAAAGTCTTATTGGAACACAGACACATTCATTTATTCCTTGGTGCTACAAGAGTAGAGGTGAGTAGTTTCAACAGAAACTGTGTCCTAAGAATATGATGTAATGTAATGTAATATAATCTGGCAGAATACCTGAACTCTTGCCCACTAACCCACTGGGACAGCAGTGTTGTCTGTGGTCTAAATTGTGGCCACTCCTTCCTGCTTAGCTGATAAAATGGATGGATTATAGGTAGATTTACAGACCACCAATTTCCAAACCTACTTCCACTTACTTATAAATAACATACAAATAGAATATAGCCTTTCAATATTCACATCTAGCATGACCAATTTTTTCCCCCGATTTCCCACTAGTTTGAGGAAATGAAAATGAAATGAAAATCACACTAGTTTGCATTTTAATTTGTTGCAAGCTGAGTCAGAGATAAAGAAAATGTAACAGGTGAAAATTTACTGCTAGAAATAGTAGGAACAAGAAAATACACTTCCAACCGAAGGCCTAGACTAAGCATGGAACAAGCCCACAAATTGAGTGTAAAAAATAAACAGAAACGTCAATAGAGTCAGGCGACCAGAAGAGGGCGCTTTCACGCCCTGTGATGATAGCGGAGCGGGACAGGAGGAAGGCCTCTCTTTTCTGATAAGGACTCAGCCAATGAAAAGCCACGAACTCTTTAACCCGCCCAACCTCTTCCGTTTCCTCCCTATAAAGCATTTTTCTGTTGCTGTGCAGGGACGAGACTTGATGCAGCTCGTCATGGTTGCAGATCTCAAGTTACAGTTCTCTGCTCGTCCTAACTAAACCCATCTTGGCTGGAGTAGTATGTGGAAGTTTGTTTCAGGTCAACAAGAGGTAAGTGGATCATTTTTCCTGGTAAAGTAATTTTAAAAATCAAAAGCAGATTAAGAGAAACGCACGGAATAAATGAAATGATAAAAGGGAGATGGGTATCCAGGAATGCTGTTCTTTTTTTCCAAAGAATGCTATTTTTTCTTATTTTGTTCAAAGCCTACTGATGTGACTTGGATTCAGTGAGGCCTACGTGAAAATTTTGAAAATATAAACGAACACTGCATGAAAGTATAAGATATGCTGTCTAAATAATTAACAGTGATTTTATCTGAATAGGGTTTCACAAAATATCTTCCTCATACATTTCTGTAGCCAAAAAACCCAAACTTTGAAAAAAGTACATAATGGATAACAGTGGCCTGTGTAGCAGAGAGAGACTGGTGAACTTGAGAAAGCCGGAGGATCCTCCTTTCTTAGACAGCCACACTTGCAAACCAGGTAAATTCCAGTTTAATTCAGCAAGCATGTAATTAGCACAAGCTATGGGACAGGCTTAGACTCAGTAAGCCTGTTCTCAGTAACCTTAGACTCAGTGGAGTCTAAGCTCCTACCGCTCTCCGTATATAGGCCAAAAATTGAGGGACGGGTTGTTGGGGCAAGAAATAATTATTTTATTCAGAAAGGCAGCAGGCTGTGAATATGGTGAGCTCATGTTCCAAAGAACTCTCTTGCTTGAGTTAGAATTCAGGCTTCTTTTATACTAAAAAAGGAGAGAGTAAACTCAAACACTTCCTGGTTTCCATCAGCCTCTGTGAAGGGGTGTGTAGGTTTCTTCCTCCCTACAGCCATTCACAGATGGGCCTGGTCAGGATATTTCCTCTGAGCTAAACAAAGGTATTTTAGATTAATAATGCTTATTACCTGGGAAGCAGGGTTCCAGAGACGAGCCATTATAAACAATTTAAGCTTAACTTGCTGCTATTGTTTAGTCACTAAGTCATGTCTGACTGTTGTCTGACTCTTTTGCGACCCCACAGACTGTAGCCCACCAGGTTCCTCCATCCATGAGATTTCCCAGACAAGAATTCTGGAGTGAGTTGCCATTTTCTTCTCCAGGGGATCTTCCTGACCCAAGGGTTGAAAACACGTCTCCTGCATTGACAGGCAAATTCTTTACCACTGAGATACCAGGGAAGTCCAATTAACTTGTAATAGAATACTACAAGTTTCTTCCCTATTACAGTCCCTCCTGTATGAATGTGCTAGGGTACCAAATTTCATAGGCTGGCTCCCTGCCCAAGAGATTCACAGACAAATCAAAGGAGCATTGTTTATACATGTAGCAGAGAAATAATTTTCCCTCTACCTTTCTGAGTTGTTGGCTGAGACCACTGCCATACAAGATTCACAAGAGAAAAGCAGATGTTTTAATAAACTTCTCATATATATCTCAGAGAGAAGTGATAACTGAGAGTGGCTTAAAGCGTCAGCTTACATAGCATCTTCAACAAAGAACAATAAATCTCTGGAGAAATGACAGGCTAGAGGAAAACAGTTCTAGGCTTTCAAGGGTGGAGCCAAAGGCTAGTTAGTAAAATTTGTTATTTAGAGTCCAGGCTGATTGGGCCTGAAGTTGTCTCTGGGAGTTAACCTTTGTCCCATCCTCTTGATAGAAAGGGGGCACCTTTGTAAATTTGTATCCTGCTTTTGGGGCTTCCCCGGTGGCTCAGTGGTAAAGAATCCACCTGCAATGCAGGAGCCACAGGAGACACAGGTTCGATCCCTGCATAGGAACATCCCCTGGAGGAGGGCATGGCAACCCACTCCAGTATTCTTGCCTGGAGAATCCCATGGACAGAGGAGCCTGGCAGGCTACAGTTCATGGGGTCGCAAAGAGTCGGACACAACTGAAGTGACTTAGCACTCATCCTGCTTTTAGGCAAATAGATGGGTAACAAAGACAGAGTGCTTCTCTTTTATCTGCTACTTAATTGTCTTCAGCTCACAAAAATCCTTATGCCAAAGTGGCACATTTTGGAGTGGTGTGTCCTGAACTCCTACAGCTATACTTTGAGGAGGGCATACATACCCAAACTGGTCTAATAATCTCCAAAGTAAACTCAGATGATGAACTAGCAAAAAAAATCCCACAAACCAGAAAACTTCACTTAAAACAGGAAATTCTGTTAATTCAACCTTTATTAATCACATACACACAACTCTGCTGCCTTGACATACACAGTTATCAAAAACTGGAAAGTGAATTACATGTACATTTTTAAAAAACAAAATGTTTTCACAGTTCCAACTACACTTATCCCCAAGTTTTATCCCACAAAATATAGCATGAAAAAAAACCACAGCATAAATATTATTCAAGTAACATGCTATCTCTCATAGCCTCATATAAATAATTAAAGCCCTGGGCTTCAGCCTGCAGAGAAGGCAGTCATGCGGCACAGTTTAAAGTTAATGATCTAAGTTTACAATAAAGCAGATTTATCTACATTGTGCTTCTGATCTTTACTTTCACTAAGTCTTTCCATAAAAATTAAAGGTAGATGAGCCAACACTTGGCATAGAATTATATTTAAAAGCTGCTCAAATGGATAAAGATACCAGGTACAGAGGCGGTTTAAAATGAGAATCTCTGCATAGCTGGGGAAAGTAAACTGAGAATTGTTTTCTCAAGGCCAACAGACTCCCGTTATCTGGGTGATTTCGTATGAGTCATGTGATGATTGCTGGAAAGCTCTTGGTGAAGATTCACTGGAGCAAGGCCTGGAAAAGTACTTTTTACACTGTAGGTGTTCAATAAAATGAAATAATGCCTCATAAACATGGGAAAGTATCTCCCTCTTGGTTTAGATCAGAGGTTGGCAAACTTTCTGTAAAAAGCCAGAGAGTTTTGTGGGCAGTTCTGTCTGTGGTGCAAATCCTCAGTTCTGCCTAGAAGGTAGCCACAGATCATATGGTAACTGATGGGCCTGGCTGGGCTCCAATAACATTTTATTTGGGGCTTCCCTGAGGGTCAGATGGTAAAGAACCTGCCTGCAATGCAGGAGACCCGGGTTTGATCCTGGGGTTGGGAAGATCCCCTGGAGAAGAGAATGGCTATCCACTCCAGTATTGCTTGGAGAATTCCATGGACAGAGGAACCTGGCAGACTACAGTCCATGGGATCGCAGAGTTATGGACACTGATATCTGAATTTCAGAAATTTTTCATGTGTCATGAAATACTATTCTTTTGATTTGTTTTCCCCTAACCATTTGGGAATATAAAAACCATTCTTAGCTCTGGGTTGTACATAAGCAGGCAAGATTTGGCCTGTGAACCAATCCCTGGTCTAATGGTCCTTTTCTATTTAATGTTAAAACATACATTTTTAACAAATCCATCACATATTCCATCACATAATCGATCACCTTACTGAACAATAACCCCCAAAAATGTTCATTTAAAAAATACATCTTTCCCCACAATCCAGATCAATTTTACTAAACAGTAAGCTATTTCCTTTTCAAATTACTTTAATTCCAGAATTAATCAAGGATATTGCAGTGAGTCTCTGGCCCTCAATTTATGTACCTGGTCAAACAGACATACTAGAAAACTCAAAATCTGCCATCAAGCCAAAGCATCTGCTGAGTTACAAAATTACAAACGTATTTGAATGTATTCCCCAAACATTTCAAGCACTAGTATTCTGGACTTCTAAAAACTAGAGCATTTTTATTGTTAATAGGAAACAGATGGACACATCCAAACATTAAGTAATTAAAATGTCACATGAAACCCCAGAACTAGTAGGTGCAAATTCATGGTCAGTATGATGTGTATGTGACTGTGGACAGGGTCTGAGCAGTGCCTGTCACTAGGTGGACTTCAGCTGATTGCTTAGCGGGGCCGCAGGGGCCAGCTGATGTAACCCAGGGCAGACACGAGGCAGCTCCGGGACTGGCCGAGGTACCTCTGTGCACAGGGACATCTCAGACCTTTACTGTTCAGCTCCCCGTGGCTCAGTGAGGGGTGCTATGTCCTAGCTGGTCCAGGAGCAACTGCCTCCAGCACTCCTTTCATTCACGTTTTCCTTCTGCTCCCCAAAACATCCAGAGGATGTCAGTGGAGTGTGCACACACACACACACACACACACACACAGTGGAAAAGGGGGAGCTTTGTCCCTGTCTGTTCCACCAGGACCAGCCTCCCCTTTCCTCATACATCAGGACGTTTAGAGACACAGTACAGAAAAGCGTACTGTTTTCTTAGAGTTTTTCTTTCAGAGCAACAGGATACAGTGATCATTGAGCTTTTTGTTCTTAAAAGAAGAACTATAAAAAATGCATAAAAAGCGCCTCTTCCAGCTGGCAACTATGGAAATTCTTTTCCCTTTTGAGATCACTGTGCTCAAAGTGCTTTTGCGCTCTCTGCAGGTGAAGGAGCAGCATGTCATAAAGAGCAGGCTGTGGGAGACCAGCCCACCCTCGGGCTCAGGTGCCGAGCAGGTGGGTACCAGCCTCCCTTCACCTTGGCAAAGCCATTGCTGGAGACCCAAGCCGGGGTGCCACCCATAATAACAATGACTCCCGCACTTAACATCGAATTTTCACTTTTTGGCAAATACTATATGTTTGCTTTCTCTTAGGTTTACAGTATACCATGGAGCTAAGTAAGGCATGAACAGAATCTCCACTGTACTGAGGGCTGGGTGTCGGGGGTAAACGGCATGTCTGTGCAGACAAAGCCCAACCAGGCCATTACCCGTGGGCCATCCTCCCACCAAGCCACCGCTGCCGCGCTCTGCTTTATGCTTATTGTCTCTCAGAAACATGATGTGGAAAAACAGCACAGAAGTGAACACAGAATCTTTAAGCAGTTGAGGATGATGGAGCTTTCAGTTTAAAAACTAGTCAAAAAAGAGAGAGGGGTTCTTTCACTTCTCAAAGAAATTCAGGCAATTCTGTGCTGTGTTTAAAGTTCTTTAAAAAAAAAAAAACAAACCACTGATTCAGCCGCTGCACGACACCTCCAAATACCCAGCTGGTCGGTCACCAGGCATGCAGCGGCATCCTGCCCAGCCTGTCAGTCACACTCAGAGGTGTCCCCCGCAGCCCCCTGGGTCTTAGCTCCGGAGCCATGTGGGTGCTGGCTATGTGATTGCCCAGGCTGTGGTCCCACCATGATGAGGGGGCTTCAGGACCAGCTTGTTGCACTTTGCTCTGAGGCAGACGAGGTCATGGGTGGGGGGGGGCTGCTAATCCAGGACCTTATCCTATAAACCCACTGCTGGTTCTCAGGGATTTGTGGCCACAAGCTTATGGCATGTATTGGTCCCAAGTCAGCTAGGGGGAGGGATAGGATTTGTATCTGCTTATAAGGATTGGATGATTTCGTTTTTTAAAATTCCTAGTTCACCTACCCTATGGGTTTATTTAAAATAATGAATGGCACGTCCCCATACATAGGTAAGCCTCCCTTTTTATTTCTTGAAGAATCCTATAAGCCTCCGAAGCACACATACTTGAGCTCCAGATACTCGTCAATGCCGTACTTGGAGCCCTCTCGCCCAAGGCCGGACTGCTTCACCCCTCCGAAAGGGCACTCCACGGAGGAGATCAGCCCTTCGTTAATGCCAACCATGCCGACCTCCAGCCGCTCTGCCACCCTCCATATCTGGGCCGGGTCTTGAGAGTAAAAATAACCTGTCATGGGGATAAAAGACACAAATGGAGAACAGTCATTAAAGACATCATGTCCACAGCTGAGGTGCCATGGATGACCAGCTGCCTAGTCATGCGAGCTGGAACCTTCCTGCTTCCAAGTGGAGCCCCTAGTTGGTTCCATGTATGTCTTCATCCCACAACCTTTAGAAATCATCTTTTTGCTTCTGTTCCACTCTCGCTAGCTCTCTCACCATCTCCAGCTAGGGCTGTAACAGCAATGAACCCGGCTCCTGTGGCCTCTAATCAGTCCACCCTGCACACCTGTTAGGTTATCCACGTGATGTTTTTGCCCAGACCTTCCAGCAACTCCTTGTTACCCTAAATAAGGTTAACTTCCTGGTGAGTATTCGAACTCTCCCTAATGTGGTTTCTTTTTTTGTGTGTGTGTGTGTGTGTGTGTGTGTAATAAAGTTTTATTAAAGTATAAAGGAGATAGAGAAAGCTTCTGACATAGGCATCAGAAGGGGGTAGAAAGGGTACCCCCTTGCTAGTGTTAGCAATGGAGTTATATACTCTCCAGTAAATCCAAAGAATGTCTGGAGGTTGTAAAGACCTCACCCTTTATGTGGTTTCGAACAACATGTCCAGCTTTACTTTCCATTATTCCAGTCACCAACCGTCTCCACCAAACTCGTCCACCCAGTTCTCCTTGTCCTGTTTTCACTTAACTCCCTAGGTCCCCCTCTGCCCAGAACCTCTCTCCTTCAATCTGCACCATCAGAGTCTTGCCCAGTATGGACGCCCTGGTTTGGGATGTGGCTTCCTCCACCATCATCCCATCAAGAAGGGACGAGAGGAATACTGAGCTCAGCGTTAGGGGGCACTCGTGCACACATCTTACTCCAGCGTTAGGCCCTCTGAGTCGGCAACTCAAGAGTCCTTGTCGTAGAATAAGGGACTCTACAGCGTGGACATCCTTCCTCTGGTTATCAGTAGTTTTTGTCCACCCAGAGAAGCGCCTGTAGAGCCATGGCTGTATCTTTATGTCTTTGTATCTTTGCCAACACTTCATACACTAGTGGATGCTAAAGACAGATTTGTTGAGTGTCTTTATGCACACACAGTTTTGTCAGGGACACAGGTACATATTATGGCCGCCTTGACCATGTCCAAACTGCAAGAACGGCAGCCACTCCCTGAGGCTTCCTCTGCCTGTGCTGTCTTCCCTTCCTTCGTCGCCCCGATGCTCTCTGTGAAGTCAAGCGCTATCTCTTGTTCAGGCTTCCAGGAGGGATGTGAGGAAAAGCACATAGAATTTCCAGGCATCGAGCCTCTGGGAACATGGGGCTTAAGGGGTGTGGGTGGTTCTCCCCAGAACAGTCGGCACTGCTGTTTCTCCCTCACCATGCCCACCTCCAACCAGGGAGGTCCCATCCCACATCCTGGGGACACGGCAAAGAACCTGGACTGCCACAAACCTGCCCTTGTCCCTTGGAAAGCAGTGAAACACGTGCCGCGAAGAAGCTGACTTCTCAAAATCCTGGGCAACATTTAAAAAGCACAGCTGGAGAAGTGATGTGATCGTCGCCAAGCGAGGACAGACACCCACCTGCCAGCCCGACGTCGGCCGCATTAGCGATCGCCACTGCCTCCTCCTCTGTGTTGAACCTGCCGAAGTCAGGGTGGTCATCAGCAAAATCCCACAGGGGAAGAAAAAACAGCTGTTTTTCCTTCTGATCTGTTTCCCAAATAAGAGCCAAGGCTCAGAGTTTTGCAAGGAGCAGAGAGGAAAACACCTTAATTCACTGTACACGCTGAGTTCAAGGCTAGGGAGCTTGGATCAACACCAGTTCATCTGTTCTAGGGGAACAGGAGACACACAGGGAACTACAGTGTATTCAGAATGTTGAATAAAATGCCTAAGAAAAGGGTTACTGCTCTTGTTCCCTCTTAAGATGTGCGCCAATCATAATAACTACTTGAGAAGCAGCTGTGATGTGGGAGAAGGACAACAGGCAGGGCCTGCTGGGGCCCAGGATTCCAGTGTTGGCCTCACTGCTTAACAGTGCTGGGGGTCTGTTCCCCTTGGAAATGAGACTGCTAGTACGGAAGCCTAATGCAGTCTCTTCCAGCTTGATCATCTTATTTCTGAAACTAGATTTCAGAGGCCTTTTTCTGTTGCCCCAGAACTGTAACTGGGGGACAGAACATTGTATGCATCCCAGCTCCTCAAATCAGAGACCCAGCAGCAGCCAGCCCTCTGAAGGCTCGGGCAGAGCTGGCAGACCCCGGTCAGTGCTAGGGTACGAGTGGGAGAGAGTGGAGGAGGGCCCCAAGAGAATCACTTGTTCAAGGATGAGCAGCTCTTGTCTCTCCACTGTAGAGAGCAAGCCGTTCTATCTGCCAGAGAATAAAAACCAGGAGTCACCCATGTCCTCACTGCCTACGTGTCCCTCGAAAATGCACTCATCACACCATCAGGTGGGACATCCTCGATGATTTCACCTTTTGAGTGTGAACTCCCTGTGGCTCAGATAGTAAAGCGTCTGCCTACAATGCTGGAGACCCAGGTTCGATCCCTGGGTTGGGAAGATTCCCTGGAGAAGGAAATGGCAACCCACTCTAGTATTCTTGCCTGGAGAATCCCATGGACAGAGGAGCCTGTAAGCTACAGTCCATAGGGTCACAAAGAGTTGGACATGACTGCATGACTTCACTGTTTACACAATAACAACCACACTGATATTAGGTGATGTGCTTTATGTATATTACATCATTTAAACCTTACAACTGTCCTGTGAGGCAAGATTTTTTGTTGTTGTTTAGTCACTAAGTTGTGTCTGACTCTTTGCAACCTTAGTCCACCAGCCCTATAGCCCACCAGGCTTCTCTGTCCATGGAATTCTCCAGGCAGGAATACTGGAGAGGGTTGCCATTTCCTACTCCAGGGACTGAACCTGAGTCTCTCAGGTCTTCTGCACTGGCAGGCAGATTCTTTACCACTGTTCCACTGTTCCAGCCACGAGGCAGGTACTAGTTTTTAGTCCTTTTCCCATCAAGGACCCTGGGGCTGAGAGAAGTTAACTCATTCAAGGGGACACAGATATAAAGTAGCAAAGCCTGCACTCCTAACCTCTGCATCCTTTTGGAAAATGTCAAGTTCATATTTTAGGTAAAAAAATATTTTACTAAAAGATGAAAGTTCTCCAAGTGGTCCATTCTCCCAATGTCAGATTAATCTATAAATTTCATTAGCAATGGAGGAGAGAGAAATATTTGGAGAAATAATGACCAAGAATCTCCCAGGACTAAACAGACACCTCAGATTTTAAATAAAGGCCTTGGGATCTCAGATTGAAAAAAAGCTCACAGTATGCCATACCTAAGCTACCATGGTAAATTTAAGAACATCAAAGGCCATGAATCTCTGAAGAGAAAAGGTTCCTTCACAAGAACAGAAGCAGACATCAGCTTTCTCAATAACAACCCTGAAAATAAGCAGACCAAGGAGTGATATCTTGTGAAGCTAGATTTTTATGCAGGTAGATTATTATTTACTTGTGAGTGTGGGATAAAAGGTCCCATACAAACACAGAGTTCATTTCCCACAGACACCCTTGAAAGAAGTCTTGAAGGATGTACTTTGTTATGAAGAAAAATGAGTTCAGCAGGGAGCAAAGTAGAAAATTTGGTAAATTTTGTGGTCTAAACGGGCAATAATGAAAACCAATGTTTAAAAAAACCATGCCTTGGACTTGGCCCTTCCCCTGACACAGCCCCACTCTCTGCTCCTCTCCCTCTCCCCCCCAGGCCACAAACGACAAAGGAACTGGATTACTCTCCAGGCTTCCTTTCCTTTCCTATTCTTCCTCCCGTCTTCCTACATGCTGGATGGCCTTACTTGATAACAGGTGCCACCGGCCCAAAAGTCTCTTCCTGAGAGCAGAGCATGTCTCGGGTGACGTTGCTGAGCAGGGTGGGCTCGAAGAAATTTTTCCCAACATGGTGTCGCTTCCCACCTGTCACAACGGTGGCCCCTTTGGAAATGGCATCACTCACGTGTTTCTCTACCTGTGTGAGGAGAAAAGGACGAGCCTTTGGGAAAGGGGATCCAGGATGTTTGGAAAATGTTTAAACCGTCAAAAACTGTAACTGGGCTTTTCTTTCTTTTTCAAATACGCTTGAAACCATGTACCCCAGTTCCTTCTAGGCTGGAAGAACCAAATACACAGATACGGAGTTAAGAGGGCAGGTCGTATATACAAGGCTGCTTCCTCCCCACTCGTTGGAAGGACTGAAGCTGAAGCTCCAATACTTTGGCCACCTGATGCGAAGAGCCGACTCCTTGGAAAAGACCCTGACGCTGGGAAAGGTTGAGGGCAGAAGGAGAAGGGAACAACAGAGAATGAGATGTTTGGATGGCATCAGAGACTCAATGGACATGAGCTTGAGCAAACTCTGGGAGCTGTGATGGACAGGGAAACCTGGCGTGCTGCAGTCTATGGGGTCGCAAAGAAGTGGACATGACTTAGCGACGGAACAACAGCAACCCTGCTCTGGATTTCTGGCTATTTGGTCTTACTGTTCGCTGAATGGCCTAATACATATACACTCGTGTCTTTCCAGGCCTGATGCTCAGCTGCCTTTCTGGGATTTGCTCTCCTTGCCTTCCTGGGTTAGTTCCAGGCTCTTGGATCCCACGTTGTTCTCGTCCCTGGACTTCTCTTTCATTTTGTTCTAATATTTTCTCCTCGAGTACTAGTCAGTTTGAAAAAGGTGCACTGAAGATGGTTTATATTCAGTGTTCTGATAACTGCAGGTCGGACTGTTTTATCTTGCACTGGCTGGTAATGGAATTTGGACCCCAAATAATTTTCCTTCAGAGTGTTGAGTATGTTTCTCTACTTCCGGTGCTGACAATGAACATTCTAACTCAGAAATAGTTCTCACTCCTTTATAGGTCAATTTTCCCTACTCTAGAAGCGTCTTGAATCTTCTTTGTATGTTCCTGACATTCTAAAATTGTAGCAAAACACATCTGGGTTTTCTCTTTATTCTAATTCTATATACTTGGCAATTGGCAGAGTCTTTCAGTCTGAAGAATTAAGTTATTTCCCCCTAGCTCTGAGAGGTTTTCCTCTAGCATTTGTTTGATAGACCTGTTTCTTCCACTTCAAGTCTTTCTAGAGCTTTTATCACTAAAATCGATACACCCCCGTGTGGGTGTGTGTGCATGTTCAGTCGTGTCCAACGCTTTGTGACTCCCATGGACTGTAGCCTGCCAGGCTCCTCTGTCCCTAAGCTTTTCCAGGTAAGAGTATGTCCTGTCTTCTCAAAGCTCTCGGAGGACAATATTAGATTCCTAGAAATGTCTGATCTCGAAAACAAAAAGCCTTTTTCCTCTCCTTTTAGGGGTTCCAAAGATGAAAGAACTTTGTACTTCAAGATGGTAATTCCTGAAGCAGCAGGAGACAGAATTACCACCACTGCAAGAGAAGATTTAGGGACGGCAGCAGAATGAAAGGGGCAGATCTCATGGGGATTCAGCGAAATGACAGAGCTGGAAAAGCTTATAACCCGACGATGCCACTTGAGTCATACAAACTGGCAGAAATTCACTGGTTTTCCTAATTTCTCCATGCTTCCAAAACCACCTTGCTGGGCACCTTACCAGAGTGTTTTTGATACTGAAACCAGGACAGTGAACAGATAATAAGACAGACTCACCTTTTCTACAGCTTTCGCGTTAATTAACGGGCCTTGAGTAGTTCTCTCTTCAAATCCATTACCCACATGCAGGTTTGTTTTAATTGCCTCAGCAAATTTTTTCACAAAGGAGTCATGGATACCGCTTTGCACCAAGAAACGGTTGGAGCACACACAAGTCTACGCAGAAAGAAAGAAACTCACGTCAACAGTTTGTCAGAAGCTACTGACCCAACCAATCAACCTATGACTGCTGCTACCTCTGAATGTAAATGTACTTCCCAGGTGGTTGCTGTCCTGGGTCCCACCTCCATACTCGAGCTTGGCCCTAAAGAACAAACATGCCAAGAGCCTGTACTTCTCCAGGCCCCTCCACAGCCACCACACCTCTCTGGTCAAACAGGTAAGCGAGCATAAATAATCTGTGAGCAAAAAGCCACTAACCCAGGTTTTTTTCAAATGACTCATATTAGAACGAGAAAGCCAACACAAGAAATTAGCTCCTTGAGACAGTGATACTCAGCGACAGAGAGCAGAGCTAGAAGGAAAAGGATTCAAAGGCTAATTTATGTCCTCTAGCTTAGTGAACCTTTCAACAGCTTGGCAGAATCCAACATTTTGCAAATGGACACAAGACCATTCTTTCAGCCTAAATTATTGAAAAGCCTTTATTATATTTTCTAATTTAGACCTAATATTTTCAAGTTATAAAATATAAACATTATTGAAATGAGGTTATCCTTGATACATTTTCTTCCTGGCTTTTTTCTTAATTGTGTATTTTCTACTAGAAACAGTTTGTAGATAATTTTGTACCCTGTGCATTTTTATTGGCTTAAAGCGATATACCCCAAAGTTGTAGCTTTGTAAGTGTAACTCTGAAGGTTATACACCTTTGCATTTTGTGTTTCTAAAAGGAAACATACCTATTTCAGAAACAACCAAGCTTATCTAGGTTATGTAAAAGGAGAAAAATTAATTACCAATGGTCAAAACAGGATGAAAACTATTTAATAAAGAATGTTATACACTTTACCTTTTTCCTCCTAGATAACTTTCCAGTTTTTATTCCATTTCTGGAGTGCATTTAAAATCGGTTATTAACGGTACTCTAAGATGAAGTGCTTACCTTGTATGAGATAACTTGGAAGGTCCCTGCTGGATCTGATGCTCTGGGATTCCCTAGAAGGTGTGAGTGCAGGTCACCACTCTCCTGAGGACGAGCTGGACCCTCCTTGGCCCACTGTGGTGTGTGTGGCCCTCTAGTGGAGGCCTGTCCTGCCCACCTCATCTTGCAAAGAGTGAGACCCAGGCAGTGGGGTTTTGAGTTTTTCAAGGCACCATCCCAACATTTTCCAACCTTCTTTTCCTTAAGACTGTGGCCTCCAGACCCTAGCTGTTCAGGCTATTTTATATCTGAGGAGATGTTTAAACCTGTTCAGCAGAGAAAAGTCCAGCAAGGGAAAACTATGAAAATAACCAGATTCAAAGAGGAGATGAAAGAAGAGAACGATTTGATTAAAAAGCTTCTGCTGTTCAGGAAATGTTCCTCGAAGCCAGGGATGAAGACACCTTATTTCCCTGCATACCCTCTGAGCCTAGCAGAGTCCCAGACAAAGAGAAGGCGCTCACTAAACATCCAGTGAAAAAGGACATGTACGAAGAATGAAGGGAGGAACCCAGAAGTGCCCTTTCTCCCAGGAGGTGAGGGAGAGGGTAGGATCTTTGTAAAGCACACAACCCAGAAAAATGTTCCAAGACTCACCTGTCCAGAGTTCCTAAATTTGGAGGCCATGGCCCCGGCGACAGCCTGGTCCACGTTGGCACTGTCGAAGACGATGAACGGGGCATGGCCACCCAGCTCCATGGACACCCTCTTCACAGAGTTTGCAGCGTGGTGCAACAGGACCTGGGAGCAGACAGAGGATGCTATGAGCGCCCAATCAACAACAGGGACCGGTAAGGCTTTGTTTCAAAAAAGTACCCAATAGAGGAGGAAGCCAAGTACACAGCAGTGTATATGGGATGACAGTTTGCATAAGAAACAGGGAAAAAATATATATAATATATATATTCATACTTGCTTATATTTGATAAACATGGAGAAGATGACAAGAAACTAAAAATAATTCTGTATAAAAGGGAGGAAACCAGGAATGGGGTAAGGGTGGAACTTCTGAATATAAGCATGTTTATATTGCCCTGATTTTTGAACCATGTCAATGTGTGACCTACTCACAAAATTATAAACAGGCTTAACAATGACAGAGATAGGATAATAAAATCACCCAGAACCCCTAGTTTGCCACTGATAAAATCCTAAAAGTATATCTATCCAGAATATATATATACAGAGGGATATGTACCTTTAAAAAAAAAAAAACTTTGTATTTTATATTGAAGTATAGCTGATTAATAATGTGATAGTTTCAGGTGGACAGCAAAAGGACTCAGCCATACACATACATTTATCCATTCTCCCCCAAATTCCCCTCCCATCCAGGCTGCCACATAATGTTGACCAGAGTTCCCTGTGCTAGACAGTAGGACCTTGCTGGTTATCCATTTTACATATAGCATTGTGTACATGTCCATCCCAAAGTCCCTAAGTATCCCTTTCCCTAAGTCTGAGAGTCTGTTTTGTAAATAAGTTCATTTAAATCATTTCTTTTTAGATTCCTCATATAAGGGATGTCATACAATGTTTGTTTCTCTGACTTCACTCAGTATGACGGTCTCTTAAGTCCATCCATGTTGCTGCAAATAGCATTATTTCATTCATTGTAGTGGCTGAGTTTTATTCCATTGTATATATGAGCCACATCTTCTTTATCCATTTATTTGTTGAGGGACGTTTAGGTTACTTCCATGTTTTGCCTACTGTAAATAGTGCTACTATGAAATAGGGGTGTGTGTATCTTTTCAAATTATAGTTTGGTCTGGATGTATGCCCAGGAGTGGCGTTGCTAAATCATATGGCAACTCTATTTTTTAGTTTTTTAAGGAACCTCCGTACTGTTTTCCATAGTAGCTGTACCAATTTACATTCCCATCAACAGTGTAGGAAGATTCCCTTTTCCCCATACCTTCTCCAGCATTTATTGTTTGTAGACTTTTTAATGATGACCATTCTGACTGGTGTGAGTAAACCTATTTCTTTATTGGGCTCAAGATAGCTATTTTCTTTAGAACTTTTAAGAAATGCTCTTTGCCAGGCCATTGGTTTTCCCGACTCAGCTTGCTCTTAGGCCGCTTGCCTTCACGTGCGTCCTCTGACTGAGTCTTCACACTCAGCACCCATGACAGCTTGAACCCGACTCTGGCCCCTGCTGCCTACAATCCTGCTACGTCCTGAGGAGTTCTTTCTGCTCCCATTCCCCCTGCTGACCTTCTCGGGACTTCAGCCTCCAAAGCCTTAGAAAGGGAGCATGACTGCCCAGCTTACCTTTCTATGAGACACTGGCCAGCCTCTGAATCTGTTTTCCTCAGGTTAAATGCCCATTCATTGCTGAATTCTCTGTGGGGAGCAGACGAGGCACTCTGTCCCCTCCACAAGCCCCGGGAGGGGCGGTCCCCCTGGAAGGGTAAGGGCAGGGCCGCATCTCCAGAAGAGGCTGACTGACGGGGGTTCAGTTAGCGGCAAGATTCTACATGCCAAGATCCAGAGCTGAGCCACTGATTCTCTGCAAAGATCAGCTCAGAAGAGGCTGTTGGTATGGAGAACGGCTACTTATCAGTGATTCCTATCACTCTTCCCTTTAAACCACTTGAAGCAAAGCACTGTCCTGTGTAAATAACTTAAAAGGACAGTTAGACTTGGCAGGAATGCGGTCAACATTTTCCTGGGGGTCTGTGTGTTGAGGACAGTTTGCTGAGCAAAGTAAGGTTAAGCAGTGAGTGGCTGGCCTTTGCCCAGCGTCTGGGACTTCTCTGGTTTCAGTGGCAAAGGTTTATAACCCGTCTTCTCCCAGGCCTCTTTCTTTTTCTCTAACGACTTTGAAACCCTCTGAGAATAAGTTTGCTTTGCAAGATCCCTGGATCAGGGTGGTAGCACTTTATGGATCTAAAAATTCACACTTCTGAAATGAATGAGTGGCAGGCTTCCCAAGTATGAGTTTGTGGCATGACAAACATGGTTATGGCTGGGAGTTACTAAAACTGGTTTATTTTCTTCTGCTTCTCATGGTGTCCAAAAAATGACCAGTTTCACCAAAACTTTCAGATTAGGTTTTTATTATTTCAATCTGATATGTTTATGTACTTCGCTAATATGAGCATATCCATGTATGTATGTAAACACTAGCAGCAAAAATGTGTACTATCTGGAGAGAAACACCATAACTAAGAACTTTTGTTCTACTCTGCCTTTTTCCTGTTTTAAACATTTAAAAGGATAAATAAAAATGCACTCATAGGCATACAAATGAGATTTTGGGGAAAGAACTTTTCAACATATAAGGGAGAAGAAAGCTAGAAAAAAAAATCATGTTTCTGTTTCTGTAAGTACCTTTATACTAAACACAATTTTTGTTCTAAGGCATCCATTTCTTTAATTCTAGATTATGAAAGAAACACACATTTGAGTGTTACGGGAATATGATGGACAACTTTCATCTACTTCACGTGCAAAAATAATGGGAACCTTGTCTACCCTTAAACCTTCAGTTTTGTCAAAAGGAACCTAGATCATGTCACAATGAGGAACACCATCCAGATATTTCTGGAAGATGATCAGACATTACGATATGGGACAGAGCTTCTGACACTCTGCTGGAAACCTTCCTCCAAATGGTGACCGAGATGAAGTAGTATTTTTTTGATACTGTATAAACAGAAGTTATTAGAATGACACTTGTTTCCTTTGAGACTTAAGTCACATACCTTTCCAGTGGCTGTCGAACCAGTAAAGGAAATTTTAGACACGAGAGGATCTGTGCAAAGTGCTTCCCCTACTTCCTTGGCCTTCTTTTGAGAGCAAGGAATCACGTTGTACACACCTGGGGGAATTCTAGCCTGGTTTGCAAGCTATAAAGACAAACAGCAAACATGGGGCAGCAAATGATCAAACTGGAAAAACAGAAAAGAGAAATCAATGTTTTAACCCAGAAAGGAATGGCAAAAAAAAACAAAAACAAAAACAAAAACACAAAAAACCATATAGGCTGACTTTGGGGACCGAATATATTTAGAACTGAAATAAGATTCTTACTAGTGCTAATGTGGTATTAAGGCTTCTCTGGTAGCTCAGATGGTAAAGAGTCTGCCTGTAATGGAGGAGACCTGGGTTTGATCCCTGGGTCAGGAAGATCAGAGAAGGAAATGGCAATGCACTCCAGTTTTCTTGCTGAGAAAATCGCATGGACAGAGGAGCGTGGCGGGCAGCACCCCATGGGGTTGTAGAGAGTCAGACACAACTGAGCGACAATGTGCTATTAATGTATTGCGAGTTATTTCATGAATTTTAAGCAGTATTTTATCATGTGCATGTGTGTGTACACACATATGTGTATATTTCCCAGCCCTGCCACTAACAAGGCCTAGAAACAGTGACCAGCCAGTAGCAATGACCATCCCTGGTGCCCTAAATGTAGTCTTAAAATATCATTTCCTACCAGAGGAAATAAAGGCTTTCTGCAGAAATGGTTAATCCCAGGTCTGGGACAAGAAATATATATGATAAGTCTAAAACATCTTGTCATACTAGGTAGCAAAGAAGGTCTCAAAAACTATTAGAGTTATGTTAAAAATAAAAAAGCCAACTCTAAGAGGCTGCCATTGGCCAAAAGTGGGAGCAATGTGAGTTTCATCAAGGATAATAACCACAAAAAAGTGAAACTCATCAAATACCAACACATTAAAATCTATTAGCACATAATGCTCCTTAAAAAACAAATTGGGAACCTTTGGCAGATGACAGGAATAGATTCATTTATGTGAAAAACTGGTAAATAAAAAGAATCAAATATACAGCCTTTCCTCTGTGAATTCACTGCCAGGTAACCACAGAGTTGATGGGAAGCTTTGATTTATAGAAGTGGTCTGGTGAATAAATGAATGAAAAAGGAAAGAATTCAAATATTACCATTTGGGCAACTGCTTATGAATTAACAGACCGAGCAGCATCGTACAGCAGTGGGTACAGACGTGAAACAGACACACCCAGACCTTATCCTCCTGACAAAATGACACAAGATGGGATCGCCCCCGAGTCTGATGAGGTGTCTGGATACAGCTGCCAGTTTGGAAAGTGCAGGGGACAGAGGAACACGGTTCCTGATGTGCTGTCTGCAAAGCCCGGCTGATGGGGAGCTCTACCGGTCAGATGTCCAGCTTCCTCAAAGGACAAATTGTCTTTTGAGGGAAAGAAAAGGATGGAGGGGAATCTGCCCCATAGAAGGAACTCATCAGATGTTCCAAATTTTAACAAGTGAACACCTCTGCAGGAAGTCTGAATCCTACTCTGCGTGACCTGAGAAGCCATTAGAGGGTTTTAAACAGAACAAGATCTGACTGAATGCAGACTGAGCTGGAGAAGGGAGTAGTTACTAAGAGGTGCCCTCAACGTGAGAAATGCCCACCTTTTAGTCACATTACTATGACTTAATAAAAACGATGGCTAGATATCATTGTTAGGGTAGCCTAAACAACAGCCTATAGATGTCAGAAAATTCCCGTTATTTTTTTCTAAAAAGAGGAACATCTGACCTAAAATAATGAGTGGTGATTTAAAGCACAGCACTGCAAGGAGATCCAACCAGTCCATTCTAAAGGAGATCGGCCCTGGGATTTCTTTGGAAGGAATGATGCTGAAGCTGAAGCTCCAGTACTTTGGCCACCTCATGCGAAGAGTTGACTCATTGGAAAAGACTCTGATGCTGGGAGGGATTGGGGAGGAGAAGGGGACGACCAAGGATGAGACGGCTGAATGGCATCACCGACTCGATGGACGAGTTTGAGTGAACTCCGGGAGTTGGTGATGGACAGGGAGGCCTGGCATGTTGCGATTCATGGGGTCGCAAAGAGTCGGACACGACTGAGCGACTGAACTGAACTGAACTGAACCATCAAACAGGAGATGCAGGCAAAGAAGGCAGCTTCGACAGTGCTTCCTCGTGTCCCAGATAGATAACGTGGACCCAGTGCATAGAGGCTTACCTCAGCCAAGGCCAGGGCGGAGAAGGGCGTGTCCTCAGCAGGTTTAACCACCACCGTGCAGCCGGCTGCCAGGGCGGCCCCCACCTTCCGCGTGATCATGGCGCTGGGGAAATTCCACTGGGTCAGAAGAGAGAGGAGGTGAGTGAGAGGAAGGGCTGGTCCAAAGGCAGGCGGGTCAAGACACCAGCCCGCAAGTTCTGCACCCCTGCCTGGCAGAGGTGTTCTTACACACGGGAGCTCAGAACACCCGGCACCCGGGACTGCTGGCTCCAGGGACAGTGGAGACAAAAACACCTTCAGAGTTTAAAACACTATAAAATTATCTACCCTGGGTGACAGCCACCTCTCCCTGTAAAGGGCTGGGTAGTAAATAGTTTAGGTTTTGTGGGATGTCCAGTTTCTGTCACAACTAGACAACATGTATACAGATGGGAATGGCTCTGTCCCAGTGAAACTTTATTTACAAATATAGGCCTGAGGGCTGTAGTTTGGTGACCCTTTGGGGAAAAATACTAGCAAAGGTGATTTTGAAGAGGGTATATATTACTTCCCTCTCTAGATATTCATAGATAGCTCTCTGGATATTTATAGTAATATTTTGTTTCAACAAAACCTTGTATAGTGCTTATTCTGACCTAGGCACTGTTGTACGTACTTTTATACTCTTATAATTAAATCCTCATCACAACCCAATGAGGTTGGTATTTTTCTTATTTGCAGGTTTGGAGACAGCAAGAGCAGTTAAGAAACTTGCTCAAGGTCACACAGCTAGTGGAGACTGAGTTCTGGGTTAAGCCTGGTCAGTCTAGACAGCGAGGGGAATGTTTCTCTGTGACTGTGGTGAGCAGGGAAGGACAAGCAGTCCTGAGACCAGCTGGCAGACACCGTAGAGAAGTTACATACGGCATCTAGGAGAAGATGGACCCAAGAGAAGCAACTCATGTAGAGAAAGCTGGTTGCCCCACAAGGATACGCAGTCCTATCCAGGCAGATGCAGTATCTTATTTCTCAGCCTTTTAACTTCCAGAATGTGGCCCGGTGTCTGCTGGAAGGCACATAAATACTTTGAAAGTGTCACATCTTAAGTCTTTTTTTTAAAAGTGATAAACACCAGAAGATCGTTTTAGATGTACTAGACAACGCCAAGAAACCTTTAATGCCAAGTCAGAGAAGCCCCCAGGGTCCTCCTGAGGGTCATCCTCCTCCTGCAGGCGTTAGGAAACACTGGCCACCACCACACCTCTCATGATCACAGACACCAGGAAACACGCCTCCGCCTCCAGCAGTGGCGTCAGGAAGCCAGGAACAGGTGCCAGAGACAACAGGATGGCACAGCTGCTCCAGCCCCATTCAGCCTCCGCCCCCAGGATCTCGCTGATACTGCCACATACCGGGGTGATGACTGCAGCCACACCAAGGGGCTGCTTGAGGACGAGAGCCCGCCTTTCTTTTGCTGGGGTGGAGATAATGTCTCCGTAAACACGGCGGGCTTCCTCTGAAAACCACTCCAGGAAGTTGGCAGAATAGAGAATTTCTCCCTGTGCCTCCTTCAGTGGCTTTCCCTAAATTAAATCAGAAGAGGACACACTCATTACCTTCCAATAACAAAAGCGTGATTCTATGTTTCTCAATTCTTCAAAGCTGCAAGCACAGTACAAGTCTCCCATTACAAAACCCACTGGGTGGTGGAGAAATTTCTAGCCTCAGTGTGAGTCTTTGAAAGCAGAATCACAAATGGTGATGGAAGATAGCCTGCCAGGTCACCCTGAGCCACAGTCGTCATTTGCCTCCTTAACAGGTTTACAATCAGGAGGAGGCGCCTAGAACGGCCTCTTCAAATTTTTTTTCCTTCTGATATTTCTAAATGTTGTAAACAGTGGAAAGCGACCAAAAAGCTAGTACCTTTGCAAATGTACAAAAACAACATAAAAAATCAAAGCAGTCACGTAGGGGGGAAAAAATCTAGAATGGTGGAAAAGCAGTATTCACATAGTTCACTCAAAATCGATTTCTTGCATATTATTTGAGTAAGTTACAACATAGAAATGTTGATTTAGCAAATATGTGTGCCTGATTTAATCAGAAAAATTTGTGCCGAAAATACTGATATCTGATCATGAAGTAAAGAAATCACATTTTCTTAGCTACCTAACAGCACTGAAGTTAGAGACTCCTCCAAACTTTCTTCTAAGAACTCTTGGACAGTTTCTTCAAGTACTAAGTTAGGTCCTGAACTTACACTTTCAGCTGTAATTATCTTGGCAAGGTCATCCTTATTTTGTATCATTAAGTCATACCACTTGCGAAGTAAAGAACTCCTCTCCTGAAAAAGAAATACAAAATAGTAAAATGCCAAGTGTAAGAGAGACTATTAAAGTACTCAGTTTTCTAAAATATTTGCTGTGCATTCTCATTCTTGGGGAAACATATATTGACCTTTTTTAAAACTGAGGTATAACTGACATGCAACATTGTATTTGTTCCAGGGATGCATACCTTTCTTTGGTGAGTAATATCAAAGATTCCATTTTGGGTGTGCTGAGTCATAAATTGTAAAAGCGAAAAGAAGTTTTGTGGAACGACTGTTACTATTTATAGTAAATGCGAATAACGAATTTCATCACACAAAGGTATAGTTCCTTACTTTTTGCAGTAAAATACAGGGAACACAACATTTACCATCTCAATCACTTTTCCGTAGGCAGGTCAGTGGCATTAAGTACAACGCTTTCACATGGTCTTGCAGCCATCACCAACCTCCATCACCACCTTTTCGTCTCGCAAAACTGAGGGTCTGGACCTGTCTCTCCATTCCTCCCAGCCGTGACAACCACCATTCTATTAATACTTTCTGTCTCTATGAATCTAACTACCCTAGGAACTTGATATAAGTAGAATCATACAGCCTCTGTCCTTCTGTGACTGGCTTATTTCACAGTGTCCTCAAGTATAGTTCTTTTAAAGTTTTTTTTCCACTAAGGTTTTTACACCCTTCCCGCAGGCCTTACCACCTCTCCGCAACACAGCACAAAGGGTGCAGACGACACCTGCAGCCGCAGGAGGGCGCCCGGGGGCATGAGCAGTGCGCATGCACCCGGAGCCGGGTCACGATCCACTCCCTTCTGATCCTTTCTCTCCATCGCAGTTCCTGCTCTGCTTCTTGGAGCCCCACTCGTAGCCCGGGGCGTGCTCCTCAGGAGGCCCCTCGGTCGTCACTCCCCGCCCTGCAGGTAGTTCTCGGGAGAGAGGTCATCGTCCACACGGGGTCTGGCCTTCCTCTTCCTCGTCTGCTTCCTGAGCTCGGCCATGAGCTCTGGCCACATGGGGGCCACGGTCCCGTGCCCTTTCTCTCTCCTCTTGTACTCCAGGATCTGCTTGTTGAGTGCCTCGTGGTCAATCCCACTCAGATTCGAGTGTGCCGCAGGGCCCTGGGTATCACTTGGCAAAGCAGTGTCCAGGGCCTCGAGGTCGCTGAAATCACTTTGCACAAAGTCTTCCTTGTCATCCCAGGGTCCAAAATCAGCAATTGCCAGTAGGTGATAAATTTCCATCATAGCTGCGTATTTTCTGTCCTGAACACACACTCTGGGAGGCACGTTCCTCGGGGTCTGCGGAGACTTCAGAAGATGCCCCACGTGCGCAGCGCTCCTCTGCAGGACGGCCTCTGGTGTGTTCTGGGCCTCAGAGAGGGTCACCCTCCAGAAGACGCGGCAGGCAGAGAAGCCTGAAGCCAGAGAGACCTTGCACAGCTCCTGGCTCACTTCGGGGGTGCATAGCAAGCCTGTGAGTGCTTTGCAGAGGAGGCCGTTCAGCGCCCCCAGGCCCCGTGGTCTTCCTTTCCGGTTCTCCTGGAGGTGTTCATCAAGAACTCCAACCGGGATGGCTTGTAGGTCAAGTGAGAGCCCAAGGAAGGACCTTCACACCAAAACTTCCTCCATACGTAATGCAGTGTAAATGCTACAAAAACAGTTGCCCGCAAGGCAAGTTCAGGTTTTGTTTTTTTAGAACTTCGTGGAATTTTTGCACAACATTTGCAGTTAAGGTTGGTTGAATCCGAGGATTTGGAACCTTGGACCCACGGTGGAATGTAAACATCACTTTGCTTTGAAAGTTCACTTTGCTTTTAGCAAACTTAAAACCATCACAACTGTATAAAAGTACAGAAAAAAGGCTGGGTGGAAAAACCGCAAACGGTAATGGTGACTGTTGAGAGCCAGAGTGAGGAATCCCACCTGTGACAGGGTCACGTGGCAAACTCAGATGGCAGGGCAATCTGAGTCATCGGATTTCTCCCTGGTTTTTCCTGAACATGTGCCCCCCAAAATAAGAATTTGTCTGTTTTCCCATTATTTTCTGATTTTCTCTGGAAAAAGTTAATTCTGAGCTTTGGTTTCCTGCATTTGAAAGTGTTTTAGCCCAACCCCCCTTTGATAATGCTCTAGCCTGCCTAACAAGTTCCCCTGACCTTTTACAAGCTTGTGAATTGCTCACAACTTCCCAGCTGTGAGGGGCACAAAAGGGGCTTAAAGTATCTTAAAGTTTCAGAGCCTTTTCAAATTTATATTGGTGACAGGATTTCACGGTTAACTCAATGATTGATGCCAGACCTCCTTATTTTTTATCAGGCACCCGGGAAGATGTAATCAATGTAAATGGGATATGGAAAAGGATATATAGTAGTTTTGATGTTAGCAATACTAGACTTTTGAGTAAGTTACTTTTTCTTTGCTATAAATCACTGTACTTCCTTTTATTACAAATTGCTGTATTTTTATTTAGTGTTTTCTGAGAGTGGCAGTCAGACTTTGGAAAGATTAACACAAATGAGTCTTCTGGTTAACAAAACTTCATCAAAAGAGAGCCATAGAAATGTTAACAGGCCTCTTGGCCAGGAGATAATGTAAACCACCTGGGACTTTTGTAACAGGAGAGTATGCAAAAAAGAAAGCCTCGTCTCAATGAGGGTCATCAGGACTGCTACCTCTGCGTAACTCTGCATATTCTATTATGTACAACCTGGGGTATATAAGCTGATTTTGAAAAATAAACTCCCCTTTTTTTCCTTTTTCCACTTTTTTCCCCCTTTTTCTTCCTTTCCCCCCTTTTTCCCCTTTTCCCTTTTCCCCCCTTCCCTTCCCTCTCGGAGAGTCTGGCACCAATGCTGGGCTTCCCCCATGTCTCCTATTTTCTCTAATTTCTGGCTGAATTCCCATCTGGGGCGCGGAGGCTCGCCATGTCTACTTACCTGTCCCGGCTGCTAAGATCCATAAGAGAGCGAGCCCAGGGCAGGGCACTCTCCGATATTCAAATGGACGCCGGTGGCCTAACGTAGATGGAGCAAACCTCTTGTCTCGAGGTTTTATTGGCTTTCCACGTAAACCAAGTTATTCAGCCTTCTTTTCTCCATCTTAATTTTCCTACTATACTATTTCTTCCTAATCTATTCTTATATTTCTAAATAAATAAGTTTTCCTCGCCAACACCGTCCCCCCTTCGAATCACCCTGGATCCACGGGGGTCCAGCCCCGGCAGGTGACGGGTGGGCTTTCACAAGCAGAGACTGCGCTTACAGACTTGGCTGCGGGCTCGGGCGCAGGCTAATGCCCAGGTGGAACCCCCACCCTTTGCAGGACCCCCACTCGGGAACATTACTTGGTTTTCAAAGCAAATTTCTTGAGCAGGTTCTTGCCACAGGACACAGGCGAGCCGTGCAGACCTTGGGCACTGCTCAGGCTCCCCGAATGGAGACCCGGGGCAGACCCCTGAGAGCTGCCCACATCTTTGCTCAGCAACCACCGGCAGATGGCCAGGTCTTTATTTTAATGACTCTCTGGCAAGTTGTCCCATAGGCTGGGGTGGAGGGTGTGGGGTCTGTGACGCTTAGGAAAGGGTTTTGCACGCTTCAGAGGAGAGGCCAGGCACAGCCCTGTGGACGTACTTAATGCCACCCAACTGCACACTCGCAAAGAGCTAAAATGGTAAATTTTACATTATGTGCATTTTACCACAATTTAAAATTTTTTTCCGAGATAAAGGGATGAATGAATAAAACTGGATTAAGTATACTGTGGAAGAAATGCTTTTTAAATATTTTTTTAAAAAGGAATTCATTTATGTAATAAAAAAGAGAACCCAGGTCAAGCAGACCACACAGAGGTGCCCTGAAGGAAGGCGTCCCCAGAGCTCTGGCCTCCTGCATCTAAACAGGTGTACGTGAAGCAAAGGAGACTGTGGTTTACCTACCTGCCCAAGGGGTTGCCCATAGCAACGTGCAAACCTGGTTTGTCATTCTAATCCATTTAATAGGTATAAGATTTAAATTATTTTTCTCATACCAGTCATGAGCCGAGAGCCTGAGGCTGTGGAAACACCACCTACTGTCTTTCTCTGGGTTCTTTCCCCTCCCTATTTTGGATAAGCTAACATGCTTTGTTAGCTCTCAAGGGTGTTGTTGAGTCTTCTGAATCCCAAACCCCTAGAGAGGAGGCCTTGACAGCTCTTAAAACAATATTACTACAGTCATTTCAGCCTTTCTGTAGAGTGGTGGTGGTGTAGTTGCTAAGTCTAGTCCAACCCTTGTGACCCCATGGACTGTAGCCTGCCAGGCCCCTCTCTGTCTGTAGAATTCTCCAGTACTGGAGTGGGTTGCCATGCCCTTCTCCAGGGGATCTTCCCAATCTAGGGGTCAAACCTAGGTCTCCCGCATTGCAGGCAGATTCTTTACCATCTGAGCCCCAAGGAAGCCAGCCACTGAAAGGACAAGGAGCTCCAAGAACAGTGCTCAGCTGTGGAGGGCACAAGAGCGGCCCTCAGGGCGTTCCCTTCCTAATCCCTGGAACCTGTGACTACATGTATTGCTTCACAAGGCCAAAAGGATTCTGCCCATGTGATTAAGGTCAGGTGAGAGTGGAGCCTGAGTTATCCAGGTGGGCTCCATATAATCACTAGGAGGACTACGAAAGGGAGGTGGAGGGTCGGAAGCAGGGCAGGTTGGGTGATTCCAGAAGCAGAGGTCGTTTGGTGCAGAGCCACAGATCACCAACTCAGGGAGGCCTCTCGGGGTGGTGGGGTTCTCCAGGGGATCTTCCCAACCCAGATATCGAACTGGGTCTCCTGCATCACAGGCAGATTCTTTACCAACCGAGCAATGAGGGAAGCCCTGGGAGGCCTCTAGAAGGTGGAAAAGCCCAGGAAACCCCAGAGCTTCCCCAGGAAATGCAGGCAGAAAACCCTCTTGGACTTCGGACCTCCAGGACGGTAGGTATTTGCGTTGTTGCGTCGTGTTAAATCCCTCACTCTGGGGATGGTTTGTCCTAGCGGCCAGAGGAAGCGAATGCACCAGGTGAGAAGGTGGTCAACAAGTGTCAGCTCCCTTCTCTCTCTGAACCCCTCCAGGGGAGCACAAGGTGGGGAAGGAGGTGGGGGCCACGCCATGGGCTCAGAGAAGCGAGAATGACGGCAGGCTNAGAGATGAAGAGGGGAAGACTGGGGAACTGGTGGGGAAGGAGGGGGAGGGAAAGACTTGTTCCTTATTCAGCTCCTTGGGAGTCTCTTGGTGGTTTATTTGTTGTGAGGCGCCAGAAAACAAATCCATTCTAAACTTTCTTCTTCCTGGCAGATTTTTGAAAGCTGAGGTTTCCCTGCTGACTGTGCATGTCTTTTTATCATGTGTTTGGTTTTTCAACATCAAGCCATTTCACCAAGATGAGAACAGTTACTTTCAATTAATAAACCATCTTGCAATCACCCTTTGTTCATAACCACGTGAAGGCTTCTGTGTGTGCAGATGAGAGCTTACCCATTCAACATCTCTCTCCATTAGCTGTCTCCACTCCTCACTGTATTTTCCATTCTGCCTTCTCCCCTGACACTAAGCGTTTGCCTGCTTACTGCCAGCTCTGCAGAGAGGCAGCCCCACAAACACACTATACTCCATGTCCACTCACAAACTGAGAATAAAGATCTTTATTTCCAATGCCCTGTGAAGATTGGCAACTTTCATCTGTAAATCAGGCGACTTATTTTTCCTAGTCTTAAGGGCTGTCTCCTTGTATAAAATAGGATTATGCCTTGAAATAAAGGATTCATTGATTTCAGTGCGATGAGTGGTTATTTTGAAAACAGTTGGTCCTCTGCTAGTCTTCTTGGTCGTGTCAATCTGTGTTTGGAAGCTTCTGGACTGTGTAGACAGAAAATGAATTGTAAGTTCCTTGAGGGCAGCATTGGATCTTGCTCATTTTTGTATTTCCCATGATCACAAACAGGAACATGCTAGGGTATACAGATACGGTGTGAATAAGGAGGTAACATAGGGAACCATGTTTAAGTTAGGCGTCACCACTGAGAGAGAACGTGTATGCTCTGCTATTCCTTTGTCAACTTCCTCTGACTCCATTCACTGAAACCAGCATGCCCAATCACTGAACCCAGCATGCCCAAACTCAAGTTTCTTTCTTTTCTATTATTCTGGGTAAAATGGTTAAGAACTAACTAATAGAAAACACACGTAGAAGTCAACCTGGATGCTTACTGAAAGCAAGACTCAGACTCTTAAGAAGCTCTGCCAATGACTTAACTGGCTTGCTAAGTTAAATATTAAATAATCCTCTGGGTTGTCCAAAGGTCCTTCTGCTTAAGTAGGAGGAGACAAACATTTTCTCCAGCACAACTTAATCGACAAAATTCCCAACAGAAACAATTTGTGATTATTATAAAAAGTCCAACAAATATAGAAATGTATAAATATAAAGGCAAAAATTACCCATGCTCCAGCCATACATGAATCACCACTGGAACAATGTGCTGTATCTCTTTCCAGGATTATTCTACAAATAAACAGGGCTATCTAACTATCCATTTATCAACATCTATCTCTATCTAGAATACTATGCATATGTTTTTTAACTTCATTTTCCCCTCTTAAACATTATATACATTTGCCTCACCATTTTAATAGGTTTCTAAGTAGTCTAGTAAATGAACATATGTAATTACCTTAACCAATCCCCTATTGTGGACACCTGGATGGTTTCCAATACTAATACACGTTTAATACTTGTTTCAAACATTGAAAGTGACATTGGTTTTTCAAGTTGCAAGTGGTAGTTCATAAATTTTGCAGTAAATATAACACAAAATGAAAGTGTGAAAAGTAAAACTGAACATCTCAGGGTCACCCTACATGGTTGGGAGGGTTGTGCACTGCACAAGAGCCCCACAGCCAATAGAAGTCCAATCATATTGCAGACAGTGAAGGCTTTTCTATTTATTAGAACAATTTTCTATCAGATGGCTATATATTATAAGAATATCCCGACAGATGGAAATAAAGCGTCTTGAGTAAAGTGCATCTTTCTCCAATGGACAGCAGCTCTGGTTTTTCCCAAACTCATGTCTCCCTCTTCCATTGCTCAATCAGTACTATCTTATGAAAATTTTTGCAGTCAATAGGTATAGTTCTAAGTCATTCTTTTTAATGGGTGATTAATATCTCTTACACAACTTAGATGATACAGTTGAAAGGCATATCAGTAGCTCCTGATAATTGATATTTCAACCACATATATGAAACCATCAGAATTTTAATTTTTGCCATACAAGTTAGTTGAATATTTCTGTACTTGATTCCTATTCCTGATAGAGATATTGTGGCTTCCTAAAATACTTTTTAAACCCTCCAAGAAAGATTAAATTGTATTCAGCATTGCTGTAATGTCAAGTACTTTTTCCATGTTCTTTGAAACATTCATTTATTGCTTATATGTGATGCTTCTTTATCAAAGTCAATTAAATACCATCTTCATACAGGGCTTTACAGCTTCCAGAACAACTTCCCATAATTTTGGTATTTGATCTTTAAAACTGAAAGATTGTGAAGCAGGAGGTGTTAGTCTCTCAATTTAAAATTGTATTCAGCATTGCTGTAATGTCAAGTACTTTTTCCATGTTTTTTGAAACATTCATTTATTGCTTATATGTGATGCTTCTTTATCAAAGTCAATTAAATACCATCTTCATACAGGGCTTTACAGCTTCCAGAACAACTTCCCATAATTTTGGTATTTGATCTTTAAAACTGAAAGATTGTGAAGCAGGAGGTGTTAGTCTCTCAATTTTCCTGTCGAGGAAGTAGTGGCTTAGGAAGGGCAGATGTCTTGCCCAAGACTCTGAGGTCTTGAAGATTTAAAGTCAGGGTGGGTACTCAGTTAGTAGTGTGTACAAGGCCCCATTGCTCTAGAAAGTAAGATTAATTAGAATCCACCACTTTTTGGTTGCTACAGTTAAACAGAGTTTTTTGCTCTGCTTCGGGTACCATGAAATATATCAGTACAGCTTATGGGGTCAATGTTCTTTCCTTTGTAAGAATGGTCCCTTTGTTGTGCATTTCCCTGGATACATTTTTCATTTTCTTCCGCCAGTTTTCTCAGATGCTGTAGGAACAGATTTGTTCCCACTTTTCACCCCAGGCAACAAATCTCCTTCCCTAACACACACACACACACACACACACACACACACACACACATACACGGAAAGGCTAAATGATTCTACCTATGATATTAGCCTTCGAAATGCAACCTAGTAACAGATAGACTATTGTTAGCATTCATCAAAAATGTACNTGAACCTGGAATTGTTCCTGGGCCCCTGAAACACCCCAGCAGGGCAGGCTGAGTCTGCAGGCCCCGGGGGGGGTGGGGCGGGACAGGGGGAGCTCCCAAAGGACTTCAGAGGGTCCAGGGCTCCCCTTGATGCACACGCTTCCTGCAAGCTCGGAAGCTCGTGTCTCCCACAGCTGTTAGCATTCCTGTGCGTTCTCTCTCTAGTTCAGGCGCTCCTCTCAACATCCCCCTTACACCCTCACTTCACATCTAAGAGACATCTCACACTCAGTGGGGCCAAAACTGAGCTTCAGTTTCTTGCCCCGTGCTCCTCTCACCCCTTCCCCATCCCAGTGTGTGGTTTTTCCTTCTCCCTCCAGTGGCTCTGGCCAAAAGCCCTGGAGTCATCCTTCAGTCCTGTCTTTCACCTTCCTCCCCCTCTCCCTCCCTCAGTCTTCTTTCATCTCTCTCTCTCCCCTGTAACAGTCTGTTGGGGAAACCAGCTGTCTTCCACCTTCAAAACATATCCTTTATCAGAACACTCCTCACCGCCCCCACCACGAACTCTAGCGCCGGCCACCAGCATCTCTCACGTAAATCACCGCCTCCTAGTAGTCCTTGGACTTCCACCGTTGCCCCCACTAGAGTCTATTCTCAGCACTGTGGCCAGAGCATCCTTTCGAAGGCAAGTTAGATCTCTCTGAAAACCCTGAAATGAAGCCCCGCCTCACTTAGAGTAAGACCTCACTTCGTCCTTAGAATGGCTACACACCCCACTCCATCCAGCCCTCTCCTAATTCTTCCCCACATCAGTCTCTCTCAGCCCACGGGGCTCCTTCCTGATCTACTCGTGCATCAGGCATGCTCCTGACTCAGTTTTTGCTCCAGCTGAATTCTCTCACCCGCTTTGGTCTTTGCATCTCATGTCCTCAATGAGACCTACCCTGATGTTACAGCCTGAATTCGGTTCCCTCCAAATTCACATAACTCCCCAGTACCTCTGAATGTGACTGCATTTGGAGATAGGCTCTGGAAAGAGGTCATAAGATTAAATGAGGTCAAAAAAGCTTCCTTGGTGGCTCAGACAGTAAAGGGTCTGCCTGCAATGCGGGAGACCCGGGTTTGATTCCTGGGTTGGGAAGATCCCCTGGAGAAGGAATTGGCAATCCACTCCAGCACTCTTGCCTAGAAAATCCCATGGATGGAGGAGCCTGATAGGTTACAGTCCATGGGGTCACAAAGAGTTGGACACAACTGAGCGACTTCACTTCTAAGAGTGGATTCTAACCCAATATAACTAGTGTCGTCTCAAGAAAGAGATTCGGACACTGACAAGTTCAGAAGGAGGAGCATGTGATGATGGGGAAGATGGCTACCCACAAGCCCGGGTGTGAGGGCCCTCAGGAGAAACCAGCCCTGCCCTCATGTCTTGAGAGCAGGCTTGTAGCTTCTAGAACTCTGAGACAAGAAACATTTAACCCACTGAGTCTGTGATCCTCTGTTATGGCAGCCCTAGCAAATTAATACAGTTGCCCACACTATTTACTTTACATTTTGCCCCTTTTCTCTGGCCTCTGATCCTGTTAGCCTTCTCTACTTTTCTCATAGCATTCATTACTTCTAACATACTTGTTTGTTTGTTGTTGTTCAGTCACTAGGTCGTGACTGACTCTTTGTGACCACAGGGATGCAGCAAGCCAGACTTCCCTGTCCTTCACCATCTCCTGAGTTTGATCAAACTTATGTCCACTGAGTTGGTGATATCATCCAACCATCTCATTCTTTGTCGTCCTCTTCTCCTGCCTTCAATCTTTCCCAGCATCAAGGTCTTTTCCAGTGAGTCAATTCTTTGCATCAGGTGGCCAAAGTATTGGAGCTTCAGCATCAGTCCTTCCAAAGAATATTCAGCGTTGATTTCCTTTAGGATTGACTGGTTTGATCGCCTTGCTGTCCACGGGGCTCAAGAGTCTTCTCCAGCACCACAATTCGAAAGCAACAGTTGCTCGGCACTCAGCCTTCTTTATGCTCCAGCTCTCATACCTGCACATGACTACTGGAAAAACCAAGCTTTGACTATAAGGACCTTTGTTGGCAAAGTATCTCTGCTTTTTGATACTGTCTAGGTTTGTCATAGCTTTTCTTCCAAGGAGCAAGCACACCCTGTGTGCACCAGGACCCAGGGGAAAGGAGCAGTGACTTGTTTGTTTAGCTATGCTATTTGTCACAGCTTAAATTTCCTCCTCCCCTCACCTCCAAGTGAACTCCATGAGGGCAGGAATGTTTCTTTTGTGGAACTGCCGTATCCCCAGAACCTCTCACAGTGACAGGCATAACAGGTGCTCAGAAAATGTCTGATGGATGAATCAGTGTTAGATTCCCTTGATACTTGGACCTCATTGCTGGATTGTCTTCCTTCAGACAAAGGATGCTGAAGGGCACGGGAGAAGATGACCTCTGGGCTGACTCCGGTGTCATAAACTAAATGGAGGAGGAAGGAAATCTCCCTGCCTCAATATCGCTGGCAATCTCTCCCCATCTGACACCCCCCACCCCCAATTCTCTACTACTGTCTATGTCAGTTAAAGGATGTATCTGCCTATTCTGGCCCCAAACCTGGAGGGTGGTTCTGGGCTTGTCTCTTCCCTTGCCCAAAGCCCCCGATTTTTTCCAGTTCTCTCCACTCCCCAGCTCATGACTTGGCCCGAGCACTCATTACCAGCCTTCCTGTAAACCACCCCATTAGCCTCCTGCGTGGTGTTCCTGCAGCCAGGCAGGTACTTCAAATGCTCTGAAATCACACGTGCTCTCACCTTCCCCGAAACCAACCACCCTTCCCCCGCGGTCTGCTGGCTTATGATTGCAGGTTCGTGTTCTGCTCCCCTACCCGACCCTTTATGAGGCTCGAGGGCGGGGCCGTGCTCCCTAACGCCCGCACCCGGCTTGGCACAAAGCCGACGCTCCAAACTTCTTTGTTGTTACTAAGCCTTTCCACATGTGTATCCTGGAGCACTGGGGAGGGGAGAGGTGACACAGCTGGTTTCACTAGGGTACAAAGCCCCGATCGTCCCTGGATCTGGCGCGCACTCACTTGGCCGAGACCCCCCTCCAGCTGCAGAAAGCCTCGTAGGCAGCGCGCACGGCAGCGCGGGCCTCGGGCACCCCGCAGTCGGCCACCAAGCCCAGCTCGGCGCCGCTGGCCGGGTCGTGCACCGGGAAGGTGGCGGCTGCCGAGACCCAGAGGCCGCCCACGAAGCCGTCGGTGCGCAGCAGGGCCGAGGAGAGGCCCGCCGGGCCTCGGGCGTAGCCGCGGATCGGGGCCACCGGGCAGTCGGCACGGGGGCGGCAGATCCGGCTGGGAGGTGCCCGCCGGAGGTGCGGAGCCGGGCAGCTCCGCAGCCGCAGGCAGGTCGCCATGGCCCTGGCGGCGACGGCAGGAAGCAGGCTAGCGAGCGTGCGCACCCGGGACCCAGGCTGCGGCGGGGGCGCGCCGGGCGGCGGGGACGCGGAGCAGCGCCCTGCTCCCGCGCCCTTAGCGCCGCACAGCCGCGAGCTCTAGACCTTGATCGACCGGGAGCGCCAGCAGGCTCGGCTTCCTGCGCGACCTGGGAAGGATCGCTGGTAGAGGCGCCTGCGGCCCCGCGTCAGCTTTATAACTATTCCTTAGCCCCTCCGCCGCTCCCTCTCACCACCAACCCCACAACCAGCGTTCCCCGCCGCTGGAATTAGTGCTTGGTCCATGGATGTGCCGACGTCAGCCCCAGTTTGTTAGGACGTGAGCAGGATGCTTCACTGTCGTAGCTCCTGTACGTTTAGAATTTGGGGCAAGTGGTCTCGGAGGGCGTGCGGTGTGGCCCAGCGTTCTGCTGCCTGGTTGCTTGTCTATTTCTGCGTTAACTGGGAGCAGGGATGCCCTTGATATAAGCGCCTTCGGAGAGGAACAGACTTGGAGCAAACTCAGAATCTGTTGTTGACAAGCCGTGTGACCTTTCACAAGTCCTTTCCCCTGGGTCCACTGCTTTGCGGGATGGAATGATAACCTGCCCCATGATTTTGTTTTGAGAGAAAGTATAAGGCTCGGTACAGTTGCTACCTTAAATTCAGCTCAGTGTAAAATCCATGCTAGCTGACCTGGGTCAAACAACGAGTGAGATTAAAGTGTCCACTAAAAATGGTGCACAATTTGAGAGTTTCTAGTTAAGTTTTATTTGGGGCAAAATGAGGACTGGAGCCTGGGAGGCAGCATCTCAGATAGCTCAAACAGGCAGAGAAGGGAGGTCAGTATATAAGATTTTGGTGAAGGAGGGAGTTCAATACAATTAAACGCTCATTTTACAAAAGGTTTTCTGCTAGTCGGGCTTTCCTGGTGGCTCAGCTGGTACAAAATCGTCCTGCAGTGCAGGAGACCTGGGTTCGATCCCTGGGTTGGGAAGATCCCCTGGAGAAGGGAAAGGCTACCCACTCCAGTATTTTGGCCTAGAGCGTCCAGGGGGGTCGGGAAGAGTCAGACACAACTGAGCGACTTTGACTTTCACTTTTCTGCTGTCACCGTGAAGAGATTTCGTGCTTTCAGTGCCTTTCTAGATATGAGGAGATGCAAGTATTGGAATCATGAAATCAGTTCCTGAAAATATCCAACTGTCTCAAGACCTGTCCCACCAGATTCCCTGGAGCACAGAGTGCCTCCCTCCACCCGGAATTCCCTCAGGGAGTGTTGAAATTCAACAGCTGTGGCACCAGGGGGTTCAGTCTCCACAGAGGCAGATGGCAAATGCCCTTGTTCGGCCACTGACAAGGCTCTTGGTAAGTGCTGATTTGTAGCTGACAAAAATTAGTCCACCAGGGAGTCAACAGGACCCTTTTGTCAAAATCAAGCAACCAAGGTATGATTACAATTAGACTTTGCCTAAAACTGTAGAAATAGCAGGGAAGCCTCAACTTTGATGAGGACATAAATAGCAGGCCTGTACTCAGAGTCTGTGGGCTCAAATGAAACCTAGGTCTCCGAGTTGATTTAGGATCCCTAGTCCCAAAAAACTCCCTGTATTTCTACTAAGAGGAGAGGCTCTTGCTGGCATTGGTAGATCCTGTGGTGTTTCACAGAAAGTTTTCACTTCTCAGGTTCAAAGGATTGTAACAAAATAAGCCACTCATTATATACAAACAAATGATACCAATATTTATTAGAGAATTATCCAGCTTACTTTCAATATACTAACATTAAAAAAGAGAAACAGCAGAGGATACATCATCAAATTGGGTTTTGACCAACATCCAGACTTAGCACTGGGGAAGCCCCATGACACAGCTCATCTGGAGTCCCAACTGGGAAAATGTCCCAGGAAGTGAGTCTGCTCTGTGGGCGAAAAATTACAGTTCAGTAGTTGCTCAGTTGCTCAGTCATATCTGGCTCTTTGCAACCGCATGGACTGCAAACTGCCAGTCTTCCCTGTTCTTCACCATCTCCTACAGCTTACTCAAACTCATGTCCATTAAGTCGGTGATGCTGTACAAGCATCTCATCCTCTGTGGTCCCCTTCTCCTCCTGCCTTCAATCTTTCCCAGCATCAGGGTCTTTTCCAATGAGTTGATTGTTTCTGTCAGGTGGCCAAGATATTGGAGCTTTAGCATCAGTCTTTCCAATGAATATTCAAGGCTGACTTTTTTTAGGATTGACTGGTTTGATCTCCTCGCTATTCATGGGGCTCTGAAGAATATTCTCCAACATCACAGTTCCAAGGCATCAGTTCTTCAGTGCTCAGCCTTCTTTATGATCCACCTCTCACATCCATACATGACTAGTGGAAAAACCATATCTTCGACTATTCAGACCTTTGTTGGCATTGTCTCTGCTTTTTAATACACTGTCTAGGTTTGTTATAGCTTTTCTTCCAAGGAGCAAGTGTCTTAAATTCATTAAATTTCTTTTTAATTTCACAGTTCAGGGCTCCTGCTTATAATCCCAAGACATAAACTGATATCATCATCAATCTGTGAGCAAATTGCAGCTCTGATTTCATGTTAAGTCTGTTTGTTTTGTCTTGTAAAACTTGGAATTTTGTTAAGCCTGGGGCTTGGTTGGCCTGATCCCCTCCAGGGAAGGTAGGTCCCCTATCTTATGTATGGGGCTTATCTATCAAATCTTGCACTCAGAGAAAGGTTGTGTCCAGGCAGGTTAGAAGCAAGGTCAGAAGCCTGCCCTACTTTGTCTCTGAAACCTAAACAAGACTATTTAGTTTCCCTAACAGTGGGCTCTTCAACTTTTTCTAGATTTTTTTTTTTTTTTTGCGAAAGGCCGAGGTTGTACTTTATATTTTGACTTTGGTTTTTGCTGAGTTACTGTCGTTCATTCTTGAGTCGGTCACGTTTGTAGCAGAAATGGGAATAGTATTGGGTTCCCTGGTGGCTCAGATGGTTAAAAAATCCGCCTATAATGAGGAAGACCTTGGTTCAATCCCTGGGTCGGGAAGATCCCCTGGAGAAGGGAACAGCTATTCACTCCAATATTCTGGCCTGGAGAATTTCATGGACAGAGGAGCCTGGTGGGCTACAGTCCATGGGGTTTCAAAGAATAGGACACAACTGAGCTACTTGCACTTTCAAACAGTTTAATCTTTCATGTATTCTATTCAAGGAATTATGGGTGAGAGGCAGTGCTGAGTTTGAGTAGGCTCCGGGAGTTGGTGATGGGGAGTTGAGACAGAGAAGCTTGGCATGCTGCAGTCCATGGAGTTGCAAAGACAAGACCCAGGGGCTGAACTGAACTGGACTGGGGAACTGGTGTTTCCATCTCCTGCCTGCAGAGGGAGCTCTATGGATGGTTGATTTTTAAGGTTTTGGGAAATCTGTTTTGTTGAGCAAACTAAGGTCCAGAATAATGAAGTCGGCTGTGTTGCTTCTCTTGATCCGAAATTACTCTTATTTTTCCAAGGTTCTATTTCAAACGGTGCCCACTCTGCCTAGGGCCCATAGTATCTTTATGAGAACACAAAAATGTTTCCTTTCTTATAAAGTCAGAATTAAAAAATAAGATTTTACTTTCAGTATTAAGATATTAACCTTGATACCAATGCAGATGTAAAATGTGATTTTTTTCAAGAAAAATGTTTGTTTTTTATTTATTTACTTTTTTTACTTTATTTTACTTTACAATACTATATTGATTTTGCCATAGGAAATGTTTATTGTTGTGAAAGAGGAGGCCCCCACCAAGGCAAAAGTGCAGAGGGCCTAGGAAATTCACCGTGTCCCTTGCCTGACTCCTCCACTATTCTGTGCTCTTTGCAAACTCCCATTCAGAGCAGGAATGATTCCCTCCTGACTCCCATCTTGCTTCTAGGCTGCCCTGACGCCTCCCAGAGCCGGCCAGCTGTGTTCACCAGGGCTTGAAAGGATAAGACCACCTGGTGACAGGGAGCTTTCTTCCTTTCCCCTTGGCTTTCCCCTGTCCTGAGCACCCCCAACTCCTAGCTTTTACCTTCTCCATCCTCTCTCCCTTTCACTCTGAGGACGCTATGATGATAGCAGCATATTAGAATGTGTAGACGTGAGCTGAAAGTGTCTGCTTTATTTCAAACCTTTCTGGACCTTAAAATTGTGTTTCATTTATCTACACAAGGAGATCCAGCTTCACTTTAAACGCCCTACCCAGTGCTGAATTTGTACACAAATCTATATTGTTATTAAAAATGTATTGCTGGATATCTTGAGTGTAAAATTATTTTTCTTATTTTTGAATTCAATAAGGAATATAGTTACACAGTAGAAGTCTTTTGGGGGAGAGAGGAGCTTGTGGGATCTTAGTTCCTGACTAGGATTGAGCTGGGCCCCAACAGTGAAAGCGCCGGGTCCCAACCACTGGATCACCAGGGAATTCCCTCAATAGAAGTCTTAGATATATCTTTTAGAAAGGGAACATTCAAATTCTTTTGAATGATGATGTTGTTGTTTAGTTGCTAACTCATGTCTGGCTCTTTGCCATGCCACAGACTGTAGTCCGCCAGGCTCCTCTGCTCATGGCATTTCCCAGGCAAAAAATACTGGAGTGGGTTGCCATGTCCCTTTCCAGGGGATCTTCCTGACTGAGGGATAGAACCAGCATCTCCTGCATTGGCAGATGGATTCTTTACCACTGAGCCCCTGGGGAAGCCAGTGTGTATTGAACACTTAAACCGTGTACCAGTCTCTATTCTAAGCATGTACTGTAATCATCTGATCTTCATGACAACCCTATGTGGTGGGCAGTATTATTACTCCCATTTTTTATGGATAATTTTATAAGTAAGGAAACTGAGACAAATAAACTTTTAGTAACTGTACAATGTCACCCCAATAGAAGGCAGTAGAACAAGGACCCAAATGAAACCCAAGGCCTTGTACTCAAGCTTATACTTCCTGCCCCCATTCCTTAATGGACCTGCTTGTTTACTTCTCAGCTTGCATCTCTGTTTATAGAAAAGCTCTAATGGTAGACTCATGCTCTCTATTTTATGACAAAGCCACCTGTATTAGGAAAGAGAGCAGGGGGGTGGAAAGAAAAATAATTCCATACACATTTATCAGATAATTTTCTTAATATTGCAAGCTGTATTTTAACTTTCCTTTAAAAATCATATCTTTGTTTTCATGGTTACAAAGGTAATACAAACTTCACAAAAGCTCAAGCAGTATTGTCCTGTAAAGGCCCTATCTCATAACTATCACACTAGACTGCCTAAGCAAGTAATTACCTCTCATTCTGTTGCATACATAAAATTAAGTCATTCTGAACCGTAAACACAAAAATTATATGTAATGAGAAACTCAGGATTAGTATTGCTTAGTTACAGATGCCTGAACCTGTTTCTTTCTGTGGAGCTTTGTGGATAGATTTATTAAATCTGATTAGATATCGTTTTCAGGTAGTACTTCATCTTCCCTATTGACCCTTTGCAGCCCTCTTACTTTGTCAGTCACTGTATACTCCTGAGTCTTCTGGGCTTGTGAGGTGAAGTTGCTCAGTCATGTCTAACTCTTCTCGACCCCATGGATTGTAGCCCACCAGGCTCCTCTGTCCATGGGATTTTCCAGGCAAGAATCCTGGAGTGGGTTGCCATTTCCTTCTCCATGGGGTCTTCCTGAGCCAGAGATCAAACCTGGGTCTCCTGCACAGCAGGCAGACTCTTTACCATTTGAGCCACCAGGGAAGGTTCTTCTAGGCTTACCAGAGCCCTAAATTGTAATACTACCCTCTCACATGCAGGCTTTAGAAAACTTGGAGTGAGAAGGGAGCAAACTCCACGGCCTCTGGTGGCCAGAAGGGTCCGGCAGGCTACACGCATTGTGTGGCTGGTGGGGACAGGGGAACGTGGGGCAGGTACCTCTGGCTGCGGACAGAGACCTGCCAGCTGGATGGAGCTCCAGCTGATGGTCCTCGCACATGGGGGAATCAGTTCATGAAGCCAGTTCTTTGTTTTTTAAAAACAGCTAGAAGTCAGGGTTTTTTTTTTGTTTGTGTTTTAGGGGTTGTGCTGCATAGCCTTGGGGATCTTAGTTCCTGCACCAGGAATTGAACGTGGGGCTCTCAGCTAGTGAAAGCACAGAATCCTAGCCAGTGGACCAGCAGTGAATTCCCAGAAATCTAGATTTCTATGCAGATTTTTCCTGTAAAAAAAAAAAAAAAAGGCCTAAGTTTATAAAACAGTCCATTTGCCAAACAAAACACTCAGTTTATGGCCTCTGACCTACAGTCAGGAGCAGCAGGGCCTCATGCGGTCAAGGTTGGGGAAGAGCTGTTAGCATTGTTTTCCTTGGGGCTTTGCAAGAGCAAAGGAAACTTGGCAGACACCTGAGGGTCTCAGACCATCCCGTCTTCTCTTCCATTTGGCTAACCTGAGAATGAACGCTGTGTCCTCCCCCTCTTTCAAAATCAACTTTCCTGCTTCTAATGTTATGCGTCATTCGAGCTTTAAGATCACCATCATTTCTACAAAGAGTTACACCTAAGTTCTCCCACGGATTAAGTACAATAGATTGCATACTTGTATGTCAGGTGTATTCTGAACCTCTCATTTTCTGAATCCTCCTTTCTTGGTCCAAAATCTGTCTCTCCCCACTCACACTTCCCTCTCCCCCGCTGAAAGTGTTATCAGCATCTTTGCTTGCAGGAATCTGACCAGGCAGCAGGTTCTGGATAAGCACTATAAGAACAGCTGGAGAGAAAGAGACCAGCAGTAGTTGTTGTTGTGTAATCCCATACAAGTGTCATTATCTGTTGCCAAATACTGCAAGAGAAGCTGGTTCCAACTGATCATCATAAAAGCTTTCCCAGCACTTGTGGCTGCAGAGGCCGAGGAAGCGGAGCAACCAGATGTATGCATGGAAAGATGCAAGAGAAATCGACTCTTGTGAGGTGAGGTGGTCCAATATAAGGATTATCAATACAATCAATATCTTTTAAAGATAAATGTTATCAATATCTTTTATTTAAAAAGAAAGCAAAGAATATTTAGAGACAACTTTGCTTGCATCTCCATCCAAATGTCATATTAAAAAGAAATCCAGGAGAAACCAGAGTCAGATGATGAGAATGCTTCTACCGGGAGGCACTGAGATTTCAGTTTATCCCTTTTTTTTTTTCTTTCTCTCCCAGGTGGAGTTTGTTTGCTGTCCTGGTGAAGTTAAACAGTAGTTAAACAGTTGACTTCACTGGGAAATGATATTATTTTGAAATGAGGCAGGGTTTCCCGTGTCAGTGACCTGGTTAGAGGGAGAGCAGCTGGTCTGGGCCAGGCTTCTAGACTCTGTGCTGCCGCGGCTCTGAGCATTGTTCGTCACCATAGGAGCGGGGAGTAATGAGAGCATGCCTGCTTTCAGATTCTGGTCGGGACTGCTGCTGCTGCTGGGCTTCCTCTGCTCTAGAAGTTCCCCATGTGGCATTTCGACACACATAGAAATAGGTAAGTGGCAGCCTCTTGTCACAGTATGAAGGACAGTGTATCTGTCAGAAACGTTAAGGAGGGGATTTAAAACCTATCCCACGTGTTGACAACAAGTTCCCCTGCTGCCCCGAGCCATGCAGCAGCCAAGGGGAGAAAGCCCAGGCTGGAGTCGTCCAGGGTTGCTGGGGACTGACTATCGGAGTGAAGTCCATGGAGAAGCAGGAAGGTGCTTTGATCACTGGGTCTCGGGCGGTTTCTCTGCATGGGAAAATAGGAACTGGATAAACTTGGGTGGGGGGTGGGGGGCGTCCCATGAAGCAGAAGAACTGATAGAATGGGAGAAGAAAAAATGGGGGTAGTATGGTAGGAGTAGAGGAATCTATTTTTGTTTTTACATTTCCAAGGATACGTGAAGGACCACATGCAGCCATGGACTGGGTCCCCTAAGTCAAACGGCTTTAAAGATGGCTGGGTTCAGGGAGAGCAAGGAAGCGGGGGAATTTGAACGGTCCCTGGTATTAGAGATGCCCAGAATGATGGCAGGATTTGGGGAGCCCAGGGATATAATAAGCCAATGCCTATGAGCTCATGGCAAAGGCTGAGTGATCTTGATAAAGGTAGATGGTAGCACAAAAGGTTGGTTCTTGGATGAAATGTATTCATAATGTTTTTTCACTCTTCAGATAAAAACAATAACAATGTTTTAGTTATGCTACCTCTAGAAGGTTCAAAGCAGAACAAGAAGATTATGAATGAAGAATGAAATTTGGAAAGGGGGCAGGGAGGCTTAAGAGGGAGGGGATATATGCATATTTATGACTGACTCACATTGTTGTACAGCAGAAACAAACAAAACATTGTAAAGCAACTATCCTCCAATCTAAAAAATATGAAAATTTATCAGTGCAAAACAGAATATTGAGCTCTGCTGGGCAGGAACTATATGATCACAGAATTATGATTTGAAGGAATACTAGAGGTCACTGAGTACAGTTCCTTTATTTTACAACAGAGGAAATTGATCGCAGAGAGTTTTCACAGCTAACTCGTTAGTAACCTAGTCTAGAATTACGTATCCTAACAGTTGGTCCAGTGTTCTTTCATGAAACATCTATGCTAAAATGTTAGAGTCATTTAACATCTAAAATGTTAGATGTTAGTGTCAGGAGCAGTGGAAAAGGGAATCAGGCGTAGGTTTTAATACCAGCTCTGCTATAAACTACGTCAGTGACTCTGGGCAACTCACTTTCTCTTTTGCAAAATGAGGGGGCTGAACTTCTTAATGAATTCTAAATTATCTTGCACATCTAAGTTCTGTGAAACTGAAATTGCTAAAAACTCCAGCAGTGGGCCAAAGAGAAACAAATATAAGTGAGGATATTCAACTTTTTAATCTTCAGAGTTAAAAAGTTAGCAAGACAGATGAAATTTCAAAATTTTTTAAATTCAGATAATTGCTTGCCTTTCTTCAGTAGGTGCCAAACAAAGGTCCTAATAATTAATATGTTAATATAAATTTAACATGTTTATGTGGACATAATTGAAGGCAATTCCAAATCTGCACAGATTGTGAGGATTCTTATACGAAGAGATTAAAACTTTGATAATTATTTGCCAATAACTTACGTGATTTCATAAATATCTTGGTTCTTGTTTTCACTTCTTATATAAGGCCTATGTGGATGACTGACATTTGTGTGAGTTAATTAGAATTGGCCTCCTTCATTGGTTTCAGTCTGTAAACCTCTATAATCCTATATACCTGTTATTTCTGTCAGCTACGACTTTGTCTCTTTATGATATAAATGCTTATAATATGGTAGTGGCTAGATTTTTGTGGATGTGACTTCCAATGGAAATAAGGTGTTACCTTTGACTGTCTCTTCACAAGGAGTGTTCCTGTTATTGATACTGAGAAGATTGAGGGTGTGGGTGTGCATATCTTATGGGTGTGGGTGTGTGGGTGGAGCACGTGGCTTTTTGAGACTTTTTTTTCTCTTTCTAAAGTAGTCCAATGATGAGAAAACATTTGTGGGTCATTGATTCAGTCCATGGTTTATACCCTGTATTGTACAGATAAACTTGGTTTGTCTACCCCAGTGGGTTGTTGAAGCAAAATATAACTTCTGTTTGAGTTTTTGATATGTGTCAATCATTAGCTCATCACTTAGCCTTTTTCTTTTTTTTTTTTCTGTGATTCTTTCACCAAACCTATAAGGTGGATGTTATTTACTTAATTTTACATAGGGGGGAACTGAAGCCTAGAGAGGTAATGTAACTTACCCAAGGTCGTAAGAGCTAGTTAAGCAGAAACTGTAATTTTGATTTGTATCATAACAATATCAATATTGTTTGAATCTAACTATTGGCTAATGAAAATTACTAGTACAAACTAAATTATCACATCCCACTTCCTTGACAGTTACAAGCACAAAATTATATCTTTTCCTTTTAAAATGATCTTCAGGCAGTTCTGTTTTCAGTTATACTTGGATTTAATTCATTTATATACTCATTCTTTCAGGACACAGAGCTCTGGAGTTTCTCCACCTTCAGGATGGGAATATTAACTACAAAGAGGTAAGAAGTTTGATTTTTTTTCTTTTATTCCTTGGGCATTAGCTTCCTCTCATAGGTGACAAAAGTCCTAACAGATACTGAATTATCTAGTTTCAATAAAAAAGATGAGTCCTTTTTATGTCTTTATAAAATGTTAATATTTGGGGTTAAAATGTATATATCCTTTAGCACTACTTGAATATATATAATAATGAAATATTTTATATAAATTATAGTTCCAAAAACATTTGAAAGCAGTGTTTGAGAGAATTTCTTAAAATGGTACACCTTATTTCTTTTTGTAAAGAAAGGTTATATGTAAGCCACTTTTTCCCCCTTCCTATCCCTCTGTGTTATGTAAAAATTACATCATCATGGGAAGAAGTATTTATTGAGAAATATGCTTTAAGATTAAGACTTCTCTGCCTACTGTATTCTTGGTACAACTAACTGATGACTTATCTTTATCCATCTTCAAATTAGTTGAAACCATTCTGGCACTATACCCTCTGCCTAATTCTATAGCTAAATAAAACTGTGTGATAAAGATGATTCTTAAATATTACCTTTGAGAAGAGTAGTTAAATTCTCTATGACTTCAGAATTGGATCAAATCATTTACCAGTGAGTGTTGGTAATCCATATGGAAAGCAGGATGATACAATAACTGAAATCTAGCATTGTTCATAAACTGCTTTTAGTCATTAGTTTCAACTTCCTTATTCACCAATTTAACAGGCCCTCTAGGGAAAAAAACAACATTTGTATTTGTTATCTTCATTGACCCTAATAGAAAGTTGGTAGGAAAGAGGAGAAGCAAGAATCTGCCTAATTCATGGCGTGAACAATCAATCCTGAGTAATGCCCAGGGTGATTTTCTAATAGAGGTATTCAAGCTTGTATCACTAATTTAAAACATGTTAAATGGACACACATCTTTCCTCTTGGCAGTGGTCCTAATCCGTACACTGATGTCACTGGAAATGGCTTGAGTGCCCTGAGAACACACACCTCCCCCTTTTAACTCATGATAACAGGGGTTATGTTAGCTTTTCTCATGTTATCAGAAAACCTCTTTTCAAAGATTGAGGATCTGTTTTATAACTTCGTATGTGGAGTCTTTGGAGTTTCTCTTTCTCTGTACCAAAACCTGCTCTCTGGTGGTGCTGGACTCATTGGTCCAGTTTGGTGAAAGGAGTCAGAGGGAGGCTACCCCAAGGATGCTAGACGGACCCCACGGGCTGGCGGTGCTCAGCAAGCCCCGCACATTTAAGGTCTGGGTTCTGTTGGTTCTGGGATTATCGTTTGCTGATCTATCCAGAGGTGACTGCATTTGTAATCACTTTAACTTACCGTGGCTTCCCTGATAACTCAGTTGGTAAAGAATCTACCTGAAATGCAGGAGACTGTGGTTCAATTCCTGGTTCAGGAAGATCCCCTAGAGAAGGGATAGGCTACCCACTCCAGTATTCTTGGGCTTCCCTTGTGGCTCAGCTGATAAAGAATCCTCTCACAATGAGGGAGACCTGGGTTTGATCCCTGGGTTGGGAAGATCCCCTGGAGAAGGGAAAGGCTACCCACTCCAGTATCAAGAAAGTGAAAGTTGCTCAGTTGTGTCCGACTCTTTGCCACCCCATGCGCTACAGTCCATGGAATTCTCCAGGCAGAATACTGGAGTGGGTAACTTTTCCCATCTACAGGGGATCTTCCCAACCCAGGCCTGGAGAATTGTAAAGAGATGGACACGGCTGAGCATCTTTTACTTCTAAGTTACCATAATCAAGTTAATAAGAGACTAATGCATACAGCTGAGAAAATCAGTTTATTAATGTATAAGAACTGTAAGTACCAAAACATATTTCACATTGGTGGTAATTTTGCTGTTCAGTCGCTAAGTCGTGTCTGACTCTCTATGAGCCCAGGACTGCAGCGGGCTTCCCTGTCCTTCACAATCTCCCAGAGTTTGGTGGTCATTATTGCCCTGATTTTAGTCCTTCTACAAGAATAAATAGATAAATATATAATAATTTATTAGATAAATAAATAAATGTGGTGTATTAACCAGGAAATCAGAACAATGGTGTTTGGTTGGTTGCTTTCTTTTCTTTGCTCTGCTCCTCCCTCACTGCCGTTAGAATAGGTTTGGTCATTTCTGATCATAGAACTAATAGAAACTGATTGTAAAAAATATTTAAAGTTAACGTTATTTTGTAAACTTGCCTTTTTCATCATTTACTATATCAGAGAGATCATATATTTGTTCATGTCCAAATCAATAGAAGTCTTTAGAATAATTTTTAACAATTACTTAATTCTCTGTACCATAATTTATTTAACCAGTTTCCTATGTTAACTTTTTATTTTGAAATAATTTAAAACTGATAGAGAAGTTGAAAAAAATTAGACAAATACTTTCTGTATGACTTTTACCTAATTCCCCCAATTGTTGGTAACTTATCCTATTTGCCTTCTGAGCCGATGTATGCATTTGATTTTCCCCTGAGCCATTTGAGTTAATTGCTGAAGTGGTTGTCATTACCCTTCAACGCACCCTTGTGTACAGTAATTCCCTTTACCCTCAGGGGATATGTCCCAAGACCCTCAGTGGATGCCTGCAACTGTGGACAGTTCAGTTCAGTTGGGTTGCTCAGTCTTGTCTGACTCTTTGTGACCCCATGGATCATAGATGCCAGGCCTCCCTGTCCATCACCGACTCCCAGAGTTTACCCAAACTCATGTCCATTGAGTTGGTGATGCCATCCAACCATCTCATCCTCTGTCGTCCCCTTCTCCTCCTGCCCTCAATCTTTCCCAGCATCAGGGTCTTTTCCAATGAGTCAGCTCTTTGCATCAGGTGACCAAAGTATTGGAGTTTCAGCTTCAGCATCAGTCCTTCCAATGAATATTCAGGACTGATCTCCTTTAAGATGGACTGGTTGGATCTCCTTGAAGTCCAAAGGACTCTCAAGAGTCTTCTTCAACACCACAGTCCAAAAGCATCAATTCTTTGGCATTCAGCTTTCTTTATAGTCCACCTCTCACATCCATACATGGCTACTGGAAGAGTACTGGAAAAGTACTTCATATATACTGTATTTTCCTACACATATGTACACACTTATGATTTATGAAGTGTGTAAGCTTAATTTATGAATTAGGCACAGTAAGAGAAACAACAGTGACTAAAAATAGGACAATTATAACAATATATGTAATAAAAATTATGTAACTATGGTTTTCCTATCAAAATAATCTACTGAACAAACATTGTCTTTTCCATTTTATCTAAGCACTTAATTGTATACTGTGGCTGTACTTTTGCAGCTTGAGGTGCTGCAGCAATACTAGCACAAATTTCCTTTTCCTTCACAATTTCATAGCTAGAATATTTCTTTCCTTATTAAGTCTACAGCATTCACCTTTTCACTTAGAGAAAGCCCTTTACAGCTTCTCTTTGGTATGTCCAAATTGCCAGCACCACTCCTGTTGTGCTTTGGAGCCATTACTGAGTAAGGTAAGATCTACTCGAACGCAAGCATTGTCCTACCTGGATCGCAGGTCTGATGATGGAGACGAACAGGCAGGATATAGTGGACAAGGGGATGCTTGATAGAGCAGGATGGTGCAAGCTCTCGTCATCATACTCAGAATGGTGGCCAGTTTAAAAATTAGGAATTGCTTCTTTCTGGAATTTTCCGTCTGAGATTACTATTTTTGGCTGTGCTGAGTCTTCACTGCTGTGCATGGGCTTTCTCTACCTGTGAGGAACAGGGGCTACTCTCTTGTGGCGCACAGGCTTCTCTTGTTGTGGGGCATGGGTTCTAAGCTCGTGGGCTTCCGTAGTTGCAGCCCGTGGGCTCAGCAGTTGTGGCTCACAGAGAGCTGGCTCAGTAGTTGTGGCTCACAGGCTTAGTTGCTCCATGGCATGTGGGATCTTCCTGGACCAGGGATCAAATGGGGTATCCTCTGCTTTGCAAGGCGAATTCTAACCCACTGGACCACCAGGGAAGCCCCGTTTAATATTTTTGAACTTGGGTAACTAAACCAAGGAAAGCAAAACCTTGGTTAAGGAGGGACTATATTTCCTAAAAACAAGGATTATATATATGTGTGTGTGTATATATATACACATACTTATTATATACATCTATATAACTACAGTATGATAATAATGACAATCAGGAAATCAACACAGAAATAACACTAGCGCCCGATCCCAGGCTTTTACAGATTTCAACAGTTGACTCAACATACTTCATGGTTCCAGGACTGATACAGAAGCAAGTGTTTAGTTCTCAGTTCCCTCTGAGCTTCTCCAACCTGGAACAGTTCCTTAGGCCTACCTTCTCTTTATTGTCCTCAATAGTTTGAAAAAGTACAACCCAGTAACCCTGTAGAACACAGCTTCATTTGGTTTTGTTTGATGTTTCCTCATGATTAGATTCTCCTGCAGGTTAGTTTTGGGCAGAAATACTGGAGACCATTAAAGTGATGCTCTACTCTTATTGTGTTTTACCGAAAGGCCCTTAATGTCAACTTGAACCATTTCTGGTGATGTTAACTTTTATTTCAGCTGTTGTATTTTTTGTTCAGTTCTTTATGTCTTCTATTTGAGAGAACTTTTTTCTTTCTTCTTCTTTTTTTTTTTTTGTTTCAGATGTGTTTGCAATTGTTCATTGAAGCATTTTTCTGAGAGTTGCTATAAAATATTTGTTAGATAATTCAGAAATCCTGCCATCTCTTTGTGGGCATCTGATGATTGTCTTTTTTCATTCCTTTTGACGTCTTTCTAGTTCTTGGTATGATGAGTGATCTTTGATTGTAGCCTGGACATTTTAGGTAATAGGTTATAGGACTCTGGCTCTTCTTTAAACCTCCTGTTCTTCTTCTGATACCACTTAGGTAGTAGAAGAGGTCAGGGGACACTCCTTCCTAACTGCCAACGGGGGTTAGAATTCAAGGTTCCTCACTGGGCCTCTCTTGATGCCTCCCTGGCCAGGATGGGTAGGAGTACCTAATGGCTGCTCCTCACCGTGGTCTTTACTGATGTCAGAAGGCAGAGGTGGCCTCTTAGCTGGGTGGAGGTGGATATCCTGATCTCCCCTGGGCCGCCTCTTATACTGACCCCCTCCCCACAGCAGGGAAAGGGAGAGATCCCTTGTTCCAGTTGGGATTTGATGTCCAGACTCTCCTCATGGTCTCACTGATACCATAGGGTAGGGGACAGGATGGCAGGGATGAAGTCCTGGCTCCCTCCTTAGCCCTCTCTGATACCACTGCAGTGGGGGAGCCGGGGCACCTCATCACAGCCTGGGGAGGGGGCAAGCCTAGGCTCCCCGCGAGACCTTAGCTAGTGATGAGGAAGTGTGGGGCCGTGTTTTTTCCTTTGGTGTTTGTCTAGAGCAGAGAGGTTACTGTGCAGAAGTTCTGTCTTGCTAGCCTGTCCCATGCCTGGTTTCGTGGCCTGAGAGTTGCAGGCTTTTGTTTTGTCTATACCCATTGGAGTTTCTAGGCAGCTGGCTTTTCCAATATCCAGTTTGGACTACATGAAGCAAAAAGAAAATCCACAGAACTCACCACAGTGTTACTCTTCAGCTCCTATTCAATGTGCATACTTTTATCCACCGTTGAGTCATAAGTTATATTCTTTTCGTAGACAATGTCCAGGGTTTCAGCTGTATTTAGCAAAAAGAACAAGGATAAGTACACCCACTCTATCTTCCTGGAAACAGAAGTCCTATTGCTGTTACTGTAATTTTGGTTAAGATGGTGTCTGCCACATTTTACATTGGAAAGTTAATATTTTCTACTTTTTAAAATAGTAAATATTTTGTAGGGAAATACATTGAGGTAATGCAAATATTCTGTTTCTCATTAAACTTTTTATCATCCATTGATTCTAAACACCCATTGATGTTTGCCAAATATTTATCTGATTCTATCATTCCTTGTACATTTATAAACTTGGATTCTGCTATAAGGTAAAGCCTCTTCTTCCCCATTTATCTATCTCTTTATATTATATATTCATGGATTCCTATTTTATCAGTGGTTTATATCACATTATGTGCAGTGGTTAAATATATTTTCAAATGTTTATTGACTGTTGTATTGCTTCTTCTATGAATTGCCTGTGTCTTTGCTAATTTTTCTATTAGGATATTAATCTTGATGTGAAGAATGACTTTTTGTTTTACTAAAGACAGCATCTTATGTGTCAAATGATTCTTGTGGTTATTTATTTTTCTCTTAAATTTGTTTCTTGTTCTTTTTACCATGCACAGCATTAAAACTTTTGTGTAGTTAAGTGCATCAGTCTTTTCTTTCATGGTTTCTGCTTGTATGTTTTGCTTAGAAATATCATTCCCATTCTGAGATTATACAATTATTCACTTAAAACGTGTCTTGTTATTTTGTTATTGTTATTTGTCTTGTTATTAAACCGCGTCTCTGTTTTTGACATTTAACTCTCTAACTCATCTTGTACTTAATTTTTGCATAAAGCATGATAGGGATCCAGTGACCTATCACTGATCATGTCAATGTCAAGTCAGTGTCACATAGGTTAAGTATGGATTCCCTGCAAGAATGGAGTGTTCATTGCAGTGGGGTTGTGCCAACATAGTTGTCAATTACTCCATCCTTTATTCATCTCTATCACGCATTAAGTTATTATGGTTGAATCTATTTCTTTACTCTTTATTCTGTTTCATTTATCTGTCTTTTGGTGCATTTTTATATCTGAAGGACATATCCTCCTTCTGTACTCTTTTTCCCTAGCAGTTTCCTGATTTTTTTTTCTGACACCTTTTCTTAAAATTTATTTTTAACTGGAGTTTAATTGCTTTACAATGTTGTTCATTTCTGCTATACAATAGTATGAATCAGCTATATGTATACGTGTATCCTCTCCTCTTGAGCTTCCCTCCCACCTGACACCTTTACTTTTTAAAATTTGCTTTAGCATTATTTTTCCCTGTTAAATAACCCTATCTCACCGGGAGATGCAGATTCAACAAGTCTTAATACATATAAAGTGACCATTACAGTGGCTGCTAAGATAAATATTCAGCAAAGTTAATTATTACTTTTAAGTGGCAAAAGTCCAACTCCAACTGTCTTTAGAAAAAAGACTTTTTTCATGTAAGGGTTCATGTAACTGATAAGCCTGGGGCAGAGCTGGACTAAGAGGTCTAAGTGGTACAGTCTCTCCTAGACACTGGAAGACACTGGCCTTCCAGAACTCAGTTTCTAAGTTTAAAATCCCTGGAGAGCTGAAGACTTCCTGGCAGTCCAGTGGTTGCAGGGGGCACAGGTTCAATGATCCTTGGAGAACTAAGATCCCAGTTACCTGCAAAGTGTGGCCAAAAATAAATAAATAAAATAAAATGGAGAAAGAGCATCATCTTAAAAACAAAAGAATTTCTTAAACAAAACCCTGGAGAGAAGAAAGCATCTTCTTTCTTCTCCACACAGCTCTAGCTGAGAATTCTTGGGGGAGGTTCTAGCTGAAGTAGCTTTTGTCAAGCAAACATCTCTGAGCCAAATACTGTAGTGGGAATGGATATGCCGCCCTTGTTCCCTGGTGGTCAGTCTGCCTCACCTGAGCAGTATGGAAGTGATTCTGTCTTTAGAAGACTGGGGATGAGACACTGCTTGAAAAAGCAAAAACAAAAACTAGGTGATGCTGTATTTCCTTCTGCTTCAAGTTCTTTGAGCTACTTCTTTGTTGCTTCTACAGCTAGCCTATGTTATTAGTAAGTCCCTATTGAAAAATTAAAAAGTTGAATCGCCAGCTTTTCCCTTGTCCATTGGGTCAGAGTTCATTTGCAGATAGTGGAAACCTCTCTGGGTTTTCATAAGAGGAAACTCCTCTTATGCGGAGACAGGTACAAGACCACCTATTAGGGGATTCAGTGCTGAGAAACTGAGAAATGGAGGAGCAGACTCTAAGCCGAGTATCCGGAAAGGACCCCCAGAACAAGAAAAGGACTCCCACACAGAACTGGCTTGCCAGAGCCACTAAGCAGTCAAACAGACACTGTTCCATTCACGAGCTCCATGTCTGACCGTCTCCTATGTGGTTTGGAAAGTAAGAAGCCACCATCTTGACTGTTGGCTCCGGAACCTCATCACCTCAGCCACGCTCCTTCGTAGCAAATAGATGCCCTCTGCTGTGCCTTTGATCACCTGGGTCCCCTCTACTGCTGCTGCAAAAAGGCCAAACACTTCCATGCTGGCTGGGAACAAACAAGGGAGAAGTGGCTCCTCCCTAGCAGCTGGGGAATGTAGTCTTCATTTGCTAGGCCCTAGCACTCATCTGGGTGTAGCCATAAGGGGGTTGGAATGGGATGGAGTGAGCCACGCCACCAAGGAAGAATGGTGGGAAGGAAACCTCTACCACCGACTTATGCATCATTTTGGAAATGGGAAAGGGTATTTTTGTAACCCTCCAAAAGGTTATAATCTTAACCTTTAATCTATAAAGGATATCATCTTGCTCTAAAGCACAGGTAGCAACTATAAACATACACACACAAATAGATATGAACTGTTATATGTATATGTGTTTGCATATATATACGTGTGTGGGGGGTGTTAGTTGCCAGTCAGGTCTGACTCTTTGTGATCCCATGGACTGTAGTTCACCAGGCTCCTCTATCCATGGGATTCTCCAGGCAACAATACTGGAGTGGGGTGCCATTTCCTTCTCTAGAGGATCTTCCTGACCCAGGGATGCAACTTGCATCTCCTTGCATCTCCTATGCCTCCTGCATTGGCAGGTGGGTTCTTTACCACTGCACCACCTGGGAAGCCCAATAAATATATATGTATACATGTCTGTATTTTTCTCATTTTACTGGTTGTCACTAGGTCATCAAAAAACTTACCACACACCAGTTCTGGGTCAGTGAAATAGTCTTGGAGAAATCTTATTCTTCTGGGTGGACAGAAAAAAAGCAAAAGATTTAATTTAAATAGGTGATATATATATATTTTTTACTACTACTTAATCAGCTTGTTTGTTTTTGGTAGGAAAGAACCTGAAATTACATTTGGTAGGGTGCTGTTTGAATTATATTGATACAAGAGTTATTTATTTATGCCTGCCTTCCTTCACTTCTCCTCTACCATCACATCATTCTAACTTCCCACACCTGGGCCTGCTTTTCCCAGGCTGTTGACTCTTGCCCTCTAACCTCTGTATTTTCCTGCTTCCCAGCTCTTACTTAGGCACCAGGATGCATATCAGGCTGGATCCGTGTTTCCTGACTCATTTTACCCTAGCATCTGTGAGAGAGGTAAGATGAAGACTTACAGACCAGATGATGTTGCTTTTCCTTGGTTGATAGGAACAGCTCAGACTCAAACAAATATCAAACAACACATTATATTTTCCACTGTTGTTGATCAATGACTTAGTTCGGTTGTGTTTTCCATTTAACCAAAACTTACTTGCTCAAGGGTAGAAATTCTGAAAGCTTTATTCTAAGCAGTCTGAATTACTCTCCTGCTTCATGGCAGAAGAGAGAACATTTTGAAGGAAATCAAAAGGTTGGAGTTTTTACTCCTTGAATGTTATCTGTTAGCATGTGACCTTGAAAAAGCCCCTTCCATGCTGAGTCTCAGTTTTCATGTCTGCAACATAGTCATATCTAAATTAATTACTATTTAATAGTAATAATTAACGCATGCCTGGCTGCTGTACTGAATTGCTGTTGGCATTAACGTATGTTGTTTTGTCAAGTGTTATGCAAACCCAAGATAATATTTTAAGTTAAATGTGCTTCAGTTATACTTTGAACAAAAGTGGTTAGGCTGTTTTTAGTTTAATAATGACTCAAAAATTTGGAGGGATCTGAACTCTGGGATTTTGCTTTTGATTGCGTCTGTGACTTGTGACACTCCATGAAGAATCTGGCACTTCAAGGCTTAGAATAGATGTCCATTCCTGTTTTTTTTTTTTCCACTCACCCCTCCTGTGGGAATAAAGAGGCATACAGCACACCCCATTTAAAAATATTATAAATTCAAATACTTGAAAGCCGTTGGAATATCTGCTTTTTTTCTTCTGTGCTGTTAGAAAGGCTGACTGTGATGGAAAAGAAGATTAAAAAAAAAACACCCAAATTAAAAAACAAACAAAAAAACCCAGAAACAGCTTATTTCTTTAGCTTTAGGGTACAGAACTTAACACTTCCAGCTTCTCTTGCAGCCCAGCCATTTCTAGATGCTATGAGCAGTTAAGGCTCCTTTTTCTTTTGGCTGGCCATTCTGTCCAAGAGGCTTCCTTTGAATATTGACTCAGGAAACTAAGAGGCTTGGAGGGAAGGCGAAGGAACGCAGCCACACAGCAGGTGGTGGTAGAATATTTCATTGAGAATCTCCAACTTTTTTAAAAAATTGGGGTATAGTTGCTTTACAATGTTGTGTTGGTTTCTGTTGTACGTTGAAGTGAACCAGCCATTTGTATACATATATCCTGGTTTTTGTATTTCCTTCCCATTTAGGTTTCCATAGAACACTGAGTAGAGTTCCTTGTGCTATACAGCAGGCTCTCATTTGTGCATATCAGTATCTATATGTCAATCCCAACCTCACAGTTCATTCCCTGCTTCTCTCTTGGTATCCATATGTTTGTTCCCTACATCTCTGTCTCTGTTTCTGCCTTGCAAACAGGTTCATCTGTACCATTTTTCTAGATTGCATGTTTATGTATTAATGTACAATGTTTTCCTCTGACTTTGTGTGATAGTCTTGAGGTTTATCCACATCTCTACTAATGACCCACTTTCATTCCTTTTTATGACTGAGTCATTTTCCATTGTTCAAATAGACACAAGTACCCCAGTGTTTGTTGAACACTATTTACATTAGCAAAGACATGGAAATAACCGAAGTGTCCACAGATGAGTGGATGAACAAAGATGTGGTGTGTATATACAAGAGACTCTCCAGCCTTTCAAGAAGGCTCTGACGGTTGCCTCTGTTTTGTCAGGACGATTCCATGAGGTGTCAGAGAGCACTCACTGGACTCCATTTCTTAACGCAAGCGTTCATTATATCCGGAAGAACTATCCTTTTCCCTGGGATGAGGTAGGCACAGCCTGTAACCCTCAAAATACTCTGTTCCAGACTTGCCAAGTACTACTGTTGCACCCGCATTAACTCCATTTCTAACCCCAACCCTTAACCCAGACTCTGAGGGCCACTCACCCTTCTGCCTCAATACCGAACACAGCATATGGGACATAGTAAACAGCTAATTAACAGCTGAACAAATGGTTTTTCAAAATTTACATCTTCAGTTTTATTTTCAATAAACAATGTTGTTAAAATTTGGGGCATGTCATGTGGTCATTTTGCTCCCCTAGTAAATAAATCTGAAAGCAGTTTCAAGGCACTCAGAAACATTTCAAAAAAAATTCTTTGTGGTTCAGGGGTAACTACAACATACCTGTCTCAGATGTTTTCGTTAAGTCTCAGTAATGGAAATGAATTCATATTTGTTCATCCTTTTAGTAATATTGTTATAAAATAACTACCTTCCCCCCACCCCCAACTCTAATTTGCTTGTTTGGCAGGACACAGAGAAATTGGTAGCTTTCTTGTTTGGAATTACGTCTCACATGGTGGCTGATGTCAACTGGCATAGCCTGGGTATTGAACAAGGATTCCTCAGGACGATGGCTGCCGTGAGTACATAGCTTCAGGGTAATGACTTTGTGGGAATGATATTGTCCTATTCAAGATTCAAAACTGACTCTTTTAGGATAGTCAGGGACTTTGGAAAGGGTATGTACACACTGCTATATTTAAAATGGATAATCAACAATGTTATGTGCCAGTCTGGATGGGAGAGGGGTTTGGGGGAGAATGGATAATGTATATGTATGACAGAGTCCCTTCGCTGTTCACCTGAAACTCCCACAACATTGTTAATCGGCTATACCTAAATACAAAATTTTTTCAGTGCTAAAAAAATGAAAATTTAAAAAAATTTATTAAAAAAACCTGACTATTTTAGGAAAAGAAAAACTTAGGTTATTCAGATTCACATTGAAATAAGACTCTTTGCCCAATGCAGTATTCATTAGATTTCCATGTCTTCTTGTTCATTGTTCTTACACATTTGCTACCCTGGGTAAATTCATCCACGTGGGCAGATTGACTAATGTGCCCTGAAGACAGCCATAGATGTCATGTTCTGTTTAGTCACAAACAATATTTGAGACATTTTATGTTTTATTCAAGCTATGCATCTTAACAGTAGAAGTATAAACCCCTACTATCTGGTTCTATTTGAAAGTAAATTAGCATGCTTTTTTTTCCTTTTTTCTTTTCTATATGAAGATGCCATATCCCCACTGGAAATTGTGACCTTGCCTGATGAAAGTCCCCTCTGGTTATTCACTGATGTTAATACTATCCTGGAAAAAATTTAAACTTGCACTTGGAGATTGTTCATGTACCCTGTTAGAGACAAATGTTTGCAGCAGCTTTATCTGTTAAGACATGAAGCATACAGCTCAGCTGCCAGTATCATTTTTTTGAAAACAAATAATAAAATTAAATGTTTCTTTGAAAAGTGAGTCCAGTCACTACTACGCGTCCTCAGCAGTCATTGGGTTAGGCTATCATCTCCCCACGCCCCGCTTCATTGCGGGGTAGGAGTGTGGCCTTCAATTTGTGATATATATTAGATGATTCTCTTTTTTCGACTTCCCTGGTAGCTCAGATGGTAAAGCGTCTGCCTGCAATGCGGGAGACCTGAGTTTGATCCCTGGGTAAGGAAGATCCCCTGGAGAAGGAAATGGCAACCCACTCCAGTACTCTTGTCTGGAAAATCCTGTGGATGGAGGAGCCTGGTAGGCTACAAGTCCATGGGGTCACAAAGAGTCCGACCAACTTCACTTTCACTTTGAGGGCTTCCCTGGTGGCTCAGAGGTTAAAGTGTCTGCCTACAATGCTGGAGATCTGGGTTCAATCCCCGCATTGGGAAGATCCCCTGGAGAAAGGAATGGCAACCCGCTCCAGTATTCTTGCCTGGAGAATCCCATGGACGGAGGAGCCTGGTGGGCTACAGTCCATGGGGTCACAAAGAGTCGGACATGACTGAGTGACTTCACTTTCACTTTCTCTTTTTTCCCTCAGATTGATTTTCACAACTCCTATTCCGAGGCGCATCCGGCTGGTGATTTCGGTACTACTTATTTACATTTGCCAGAGTTTCTTTCGTGGTAGTTATATTTCACTTGTAGTCGCTGTTGTACTCTATGTATGTATGCTTTTAGTTTTTTGCCACTAGCTTTCTATTTTAACATGGCAATTGTTTAGAGTACAGGAATTCTCCATTTAATATAGAGATGCACATCTGCAAAGATTATAAATATATATGTATTATATATGTATGTATATGCATTATAGGTGTATATATATGCATTATATGTATATACGTACATATGTATATAATATGTAATATTATATATGTTTTTTGTAAAAACCAAACAAAAAATGGGGTTTTCTGTGGTGGTTCAGTGGTTAAGAAGTCTCTGTGCTTCTACTGCAGGGGACTCAGGTTCAATCTCTGGTCAGGGAAATTCCACTTGCCTTAGGTGCAGCCAAAAAAAGAACAAAACAACCAGAAAAACACCATTATATTTTATCATTGACTTGTGCCTTTATTTTAGAAAAGCATTACTTTTAAAATCGGATTTAAATTCATTGCCTAGTGTCTCCTAATACTTTAGCTTTAAATGGATAAACTCCATCTTTTTCTATATTAAATTACGTTTAAATATGCACAGTATTGGTGAGTAGTGTATTTAAATAGAAGAATCTTTATGGTCCATTTTAAAGTGAAAAACCTTTTGGTTATATGAGTTTCTTTATTCTCTGAATTAATTTTCTTTCTTAATTCATGTGTTCACTACGATTTTAAAAGATCATTTTTTCTTAAAGATGTGCTTATGCCACTAAAGTAATGAACAGAAACCTATAGTGTGAAGAACTAATAAACTGAATTATGCAAATTTATGTTCAAAGAAGCTTGCTATGTATTGTCATTAATTCTCCAAAAGCAAATATTTTTCTCATATCATAGGAGGAGACGTGCTGAGCCAGTTCGAGTTTAAATTTAATTACCTCTCACGGCAGTGGTAAGAGCAACGTACATTTAAATATGTGATACCCAAGTGGCAGTTAGGAGCTTGACTCTTTTTTTCCTTAGAAAAGAAAACTTACAGTGTAATAAGGAGCCTTCTACATTTGTACATGTTGGAAAGTATAACTAAAGATTAGACTAGTCTAAGTAGATTCTTTTAAAAATCTGTGAATTATGCCAAACACAATAAAAAATAAGATGATCCACACTGTATAGCTGCCAACTCCCTTAAGAAGTAGACCATTGCTGAAATATAAAGGCTCCCTGCCTTTCCTTCTGTCGTATCACTTTTTCTCCCACTAGGTATAACCACAACCTTAGGTTTGCTTAATCACTTAGTCGCTTTTCTCTTAGAGTTTTACAACATGTAGCTGTATCCATGGGCTTCACAAGTGGTACCAGTGGTAAAGAACCCGCCTGCCAATGCAGGAGACATAAGAGATGCCCGTTCAATCCCTGGGTAGGGAAGACCCCCCCTTGGAGTAGGAAATGGCAACCCACTCCAGCATTCTTGCCTGGGAAATTCCAGTAACAGAGGAGCCTGGTGGGTTGCTGTCCATATAGTCACAAAGAGTCAGATACAACTGAGCACATAAGCACAGTCATAGTGTGAAAGTGAAAGTGAGGTCGCTCAGTTGTGTCTGACTCTTTGCGACCCCATGGACTGCAGCCCACCAGGCTCCTCCACCCATGGGATTTTCCAGGCAGGAGTACTGGAGTGGGGTGCTATTCCCTTGTATGCAAAATATTATATGGATTTTTACTTTAAATAGAATTATACATCATCATTTGGCTTAAAAATAAATTTTAAATTAGAATTTAATTTTAAAATGTTTCTTATTTAAAATTATTTCCCTGACATTTAATCATATTGATATGTTCAACGATAGGTCATCGATTTTCACCACTGTATGGTCCTCCCTTGTGTAAATCTACCAGAATGACTTGATCCTAGTGTTGATGGATGTGTAGGTAGTATTAAGTGTTTTTGCTTTATAAGTCATGTTGCTATGTACATTTTTGTACATGCATTTTTGCACTTGAGGGGAATCTCTTTCAAGTAAAAAGAGAAGTGGAACTGTTGGGCCGTAGGACTTAGGCAGGTTTAACCTAAGTAAATAATCCCTGGCTGTCATTTAGAATGGTCTTCCCAACTTGTCCTCCCACCAGCTTTGTTCTCACTCTTCTGCATTCTCTAATACTTTGTATTGTCCAGCTTTAAAATTTTTCTAACCTATTTGGTGTAAAATGGTATCTCCTTAGAGTTTTAATTCACATTTCCCAGGTTACTGTTATAGTAAGGTTGAATATTCTTTCATATTTTATCGATTGTGTTTCATTTTAAGTGAGAAACTTGTTTGGTTTTTAGCCTATTTTTCTGTTGGGTTTTCCTTTTTATTTCTGAGTATTCTTGGTATATTCTGGGTTCTAATCTTTTGTCAGTTTATCAATTATTTGTTATAAATATCTTTTAATAGTTTGTGGCATGTCTTTTTACTTATGGTATATCTTGAAAAATAGAATTTATTAATTTTAATGTAGTTAATGTATCAGGCTATTCCTTTGTAATTTGTACTTTTAACATCTTATTTAAGAAATCCTTTCCTACCTTGAGGTCATGAGGTTATTCTCCTACATAGCCTTCTAAATATTTCATAGTTTCATTTTCTTTCTTTTTTTCTAATTTATTTTTTAAATTGTAGGATAATTGCTTTACAGTATTGTTGGTTTCTACCATATATCAGTATGAATCAGCCATAGGTGTACATATATCCCCTCCCTCTTGAATCTCTCTCCCACCCCTTCCCCCCTTCTAGATTGTCACAGTATAGTTTAATTTCTTAACTTTATATCTTTAATTTACCTGGAGTTAATTTTTTGTATATTCTGTGTTAGAAATTTTATTTTTTTCCTACAGAGATAACTGATTGTCTCAGAACCATTTATCAATAGTCTAATTTTATTCACTAATCTGTAATGTCCTCTTTGACATAAAATTCCAAGTGTATGTGGGTCAGTTTCTGGGCTTTCTATCATGTTCTATTGGTCTAATTGACTATTCCTGAGTGATACTGAGTTTTAAAAAAAAAACAGCTTTAATGCATTTTGATATCTATCAGGGCCGATTTCCCAACCTGTCCTTTTTCTTCGAATGTACCTTGAAGAAATGTACCTTTCTTCAAAGGTATACTCCTCACTTGATTCATGAAATCAGATGAGAAGTATACCTTCCTTTGCTGTTTTCTGGAAGTTTGTGTAAGATTATAACTTTGATTTCTTGAATGTTTCGTAGAACTCATCTATAAAGCCGGATGTTTTAAAAAGTAGTGACTTTTGATTTTAGGACTTAACTGTTTTTCAGTTTCTTCTTAAAGAGTTTTATTATTTTTCTAGGACATTTCTATTTATTTATTTATTTATTTTTTACTTTATTTTACTTTAAAATACTGTATTGGTTTTGCCATACATTGACATGAATCCACCACGGGCATACATGAGTTCCATACATTTTGGCATAAGGGAGTTCATAATATCCTCATTTTTTTACCCCTCATTTTACTTGTACTTCTGTTTGTTTGGTATCTATAATTATTATTTATTGTGCCTTCTCTTATATTTTCAAACAATTAATCATGGCTAATGTTTTTCAGTTTTATTATTGAAAAAAACTTTTGGCTTTATTGATCCTTTCTATTAATACTATATGTTCTTTTTCTCTTTCATTACTTTTTCTTATATTTATTTTTTTCCTTCTATTCTTCTTTGGTTCCTGTGAAATTTGAGTCTTGAGCTCTACCAAATGATTAATTTTTATCTATTAGCATTTATTAATTATCTATTATTAATTTTTCATCTGTACTTGAAAAGAATGTTAATTCTCCAATTTGTGGTTTAACACTATATATATGTGTGTGTGTGTGTGTGTGTATATATATATGTATTAGCTCAAGCTTTTTAAATGTACTGCTCAAATCATAAGATTCATCAGTTTTAAATAATATAATCTTACTACTTTTATCTGGACAGTCTCACAATTACTGAGAAATGCATTTAAAAATCTCCTTCTATGATGATGAAATTTTTCAATTTCTCCTTGTAGTTAGGTCAAAGTTTGCTATACATGTATTTGAACATATGTTGTTAAGTATATTCAAATTTTCAAATCTCATGTCTTTCTGATGAATCGAACTTTCTATCTGGTGGCTGTCTTTATATTTTACAATACTTGCTGCCTTCAAGTCCGATTTATCAGATATTACAGATGACACCACCCTTATGGCAGAAAGTGAAGAGGAGCTAAAAAGCCTCTTGTTGAAAGTGAAAGAGGAGAGTGAAAAAGTTGGCTTAAAGCTCAACATTCAGAAAACAAAGATCATGGCATCTGGCCCCATCACTTCATGGGAAATAGATGGGGAAACAGTAGAAACAGTGTCAGACTTTATTTTTTGGGGCTCCAAAATCACTGCAGATGGTGACTGCAGCCATGAAATTAAAAGACACTTACTCCTTGGAAGAAAAGTTATGACCAACCTAGATAGTATATTCAAAAGCAGAGACATTACTTTGCCGACTAAGGTCCGTCTAGTCAAGGCTATGGTTTTTCCTGTGGTCATGTATGGATGTGAGAGTTGGACTGTGAAGAAGGCTGAGCGCAGAAGAATTGATGCTTTTGAACTGTGGTGTTGGAGAAGACTCTTGAGAGTCCCTTGGACTGCAAGGAGATCCAACCAGTCCATTCTGAAGGAGATCAACCCTGGGATTTCTTTGGAAGGAATGATGCTAAAACTGAAGCTCCAGTACTTTGGCCACCTCATGTGAAGAGTTGACTCATTGGAAAAGACCCTGATGCTGGGAGGGATTGGGGGCAGGAGGAGAAGGGGCGACCGAGGATGAGATGGCTGGGTGGCATCACTGACTCAATGGACGTGAGTCTGAGTGAACTCCGGGAGTTGGTGATGGACAGGGAGGCCTGGCGTGCTGCGAGTCATGGGGTCGCAAAGAGTCGGACACGACTGAGCGACTGAACGGAACGGAATGGAACTGTTGGATACACTGTTGTTGTTGTTTCTTCACATGTTTACTAAGCAGATGGGAGGTGACATGACTCTGTCCCTCAGTCTTAGTCTCTGAGTATGGAGAGCTGGAAGCAGGGAGGAATACATATAGAACAAAACAGAACTAGAGCTGGGGGCTTTGGCAAGTTGCCCATTCCCATCCCTGGTCCAGCTGCCTCAGAACTAAGGGAGACCCAGAATCAACAGGTCGCTCTCAAGGCAGTTGAGGACAACTGGTCTTTGGATGCCCCAGGAAGAGGTGGTGGCAGCAGGGACCTGAGGTTCCCCACCGGCTCTACACTGGGTGAGATGCCCATTTCACATTGTGCATCATCCAGGATCTGGTCTTCTTTCAGTTTTATTCAGTGGTGCTTGAATTCCTCAAGGCTTAAGTTACAGTTGCATTTCTCCAGGGAAGGCTTGTCTTGCATTCTGCAGCCTACCTCAAGGCACCATTAACTGGGACCACATTTAAATGATATTCAACCCTAGAAGTTTTTCTGACTATGCAGATAGCATGAATGCAAGACCAAACATTTGTAGGGTTGGGTAGTGGTTACTGATTCTAGAGGCAAGATAGCTTTCCCTCTCTATATCCATTTCTATGATGAAGACAGAGGTTTCTTTGCTGTCTTGTTAGTATGTTGGATTTATTTCTGGCTAATGTTCATGCAGAAAGTATAGCCTTTAATGAGGAGTTTCCTGTGAGAAATGGCCCACTTTGGGTGATTCCTACACTTTAGCTCTTATTTCTTGTATGCCATCCAACTATCCAAAGGAAAAAAAAAAAAAAAATTCCTAGGTTCCCAGGTTTAGCAGATGTCTTCAGGGCAAAAACTGGCTTTCCCACTCACTTACCTGCCAAAGTTTCCAGCTCCAACTTATTTTGGGCCATTGGAAAATTTCACTTTCTTGCTAACTTGGTGATTCATCTCAAAAAATATTTTTGTTAGACTTTTTGCTAGACTTTTAAGCTATATTTATGGAGAAGACCATTCTGGTGTGCTTGTAAAGTAAAAAATGGACAACGCAATAGATTCCTTCTTATAGATACACTAAATTAGGTTGTGTTTGTATTTATATTTATGTCTGGTATAATCTAAGGTTTCTTAAAGATAAAAGATAACAGTATAAACTTAATTTTTAAAATGTGGCTCTTCCTCCAACTGAAATAACTAACACCTCTAAATCAAAAACTTGACTTAGACTTCTCTTTTACTACCTACCACTGTGTATTCTGAAAGTAGGATGTTGGGATGAAGAGTTATTTTGGAGCGTTTTTAAAAAATGATTCCTGAGAATGATGCAACTCAAAAGACTAAAAATATCTTCTATTGCTCTTTGAATTCACAAAACTAAACATTCCTTTTATATGTTGTTGTTCAGTTGCTAAGTCCTGTCTGACTCTTGGTGACCCCATGGACTGCAGCATGCTAGGCTCCCCTGACCTTCACTGTCTCCTGGAGTTTGCTCAGATTCATGGCCATTGAGTCGGTGATGCTATCTAAACATCTCATCTTCTGCCACCCCCCTCTCCTTTTGCCTTCAGTCTTTCTTAACATCAGGGTGTTTTCCAGTGAGTCAGCTCTTTGCATCATGTGGCCAAAGTATTGGAGCTTCAGTTTCAGCATCAATCCTTCCAATGAATATTCAGGTTGATTTCCTTTAGGATTGACTGGTTGGATCTCCTTGCAGTCCAAGGGACTCTCAAGAGTCTTCTCCAACACCACAACTCAAAAACATCAGTTCTTCAGCACTCAGCCTTCTTTGTGATCCACCTCTCACATCTCTACATGACTAACAGATAAACCACAGCTTTGACTATATGCATCGTTGTCAGCAAAGTGATATCTCTGCTTATTGATATGCTGTCTTAGCTTTGTCACAGCTTTCCTTAAAGGAGGAAAGGAGCAAACATCTTTTAATTTCATGGCTGCAGTCACCATCTGCAGTGATTTTTTGAGCCCAAGAAAATAAAATCTGTTACTACTTCCACTTTCCCCATTTCTGTTTGCCATGAAGTGATGGGACCAGATGCCATGATCTTAGTTTTTTTGGATGCTGAGTTTTAAGATGGCTTTTTTACTCTCTTCTTTCACCCTCATCAAGAGGCACTTTAGTTCCTCATGACTTTCTGCCATTATGCATTATGCATCATCTGCATATCTGAGGTTGTTGATATTTCTCCTGCTTCTCTTCTTTCCTTGGCTATTTGTAAAGCCTTCTCAGACAACCACTTTACTTTCTTGTATTTCTTTTTCTTTGGGATGGTTTTGGTCACTGCCTCCTGTACAGTGTTACAAACCTCCATTCATAGTACTTCAAGCACTCTGTCTACCAGATCTAATCCTTTGAAACTATTCATCACTTCCACTGTATATTCATGAGGGATTTGCTTTAGGTCATACCTGTATGGTCTAGTAATTTTTCCCTACTTTCTTCAATTTCAGCATGAATTTTGCAATAAGGAGCTCATGATCTGAGCCACAATCAGCTCCTACTCTTATTTTTGCTGACTATATAGGGCTTCTCCATCTTCAGCTGCAAAGATATAATCAATCTGATTTCAGTATTGACCATCTGGTGATGTCCATGTATAGAGTCTTTTCTTGTATTTCTGGAAAAGGGTCTTTGCTATGACCAGTGTGTTCTCTTGACAAAACTGTTAGTCTTTATTTGCTTCATTTTGTACTCCAAGGTCAAACTTGCCTCTTACTCCAGGTATTTCTTGACTTCCTACTTTTGCATTCCAGTCCCCTGTGATGAAAAGGACATCTTTTTTTGGTGTTAGTTCTGAAACGTCTTACAGGTCTTCATAGAACTGTTCAATTTTAGCTTCTTTGGCATTAGTGTTTGGAGCATAGACTTGGATTACTGTGATGTTGAATGATTTGCCTTGAAAATGAACTAAGATCATTCTGTCATTTTTGAGGTTGCACTCAAGTACCACATTTCAGACCCTTTTGTTGACTATGAGAGCTGCTCATAGTTTCTTATCTTTGTATAAATATTTGATTAGGGTACCAGTCATTTGCTCTGCAGCCTTGGGCAAATTATTGAACTTTCCTGTGCCTTAGTTTCCTGTATGTGAAGTAGGACTGTGATAGTATCAACCACCCAGGGTTGTTACATGAATAATGCATGTAAAGTCCTTTACATGGTATCTGGCACCTATTAATCCTGGAATCACTGGTAGCTGCTGTGACCACTGTTGTTACCTTCAACTTCAGAATCAAAACAGCCCTCATTTTATTCTAATGCTTTTCTCAGGTATGTGCCTGTTGAAGATCTCCTGGGAATTTATAAAGAACTCTACGGCCGAGCAGTCATCACCAAAAACGCCATTGTTGACTGTTCATACCTTCAGTTCTTGGAAATGTAAGTGTAACTGGAGGAATATTTGCAAGTGATTTTATTGTGACTTCCTTAACACACTTTCTGATGCTTTAGCTGCCTGAGTGTGGGTATTGGATTTATGGATTTTGCTTGTTCAAAGTCAGTTGCATGATAGTAGATATCTGTTGCTGGAACTTTTCTTCATTCATTTGTTTTATTTCTTTGTGGAAATCACAACTCACAATCTAAATTATTGCTGATGTTGCAGGTATGCGGAGATGTTAGCTGTTTCCAAGGTAAAGGCATTTATTCTTCAAAATCTGAATTGAAAGTGTTATAGATACCATGAGAAGCACTTGATTCGTTATTTATTAGATTATTTTTCTTTCTCTTTGCCATAGCTTTATCCCACTTATTCTATAAAATCCCCATTTTTGGTGGAACAATTTCAAGAATACTTCCTAGGAGGGCTGGAAGATATGGCGTTTTGGTCCACTAATATTTACCATCTGACAAGTTACATGTTAAAGAACGGGACCAGGTGAATTCTTACTCTTTCTTCTACCAATCACTCCCTGTATTGCTATTCCATCCCCATCATAACTCCCAGGCTTTTCAGTTGATCAAATGAGGACAAAGTCTCAGGAAGTGCTGTCATGTCCTAATGAAGCAGGGAAAGAATGGAAACTGTCACTTCAAAACTCCAACTCGCTCACATCTGGTTGGGTTTATTGATGTCTCTCTTGTCTTAGGGATGGAGAGGTAGATTTTGCCAAGTTCATGACCTGGGAGAAATGGCTCAGGTGGGAAGGAATCCGCTTCACCAGCTGTGCAGCATCTGTTTCTTTTGGGAGACCCCATGCTGTGGGCTGGGGTGCCCACCTCCCCAAGCTCCAGCAGTGGATACAGCCATCTTTCTCTCCACCCTGATTGAGCTATCAGGGCTCCAGGGTTTCAGAGGGCATTTCACGTAAGCCCCATACTCCAAAAGAAAGTCGGAAATGAAGGCATTTGTAAGGCGCAGCCTTCTGTTGGAATCTGACATGCAGCCCCAATGGGAGAGCATGTCAACCTCCAGCTCCTTTTCTGCTCTGCCTCAGCACACCCAGGATGAATGTCATCCAGAGACTCAGATGCACACCAGAGTAGACTGGTCTTGTCCCCAGTTCCAACTGCAATGTTACACATTTTGGCTCTCACAGGATCTGTTTATGGTCTGAGGGAGCCGAGGTTCTCTCAGAACCCATTTCCAACTGGACTACTCAGGATGGAGCCCCTCCCATGCTGCTGAACTGGGCAGGGTAGGGCTGGATCTGGATAGGGACCACTGGAGGCAGACTTCCTGCAGGGAAAGGACAGCTTAAGCATCAGCCAGCAGGGGGAAAAGGGTGTATGGCAGCTCCTCTGTCCATGGGATTTTCCAATCTTCCTCTCCCTCCAAATAGTCTTCATCCTAGAATAAACATCTTATAGATTAAACTCTCTTAGTGCATCTGTTCAGTGTTAGGGAGAATGTTCATGTCTTACATTCTATCAGAGCCTTTTTACTTGTAAAAGGGAGACTTACCTACTTAATTATTGAATTTGTAAATTTTTGTTTTTAATTTTTATTAAAGCAAAGGTTAGAGGTGCTGCAGCTATTTTTATTTGTTTTTTGTTTGTTTGTTTGTTTTTGGTTGTACCCAGTGGCTTATGGTATCTTAGTTTCCCAACCAGGGATGGAAGCTGGACCCACAGCAATGAAAGTGCAGAGTCCTAGCCACTGGAACACCAGGGAATTTTATTTTAAAAATTAAAAAAAAAGTTATTTGGCTGCACATGTCTTAGTTGTGGCACTCAGGGTCTTTGATCATAGTTGCAGCATGTGGGATCTAGTTCCCCAACCAGGGATCGAACCCAGGCCCCCTGGACAGAGAGTGTGAAGTCTTAGCCAGGGAAATCCCCACCAGGCAGTTAAAAAAATTTTAGCTGTGAAAGGAACGAGACTGAGAAATTATAACACCAAACATCGATGGGCAGAAGGTGACATAGTTGGGAATGATTTTCTTTCAGTCTCTCTGAGATGGTTCCTGTCAGCAGGGAGAACTCAGCAGATGGAATTGGGAGGGAAGGGGGAAGCTGAGTCTCGGGATGCCCAGGGATTTGGGGTGGCCTGTGTTACCATGGTACCACCTGCCTATCCACCCTGATCAAGTAGGACTCAGGCCCTTCACCAGTCCTGTCTGGCTAAGTCATAAACACCTCTATGCTAAGACTTTGGGGAGATGGCTTGAAATGTTGACACTGATTCTCAGAAAAATTCATGCTTGAAAAGAAGGTAGAAAAACACCTAACTCATTTGGCTATTTCCCTAGTAACTGTGACCTCCCTGAGAACCCTCTGTTCATCACATGTGGCAGTCAACAAACGCCACCCAGGGGTAAGTGGATTCCCGAATGACTCACAGAAAAAGAGCATCTCACTCAGAAGGGGGCTCAGTAGACTCTGAAAGCATGGGCTTTGTAGACAGAGGTTCCAGCTCCGGGGCTGCCATTGTGTGGTTTTTAAACAAGTTGCCTAATTATTTTTTGAGCTGCAGCTTCCTCTGGCAAACTGGAAAAATTACATATCCATACTCCCAGAGTTGTGGTATGTGCGTGAATGGATAGAAAGCAATTACCACCTTAGCCGGGCTTCCGAGGTGGTGCCAGTGGTGAAGACCCTGCGTGCCAGTGCAGGAGATACAGAAGACGTGGGTTTGAGCCCTGGGTCAGGAAGATCCCCTGGAGAAGGAAATGGCAACCCACTCCAGTATTTTTGCCTGGGAAATCCCACGGACAGAAGAGGCTGATGGGCTACAATCCATGGGGTTGCAAAAGAGTTGGACACAACTTAGTGACTAAACAAAACAGCAAACCATATTACTAAGTTGCTCACTAACTAGTAAATGGTAGCTAATCATACTATTATCATCACCATTGTTGCCATTACTCATAAACTGTGACCGTATTCTTCCCTGAAAAAGTAATCGTCAATGATACTGGTAGGGAGAAGCCCTTTCAGTTAGTTTCTGAGGAAAAGAGCCGGAGGGTCTGGTTTGCATTCTAAGATGTGGTACTCCCTGCTGGAATTGGGTACCAACCATTTATTCATGTATTTAATAACTATATTCATCCTATATTATATTACTAATAAGATAGAACAAATTATAATATTTCCTCATCATTAGGTACCAGGAACTAGTTTAGGCATTTAGAGACCTCATTGTGAAACGAGACAGAAACAGCTTCTGCTCTCAGAGGATGGATGGCCTGGCGGGTGGCCAGATGGTCACTGAACGAGAAGTTGTCAGTACCCCTGAGCATTAGAAAGGGCAAGCACTGGGCACTCATGATGTACCACAGAGTGTCCTAACTCAGCCCCAGGAGACTCCCTGTGAAGAGTTGATGCTCAGCCAAGATATTTAAGGGTGAGCAAGTGTTAGATACTCAAAAAGAAAATCATTGCAATAAAAGACACTAAGGAGAGAGTTCAGAGCTTCAAGAGAATTGAAAATGCACAAAAAAGAGTTCAGGTAAGCCCACACTGTTGAAATTATTCGAATTAGGTAAGTTTCATTTTAATATAACTGAATGTCTTTAGGTTGGGTTTAAGAACTCCAGATTGTTGGGGTCCCTACACTGGCTGATATCTTAGGCCCTCTTTGTTCATCTGTGGCCCACCTGTAAGCATTTCTGAAACCTGCCTGCCTTTTTAGGCATCTGAAATGTAAACTTGTTAAAACATATGATTTAAAAATGTATTGTTATTTTATAATTAATTCTCCCATGTCTTTAAAGCAAAATCAGTCCACTTGCATACCAGTTTCCTGAATAGCTATGACCATTTCTGGGCCATTAATATGAATATGTTGATTTAACTTTTGATTTTTTTTTTTTAGTAATCTGGAAAGAATCCAAACTCATACACTTATAGAACTTTGAGGCTAATGAAAATATTTTTGTAAAGACTGGCTTTTTCAACCTTGGAAATGGGTTTATTAAAAGGTGTGGAATATCCTGTAGAAGTTTTTTCTAAAATTTTCCTTTTTGTGTTGCTGTTCCTTAAACTTGCAGATGTAAAAATTTTATGACCTTTTAACCTGAGGTTAACTTGATTACATTTTCAACTCAGTTATTCGGGGTGAGTTACTATTTCCTCAGTCTTAACTATTTCATTCCTCTCTCTTTCTAGCAGCTCAAAAGTACAGAAAAATGGTTTTCATAAAAATGTGACTGCAGCCCTAACTAAAAATATTGGAAAGCATATAAACTATACCAAAAGAGGAGTCTTCTTTAGTGTGAATTCCTGGACCATGGTAAGAATTCTCTGCCTTTAATGGAGAGGTGCGTTCTGCTTCCTGTGATACTGTGTTTTGTAGGATCACTGGCTGTTTAATCGTTCATTGAAAGTCACCTGGGCATGAGCCAGGCTAGAAGTAGCCTTGGTCTTCAAGTCTGGTTTGTTCTGGAGACAGCCTATGTCGGAGCTCTGAACCTCAGTGGCCTTTGAAAAGCCCAGTGGAGCTCAAGGTGATCCTTGGGTCAGTCCTGCTCTGTCCTTAATGCAAAATGTGTCAGCAGTATTGGAGGCTCATAGTGCAGAGCCCCACACCAAGGGAATACCACTGCCTATCAGGTTCCTCCACAAAATCATCTTAAGTGTCAGCCATTCTGCTGGGGGGATGGAAGATGAAAGGGAAATAGTCTCTGATGTTTAGAAAATTTTAGTCTAATGGGATTATAAATACAAAACTAACCATTTCTAAGTAAGATGCAACTAATACCATGGTTGGTGGGAGGAGAGACATAGCCTGTCAGATTAAAAAAAAATTATGTAGCTGCCATCAGAGAAGGTTTCATGCAAAAGCTGGAATCTGAGTTAGGCCTTGAATAGTATGTTGCATGCAGAAGCTGGAATCTGAGTTAGGTCTTGAATAGTAACCAACTAATAGTTTTTCATCACTGAGCAAGTATTTCTGGTAATGGGTTGGGAAAGTTTCAGGATGTTTGGAAATTTGAGCAGTCTTATTTGCCTGAAACACAAGACAAGGAATCAAAGTACTTGCGAGAGTCGGGAAGGGAAATTGGCGTCAGATCGTAGAGAAGGGTTTAAATGATTTTGTGACCTGGGTGAGGGTCCCAGTAGAGCCTGCTTCACGGCGTGCAGCCTGTGCAGTCACGTAGAAGGTCCCCTTCGTCATACTTGGAAGGGCCCGCTACTTGGTTTATTTACTCATTTTAAAGTTTTTAAATATTTGTTTATTTGGCTGCACTCGATCTTAATTGCAGCATGTGGGATCTAGTTCACTGACCAGGGATTAAACTGATGCCCCCTACATTGGGATCATGGAGTCTCAGCTACTGGACTACCAGGGAAGTCCCTCCCCATATTTGCCATATTTGGTTTAATGTTCTGCTGTTATTGCCTTAAAATTCTTACCTTTTTTAAATTTAATTTTATTTTATATTGAAGTATAGTTGATTTACAATGTGGTGTTACTTTCAGGTGTATGGCTAAATGATTTAGTTATACATATACATATATAGCCCTTCTTTTTCAAATTCTTTTCCTGTACAGATTGTTACAGAGTATTGAGTTCCCTGTGCTATATAGTAGGTCCTTGTTGATTATTTTATATACAGCAGTGGGTGTGGGTGGATTCCAAACTCTTAATTTTCTCTCCCCACACTGTTTCCCTTCTGGTAACTGTAAGTTTTCAAAGCCTGTTAGTCTGTTTCTGTTTTGTAAATAAGTTCCCTGTATCATTTTTTGAAGATTCCACTTATGATCTCATATGATATTTGTTTTTCTCTGATTTATTTCACTTTGTATGATAGCCTCTAGGTCCATCCATCTGGCTGCAAATGACATTATATCATTCTTTTTTATGGCTGAGTACACACACACCACATCCTCTTTGTTTGTTCTTCTGTCGATGGACATTTAGGTTACTTCCATATCTTGGCTATTGTAAATAGTGCTGCAATGAACATTGGTGTGCATGTATTTTTCTGAATTCATGGTTTTCTCTGGGTATTTGCCCAGGAGTGGGATTACTGGATCATATAATAAATCCATTTTTAGTTTTCTGAGGAAACTCCATACTCGTCTCCATAGTGGTTGTATCAATTTTCATTCTCACCAGCAGTGGAGGAGGGTCAGATTTTTAATAACTATTGAACAAGCAGCTCTGCATTTTCATTTTGCAATGAGTTCTGCAAATGATGTACTGAGACTTAGACCAGGAAGCTCTGTCCAAACACACATCGTGCGTGCTGCAGTTATTTGTATCTGTCTCCTTCACAAAAGGAAAAGTTGTGTAAGAGAAGGACTTCACATTCCCAAGGCCTGGCGTGATGCCTGGCGTGGCAATTTCTGAATGAAAGAGGAAGCCAGGAGTGGGCCTCAGGTGAGCAATCCGGGGGCGACCTGCCAGAGAGGTTAGACTGGAAAAACAGAAGGCCGAGTCCCTTCTGCAGGGCCCTTCTAGAGTTCAGATGATGCAACTAAAAGACCCACGTGCTGAAGATCCTGCCCCAACTGGGACCCAGTGCAGCCAAGTAAATAAACAGATATTAAGAAAACCTCAAACTTATTTCTTAAAGTCTAATGCCTTTGACACGAAGCGGTAACTTTGTTGATTATGCTGTGTCTTTTTCTGTCTGTAATCATTTAATTTCAGGATTCCTTATCCTTCATGTACAAGTCTTTGGAGAGGAGCATACGTGAGATGTTTATTGGCAGCTCTCAGCCACTGACACATGTTTCTAGCCCCTCAGCATCTTACTACTTGTCATTTCCCTACGCAAGGCTTGGTTGGTAGGTATGAATGTATCTAATTCCTGAATATTTTCATCAGTATTGATTTCAAGCCGTCATTCACAAATGTTTAACATGGTACCTGTTAACACGTCATTTTCCAATCATCAACAAAAACATGAATTTATTGCTTAATTTATGGTAAAGATAAAACTATCTCCTTAAAATTGGTCAAAAATATGTTTTTGGTTAAGCCTTGATTTTTTAAAAAAATATTATTTATTTTTCAATTGAGGATAATTGCTTTACAGAATTTTGTTGTTTTCTGTCAAACCTCAATATGAATCAGCCTTAGGTATACATATGTCCCCTCCTTCTTGAACCTCCCTCCCATCTCCCACCCCATCCCACCCCTCCAGGTTGATACAGAGCCCCTGTTTGAGTTCCCTGAGACATATAGCAAATTCCCATTGGCTATCTATTTTATATATGGTAATGTAAGTTTCCATGTTACTCACCCTATACATCTGACCCTCTCCTCCCCTCTTCCCGTGTCCATAGGTCTGTTCTCTATGTCTGTTTCTCCATTGCTGCCCTGCAAATAAATTCTTCAGCACCATCTTTCTAGAGTCCGTATATATGTGTTAGTATATGATATTTATCTTTCTGACTTACTTTACTCTGTATAATAGGCTCATTCTATCTAATATATAATAGGTTCATCCACTTCATTAGAATGACTCAAATGCATTCCTTTTTATGGCTGAGTAATATTCCATTGTGCATAGGTACCACAACTTCTTTTTCCATTCATCTGTCTATGGACATCTAGGTTGCTTTCATGTTCTACCTATTAAATAGTGCTGCAATGAACACTGGGGTACATGTGTCTTTTTTCAGTTTTGGTTTCCTCAGGCTATACGCTTAGGAGTGGGATTACTGGGTCATATGGTGGTTTTATTCCTAGTTTTTTTAAGGAATCTCCATACCGTCTTCCATAGTAGCTGTATCAATTTACATTCCCATCAACAGTGTAAGAGGGTTCCCTTTTCTCCACACCCTCTCCAGCATTTATTGTTTGTAGACTTTTTGATGATTGCCATTCTGACCAAAAAATATGTTTAAATATAAGGAAGTTTGACTTTATTAAATAACCACAGCAAGAAACTATGACTTTATAGAATATTTTTAAAACTTTAGTGTTTTTTAGAGACAGATTATTACACATTTTTGGGCATCTAATGACATTAGGATAAAAATAGGTGGCTATTATACTGACAGGAATATTATCACTTCATAAGGCAAAAGCCTGGGACACCACCATAATAAAGAGAATTTTAGGGATTCCTCTGAATCCCTAAGAACAACTGTTACCAAACTCAACTGTTACGAAACTCAACTCAGGTTTCCATCACCTGCTGCACAGCAAAGTCAGTGTACTGACAGCAGGTTGTGGTGAAGGAAAGCACAGCGTTTATTGCAGGGCACCAAGCAAGGGCGATGGGGATAAGCCTCAGGTCCACTCCAATTTGGTCTTTGAGTTCGAGTGTTTTAAAGGGGAAGACCAAGGAAGCTGGGATCAACATCCTGTGACATTTCTTATTTCAGGGGTTAGGATGTTTCTGGTTTGCAGTTCTCCAGCCAGGTGGTCCATGGTTTGGGGATCTGTTAGCTTATCCTGCCCTGAAGAAACAAGCTGTGTGTGTGTTAATGATGACATCTGCAATACCAGTTACAGTACATTAACAGTGTTATGGACAAAGTAGTTTTAGTCATCTTACTCCGGTTGATTAGTGTTCAGTTAGCACAGGATTGAGGTCAGAGGTCACAAGAAAGGGAATAAAGGTTTGGATAGAGAGATTAATCATAAACTTGATAAGGGAGCTTTGTTTTAAGGGGACTCTGTTTCACAACCAAACAGCCCAAGGATGTAAAAGTGACTATTATTTAGGGAGGTTTTTATAAAATGTCTTTTTAAAAATCACACTTTTAAAATACAAATAACATTGTAATTTCCTTGGAACAATAAATCAACAGCCCTTCCTCTTCAGGCTGCTAATGTATTCAACTCCAGCACAAAGAATGGGGGCTGAGTGCTGTCTTTACTGGCTGTTCATTTGTGAATAATGAATGGCTCTTCTTGGCCGCCTTCCTGAAAATCCAAATGAGGGCCTTCTGCTGGGCTCCTTGCCACATGGAGGGGGTGCAGCACAGAGCTCCTTGGCGGGGGCCATTACTGGCCAGGGTCCTGCCTTGGGAATACAGACCAGCAGTGTCTCCATGGTGTGTGTCTGACCCCATCCACCAGGCATCACACCCGTTAGAAACTGCTCTTCTCTTTTTCCTCTGTTCTGATGTTTCTTCTTCCTCTTTTTTTTTAAAAAATTATTTTTGGCTGTGCTGGGTCTTCATAGGCTTTCTCTAGTTGCAGCAAGTGGGGGCTGCTCTTTGTTGTGGTGTGCGGGCTTCTCATTACGGTGGCTTCTCTTGTTGCAGAGCAGGGGCTCTAGGCACAGGAGCTTCAGTAGTTGCAGCACGCAGGCTTAGTATCTGTGGCGCACTGGCTTCGTTGCCCGGTAGCATATGGAATCTTCTGGGACCAGGGATCGAACTCATGTCCCCTGCATTGGCAGATGGAGTCCTAAACACTGAAACACCAGAGCAGTCCCTGCTACTTATTCTTTATGTGGCCATCAGAGCCAAAATAAATAAATGACTTGGTCATTCCAGCCCCAGACGAGACATTTGAACAATTGACTCAGTTTGTCCCTCTCTTTAACCGCAGGTCATAGACCCTAATTTAGAAACATCCACCAAGTCTCTAATTGTTTCCAATATAAGGCACTCTGTGTAGCTATGGTGGAAATAAAATGGTCTACGTACCACAAGCTTATCTTTGATCAGGTGACAAACTGAGATGAATCGAGCCAATTGTAAAACAACCTGTGCCGTTGGTTCAAGGAAGATTTCCTCTCTGTCCTCAGGTGGAGCTGGAATTGTGCTTTGTCTGCTCTGGGTTTTGCACGTAGAACAAGAAGCTTTGTGAGGGTGCTTTTTGTGTGTTCAGGTTCTGTGGTCCAGAAATGCTCAGAGTCTTTGTTCAATTTCGGCTTTGTTTTTTTCCCTCCGGAGAACAAGACTGAGTCCCACAAACAATATAACCTCAGAGGTGAATATAACCTCTGAATATTTTCAGGTGAAAAAACCAACGAGAGGAAGTTAAACTCTAAAATCTAGAAAGGAACAGAAGACAGTTCTGCCCAGAGCTCTCAGTAGACACTGCAGTGGGCTCCCTCTTCTTCTTACAGGGCGATGACCTCGGCTGATCTCAACCAGGATGGATACGGTGACCTGGTGGTGGGCGCCCCTGGCTACAGCCGCCCAGGCCACATTCACGTGGGGCGTGTGTACCTCATCTATGGCAACGACCTGGGCTTGCCCCCTGTCGACCTGGACCTGGACAAGGAGGCCCACGGGATCCTGGAGGGTTTCCAGGTGAGGCTGCATCTCACGTTTTCTCTTTCAAAGTTGATAAGCCACTGCTTGCCTTTCCTAGCACACTCTCCAGGATAAATGTCCAATGGCGAGAATGATGATAGAAACAAACAGCTAGGGGTCTGCATCCGTGGAGTTACTTTTATTTTGAAAAGCATGTTCACTTCATTGATCTCATTGTCTCTTTATCTTTTAGTGGTTTGTCTGACACCTGAAACACCCATACTATTGAGTGCCTTTGAATAACCAATCAGGATGTGATGTCTTGATAATATCATAATACAAAACCTTGTTTTGTTTTGTTGGGAATTTTTTAAATATAAATATTTTTTATCTTGTAAGAATTTTATTTAAAAAATTAAAATTATTTTTGGCTGTGCTGGAGCTTCATTGCTGTGGATGGACTTTCTCTAGTTGCAGTGAGCGGGGTCTACTGTCTAGTTGAGGTGTGTGGACTTCTCACTGTGGGGCTTCCCAGGTAGCTCAGTGGTGAAGAATCTGCCTGCCATTGCAGGAGACCTGGGCTCGATCCCTGGGTTGGGAAGATCTCCTGAAAGAGGAAGTGGCAACCCACTCCAGTGTTCTTGCCTGGAAAACTCCATAGACAGAGGAGTGTTATGGGCTATAATCCATGCGATTGCAAAGAGTCAGACACATGCATGCCTCTCTTGTTGGAGAGCACGGGCTCTAGGGGGCACGAGCTTCAGTAGTTGTAGCACTCGGGCTTAATTGCTTCACAGCATGTGGAATCTTCTTGGAGCAGAAATCGAACCCATGTCTCCTGTATTGGCAGGTGAATTCTTAACCACTGGGCCACCAGGGACGTCCTCTTGGAAGAATTTTAGATTCACAGAGAAGTTGTAAAGACAGTCCAGAGAGTTCCCATGTACCCTTGACCCAGTTTCCCCTGTGTTAACATCTTACATAATTATGGCATTCTTGTCCAAATTAAGAGACCAACACTGGTAAATTACTATTAACTAAACTCCAGACTTTGGTCGGATTTTATTTAAGTGGTTATTCATTACCAGGAAAATCCCATGGCAACTGTACAGATGTTCCATATGAAGGTGGCTTGAGTTCCTCTTGGGAGCACTAGAGACCTGGAGGGTCTTCCTCCTGGACGTCATTGGTATTCGTCCTTACATGAGGGATAAGTAAGGAGGGGCTGATTGAACCCTTTTACCCACCACAGATGAGTGTGGGGGCTTTGGTGGCAAACTCCAAATATCAAGCATCAAGGGAGTTGGGGGTCAAACTTTTACTTGTCCAAGACACCCCACTAAACCTTTCATCGTGGAGTTAATGCTGTGAAAAAATAAGATGGTGCCCTGAACATAGTTTAAATAATGAGAAATCGAATGGTTTATAATCTAGTTTAAGCTCTGATAGGTCTTTCCTGGTGGCTCAGATGGTAGAGTCTGCCTGCAGTGTAGGAGACCCAGGTTCGATCCCTGGGTCAAGAAGATCGCCTGGAGAAGGAAACAGCAACCCACTCCAGTATTCTTGCTTGGTAAATCCCATGTATGGAAGAGCCTGGCAGGCTACAGTCCATGGGGTTGCAAAGAGTTGGACAGGACTGAGGGACTTCAGTTTGACTTTAAGCTCTGATGGAAGGAGCCCCTGAATTCAGGAGGTGTTACTAAGTTGATGGCAGAGTATGTGATCACACAGTCCCAGAGGGACAGCGACAGCATTTTCTGGGCCCTTCTGGCACCACATGAAAAAGTTCCAAAATAAATTAACCCAGTCCTGTTACTTCTTTCTTCTTCACCAAGCCATTCCCCTGTGAGACTGTGGTGTAAAGCTGATACACCACAGTGTATAAACAGTGTATCCTTTGGGCTCCTGTAGACAAGGAGTAAGAGAGGCAGCTGTTTCCTGTGGATGGGAAACTCCATCCAAGTTCCTTGGGGTGAGGAAGGAGGTAACCATGCCTTTGTCTCCCATGTCCTTAAGTAATGGGGAAGATGCCACATTATGGCGTGCACTAGAGATGGGAATCTTGAGGCCATCATTCTTGGTCTGCAGTTAACCTTTCTGGTCCTTATCTATAAAATGGAAGATTAGGAGGATAGATATCTCAAATTCAGTTCAGTTGCTCAGTCGTATCCGACTCTTCACAACCCAGTGGACTACAGCACACCAGGCTTCCCTGTCCATCACCAACTCCTGGAGCTTGCTCCAACTCATGTCCATTGAGTTGGTGATGCCATCCAACCAATCTCATCCTCTGTTGTCCCCTTCTCCTCCTCTCCTCCTGCCTTCAATCTTTCCCAGCATCAGGGCCTTCCCCAATGAGTCTGTTTTTTCCATCAAGTGGCCAAAGTATTGGAGTTTCAATTTCAGCATAGTCCTTCCAATGAATATTCAGGGTTGATTTCCTTTAGGATTAACTGGTTTGATCACCTTGCAGTCCAAGGGACTCTCAAGCATCTTCTCCAACACCACAGTTCAAAAGCATCAGTTTTTTGGCACTCAGCTTTCTTTATGGTCCATGTCTCACGTTCATACATGACTACTGGAAAAACCATAGCTTTGACTAAATGGACCTTTGTCAGCAAAGTAATGTCTCTGCTTTTTAATATGCTGTCTAGGTTGGTCATAGTTTTTCTTCCAAGGAACAAGAGTCTTTTAATTTCATGGCTGCAGTCACCATCTGCAATAATTTTGGAGCCCAAGAAAATAAAGTCTGTCATTGTTTCCATTATTTTCCCCATCTATTTATCAGGAAGTGATGGGACCAGATGCCATGGTCTTCATTTTTTGAATGTTGAGTTTTAAGCCAACTTTTTCACTCTTCTCTTTCACTTTCATCAAGAGGCTCTTTAGTTCTTCTTCACTTTCTGCCATAAGGGTGGTGTTATCTGCATATCTGAGGTTATTGATATTTCTCCTGGCAATCTTGATTCCAGCTTGTGCTTCATCCAGCCCGGCATTTCGCATGATGTACTCTGCATATAAGTTAAATAATCAGGGTGACAATATACAGCCTTGACATACTCCTTTCCCAATTTGGAACCAATCCGTTGTTCCATGTCCAGTTCTAACTGTTGCTTTTTGATCTGCATACAGATTTCTCAGGAGGCAGGTCAGGTGCTCTGGTATTCCCATCTCTAAGAATTTTCCAGTTTGCTGTGATCCACACAGTCAAAGGCTTTGGCGTAGTCAGTAAAACAGAAGTAAATGTTTTTCTGGAACTGTCTTGCTTTTTCTATGATCCAATGGATATTGGCAATTTGATCTCTGTTTCCTCTGCCTTTTGCTAAACCCAGCTTGAACATCTGGAAGTTCACGGTTCATGTACTACTGAAGCCTCGCTTGGAGAATTTGATCATTACTTTGCTAGTGTGTGAGATGAGTACAATTGTGTGTAGTTTGAACATTCTTTGGCATTGGAATAAAAACTGGCCTCTTCTAGTCCTGTGGCCTGCGCTGAGTTTTCCAAATTTGCTGGCATACTGAGTGCAGCACTTTAATAGCATCATCTTTTAGAACTTGAAATCAGCTGGAATTCCATCAAGCATCTGCCTATTTTAGAATGCTATGCTTTTTCTTGGAATGAGTTACCCTGCAGGAGGGCTTGCTAGTAGAGCTGGTGTTGATGAAATGAACCTGTTTTCAGTTGGCAGGGGCCCCTACTTATGGGTCCCCAACCTGCCCCAGCTTGCTTGTATCTCCAGGCAATCCTTTCTCATTTATCAAGTACCCACCCTGCCTCCCCCCCATCCAGTAGAAAGAGGCTGTGTTCTCAGATGCCATTGCATATCTGAGATTAACCAACAGATAAGAGAGAGATTAACCAACAAATAAGAGATGTGGGTTCTGGGTGTGTGTGTGTGATGTAGCAAGCATCATTTGTGCAAGACTCTTTATTGTTAGATAAGTTTTGAAAAGATAGGAGAACCTCATGAGTTACCTTTAGGTCTAGGCTGATTCCAGACAGCAGGAGATGGAAGATCTATAAAATGCACCTTGGAAGAAAATGATACCTGAATGGGCTGAGTTTTCCATCTGTAAACCATGAAATTAGGGGCTAATAATACATGTAAAATGCTTGAACAGTGTCTACAGCAGAATCAATAGACTCTTTGGTAATGATGGAGATGCTTTAAAGCTGTGCTGCTCAGTATAGGAGCTACTAAGTTTTTTGGTTTCTGAACCTTTGAATGTGGCCAGTGAAACTGAAAAATTGACTTAAGTAATTTAAATGTTACAGCCACATTTATCTAGTGACTACTGCGCTGGTCAGTACAGTTCTAGAATGTCTTGAGTATTCGACAGACATTAGCTGCTGTTAAGTGATTATTATCTTGGGTACTTTCCAAGAGGAGTCTAGTCCTTAACAAGGATACACAAGACCATTTTCTGAAAACCTAGAACTTTCAAGGACCTAATGCTTTTTTAAAAAATTTTAATTGGAGGCTAATTACTTTACAATATTGTGGTGGTTTTGCCATACGTTCACATGAATCAGCCATGGGTGTACGTGTGTTCCCATCATCTCTCAGGGTCATCCCAGTGCACCAGCCCTGAGCACCCTGCCTCATGCATCGAACCTGGACTGGCGATCTATTTCATATATGTTAATATACATGTTTCAATGTTATTCTCTCAAATCATCCCACCCTCGCCTTCTCCCACAGAGTCCAACAGTCTGCTCTTTACATCTGTGTCTCTTTTGGACCTACATTCTTCTCTCTGGCACCTTATCTTCCCTTTGAGGCAGACAGATGTGCCAGAAACATCCTTAGGGTGAGCTAGCCATCTGGAGGGGCATGGATGTGCTACGAGCGGGCTACAGTCTGGTTCCTCAGTCCTGGGTGCTCGATGGGATCCCCAGGGAGTGAGGGGTGCCCTTCGGAAGGTTGTGGCTCGGCCCAGGGGGAGTAACTGGTGTCTCCTCAGCCCTCAGGTCGGTTTGGGTCGGCTGTGGCTGTGCTGGACTTTAATGCGGATGGCGTGCCTGACCTGGCGGTGGGAGCCCCCTCGGTGGGCTCCGAGAAGCTCACATACACAGTAAGGAGGCTGGTGGGGAGAGGGGAGAGTGGGGGCGGAGGCTGGTGCCCGTGGAGCCTCCAGAGAGAAGCAGGCAGAAGGGGTGCCAGGCAGTGTTTGTGGGGGGCTGATCCCGGCCCTCCATTCCGGTCCTTGTTGTGACCTCAGTTACCTGGCAGATCCTGTGCCTGCCTCCCTGGCCTCGGTTTGGCTTCACGGGTGGGATTTCCCAATTCCACCAAGTCCTGCATTCTCCTTCCCTCCTTTCCCCCCCCCGGGGATGCTGAGAGATGGGGAGGGGAGGCAGAAATTCCAGCTAATGCACAGCTTCCTGTCATGGGGCAGGGAGGAGGGTCCCTGGACCCTTCCCCTCAGGCATGGAGTCCAGCACATTCCCTCTTTTCCTCCCTGAGAGCAGAGTCCTGGGTTCTGGCCCACTGGGCTCTCCTCCCCGCAGTCCGCACCACAGCTGAGCATCGTGAGTGGCTGTGGAGTCAGGCCCTTCATCACCCTCTCCCGCCGGGTTCACCTCTTCCCCTCTCTCGTCAACTCTTGAGTCTTGGGAACAATTTGTCATCCAGACCCATCGGGCGCCCTCACGTTAGGCCCCATGCCCACCCAGTTCCTTCTACCTGGAAAACCCCCTTTCCATGTTTTTTTCCCTGTAAGGGGCAGCGCGACACTTCTTGGAGGGAGTGCGGTCTAAACCTTGCTTCCGGGGACTCTGTCGTCCTGTGCTCGCTGCCCCTTGTAGCTCCTCACACTGCAGTGTCGCAGGTGCCCCTGGCCAGCTTTCGGGGAGGGTAGAGGTTGGTCTTATCCATCACTGTGTACTCAGTCCCCAGCTCACCGTGGCAAGGAAGTGATTCTAGAAGGAGGAGGGATGGAGAGAAGCAGGTTGTAAGATGGGAACAGGTTCGTCAACAGGAACAGCACGGCCTGTGTCCCAAGGCAAGTGAGCGGTACTGACAAGGTGTGCCGGTGTTGAGAGAAGTAACGGGCTGGGTTGGGGGTGGTGGTGGGGATTCATGGAAGAGCCAGAAATGGAGCTGGGCTTTGAAAGGGTCATGGGAAGTTGAGTAGCTCATTCTGCAAATATGTTGAACAATTATGGATGGCAGACCCAGAGCAAGATGCAGGGGAGACCATGATGAAAATGACAGTTTCTGCTTTGGGGACTCTTAATAATCTGATGGAAGAGGCTGATGCAATGGACTGGACGCTGACTTCAGTCAGTAACTGAGCTCCTGACCCTACAGGGCTCTGACTGTGATTTATTCCATCATCAGTCATCTTTGTCTTGCTCTTATTTAAGATTCCCAGGTCTCACGATCGCGAGTCTCACGACCCTGCTGTGGTTTGTCCTTGTCTAGGGTGCGGTGTATGTCTACTTCGGTTCCAAACAAGGGCAACTATCTTCTTCCCCCAACGTCACCATCTCTGCCTGGTATGTTGGCCACCTTCACCAGCTACAGAAAACGAGAGCTCACCGCATCCTAATTGCCTCAAGGCTGAGTTAAAGGTGGTTGGGTTCCTGTTTTCTCTTCAGGATACCTACTGTAACTTGGGCTGGACCCTCCTGGCGGCAGATGTGAATGGAGATAGTGAACCGGACCTGGTGATTGGCTCCCCTTTTGCTCCAGGTGGAGGGAAACAGAAGGGAATTGTGGCTGCATTTTATTCTGGCTCCAGTTACAGCAACCGAGGTAGTGCTTGCTGGGGTTGG